>JARHVA010005662.1:522500-795000 GCA_037957365.1 Torreya grandis
AGACATGATGCATTTCTAATTACATACGTTCTAGTGAACCTAACATGAACTAACCATTAAAATATTTTTTCACCTTTTATCATTTATTTAATTATTTTTATCATATATTTACCATACTAGATTGACTCTATTGACCCATTATCTAATTTTTGTGTATAGGTGTTTGGGTATAGGATACTGAATCAACTCAATCAACCTAGTACAATTTTTCAACTTTATAGACATCCAATCCAACATATTAAGTCAACCTAGTGAACCTTGTACTTTTTTAAACATCAGGTTCTACATACTAGGTTAACCCAACTAACCCTATACATTTTAGACATTCAGCAATAGGTTTTTGTAAAGCTTGATCAACCCAATCGACCCAGTTAGAAAAATTTAAAATCACATATCAAAGTTCTTAAATAATAATATTCATTCTCTGCATCTCTAATCTTCCAATGTTATTTTATATCTATCTATATATTTATATCTTTCTTTATATTCTTTCCTTTTATAGTTTTCATTCTTAAAAGCTGCCCTTACAAAGTCAACTAGATTGACCCTATCAACCCAATTCTATGTTATGTATGTTGTCTGGATAATTAGGTTGACTCTATTGACCCTATTCATTTTATACCTTACTTTTGTAGTATAGGTTCAACCCTACCATCCCTATTATATATTTTTTGCATACACTATTGACTATATCAACATTGTACCTTGTTTTAAAGTTAAAATTAACCTTATATGCTAGTAATTAGCTCACATTTTCTTTTCTTGTTTCTTTCATGCTTAGAATAAATCACATAATTTAATTAGGTAGTTTTAATTAAATGATTAGTTTCACTATTTTATATCTTATGCACACATGGCCAAATCAAAAAATCTAAACAAGCATTTTAACATTTATCTACCCAAGGTAAACCTAATTGGATTTCATCACCAAGTAGGAAGCTAACATGATACTCTGGTCAAGTATAAAGTGTTGCTAATGGTATATTATATATAATCACTCGACACCCTTATCATTTTAGTGTGTGAAGTGAAGTGGTAGGCCCCCATACCAAGCTTGTATCATTATCATTATAGTCCCTTTTAGCCCAAACTACTTGCAACCATTCTTAGATTTCCATTCTAGTTCCTTGCTTATAGCCAACTTCCCATCACATTTTAAAATCATATCCTAATAATCTAATAAACATCCAAGTTGACTAATTCATTTTTTATTTACTTTTTAAGTTGATTGCTTTCTCTTTGCTCAATTGTATTTTGTATTCCAAAAACATGCATTAGCTAGAGTTGTTGCAAGGTTTTATGTTGTGTGATTCAATTGGATTGGCCAATATTAATCCAATTGATTGTTTGTTTCCTTTTAGTTATTTCTTTTTATATTACTTACAAAATTTATCTTTTTTAAGTCCACAAATATGTTATAAGTTTATAAATTTTCCTTTTTACTATACTGGGTTGACCCAATCAACCCTATACCTTTTTCTAATATTTGTTAACTATAATGGATCAACCTAGTTAACCATATACCATTTAAAAACCCTATTTTCTCTTTTTCCAAACTCTGTTCATTTTATTGGATCAACATAGTCAACCCTATATAGTTGGTAGACCTTGTTTTTCTACTAGGCTAATCCAGTTGACCCTGTATAAATTTTATCATTCCTAGTTTCTTGCTTTCTCATCTCTCTTTCTTTCCCTTCATCATGGACATTCCTTTTTTATGAAAATTTTCAATTATAATCAATAGACATGATGAATCTTACTAACCCTCATAGGGTCTCCCATAGGTAGAGTAGGGATCCTCTCTTGGATGCTAATAATGTTCATATGAACTATGGGACCTGTCCCAATACCTCTTCAAAATGTAATCCTCTCTTCTCATTTTAAGACCAACCTGAATTAGATTATACCCCTAAAATTCTCTTATTTATCTCTTAATTTACTCAACATCAAGTAAATGATCCTTCTACCATTTACAATATTATTATTAGTGGTGAAGTTGAAGAGCCTCATTTGCCTACTCTTACATTCTCAAAAATATTTGTGGGTATCACTTTCTTTGATTCTTAGACTTTTCCCTCTATTTTGACCCCTTCTCATACTGTGACCTATTATCCTCTAACTTCTTCCACCTCCATGCCTAGTATATCCACTAACATGGTAGTTCTACATCTAGCAAGCCTCTCATAAGATCCACTATCCTTAATCCTTCCATTAGTCCATCATTTGTTACCCAAGGTGATCATTCTGTAGGTGTTTCTTCCTCTCAACCATTCACTAGTCCATATTTTTCTGGACAAGCAAATTTTGCCACTAGTGTATCACATTCTCATAATTCCTCTCAAGCTCCTATCAACACCAATAATGGTACCCAAGGCAGTGATACCACCTCTAGTGATTCTAACAATGATAATTGAGCACATAATATATTTTTATAAACACTCAATCAAATGAATACATTTTAATATCATAACACAAATCAAATGATGAGATTACAAAACCATCTTCTTCATCTTCAATCTCATCCTCAACCAACATCTTGAGGCACACATAGCTAGAATGGTTTCCCCTCCTACTCTTTGAGATTATCAAGGAAAACTCATTCCTTAACCTCCTTTGATCAACAAAACCATTAAGGATCTCCAAAATGAACCTCTCACTACTCAAATTAATAATATTGATATTGGAGGTATCACACCTACAATTTATTATAATAGATTAACTGATCCCACCCATCATCTTAAAACATTTATAAATATTTATAAGGATTGGGCCTAATTTTAACAACCTTACTGCTACCAAACTCTTAGCCAAAACTCTCATAGGTGATGCCCTAGATTGGTACAACCAACTTATAACTCATTCCATTTCTAATTTGGAGGATTTAGTGAATGCTTTAGTTAAATAATTTCAATCTAGTAATCTTCCTAAAAACACTTTAACCCACTTCATAAATTGCAAACAACTTGAAAATGAAATCACTCAAGCCTTTGTTAGCCTTTGTTAGAAGGTGGAAAACTTCATCAAAAAAGTGTAAACATAACATGGTTGAAGATAATATTTTCCATCTCTTTACCAAAGCCTTTTTCCTAAGCTTCAATAATAGGTCTACACTCTCTCTCCATGTACATTAGAGGAGGATATTGACCAAGCTAAATGAAAATATTTCTTTATGAATTAATTTGAGCCACCCCAACCTTTTGTGGGTCTTCAACTCTTACTTAAGAAAAAAATCACAATGTTACCAATGATGGTGTTATGAATTATGGTGACACCATTCACAATGTGTAAGCTATCATTATTAATATTTTATTGGAACCAGATCCTCCTTCTAAATAATATACCAATACTCATTTATCTTCACCAAATAACTTTAATATTATAAAACATGTATCCTTAGATGAATTGATTAAGAATCTACCTAGGCCTCTTCCATGAGAACATGATGCTACCCATACTATAAAAGCATGGTATGATCCTAATAAGTTATTTTGGTTTCATGCTAGTTGGGGTCATTCTCATAAGACCTGTAGACAACTTAAAAATTTATCTATGTATTTTATTCTTATTCCTAATTTATATCATGATTATATCATTTAAAATCATTAACAAGTTTATTAAATTTCTTTTAAATAATATAAATCACATGACAAAACTCAAACCTTAAACCAAGTCAATGATCACTTGGCTATCTACAAAGACCCTCTTCCTAATAATCAACCTATTCGAGACAATCAATACAAAGCCAACCCTTCCACCAATAATTTAGAAAGTCTTATTGAATCCACTTATATAGAGAATGTGGTTAACATGACTAATATGTGAAGGGTGGTTTCTTTTATTGATTCTCAACCTATCTATACTACTTCTTCATCTAGAACATATCATGTTATCCAAGATTCTTATCCAACTCATTTAAACTAGTTGGGGCAAGATGAACTTATTATTTTTTATGATTGAATTTTTGCTTCTCCCTTGGATAACACATTTTTTTCTATTTCTACCACTCTTCCATCATATTCTAACGCTAATGATACTCAAATTTATACTAACACTTATTCTTCCAATTATTAAAATCAACTTTAGTCAAGTAATTAATCTTCACAACATGATTTTCAACCTTTTTCCAAACCTTCTTATCAAAAAATTCCAAATGTATTTATGTTCCTTCTTATGAGGACCTCTTTAACCATTATGCACCTATATACAACAACCTTCTTATGAGTCATGATGAGTGGGATCTCATCATAGAACTCACTAATCTCCCATCCCAAATTCCATTCCTAAAGATTATAAGGACTTCTCCACATCATATAAACCATCTTATGTAATTATTATTTGATATGAATGTCTATCATCCTCCCCTAGCAGGATGGGAGGTAGGCTTATCTGGATATGAGGATAGTATATTAAAATAATTTGAAAAGATGTTTATCAATGTTGATGAAACTATGGACACTTCTCTTTACTTAAAATTTTCCATAGCTTTTATGATTCGTAATGACATTTTGCTTCATACAAATGATTTTCCCTTATTTATTAGTGTTCAAAGAGGTGATATCCAAGTTAATCATGCATTAATTAATGAGGTTTCCATCATGTACATTGCCTCTCTTGACTTCATTAAGACCTTGGATATTCATAATTTAATCTCAAGTCTACACATATCACCTACCAAAGATATGATAGATGGTAAATGCCTCCTCTAGTTTATGTGTGGGTTCCCATACCATCCCACCTGTAATTGTTCATATGAAGGTGATGATATTTATATTTCCCCTTTTTTATAACATCTTGTTCATTAGTATGTGGACTCACTGTATGAGAGCTATTACTTCTTCCACCTACCAATGAATTAAATTTATTCATAATGGATCCATTTATAAGATTTAGGGTGACACTAACCATTATAATTTTAAACAATTCTAAGATGTAGTGTCTTCAAGATTCCTACTCTTGAACCTTTGCCTAGTGTTCCATTTGATGAGCCATAATGTCTTAATTTTATTATTAATTCAACCCAAGGTTACAATGGGCATCCCAAACTCATTTGGAACATTCCACCTAACCTCTTAGATTCTAGTTATGATGAGCCTGATGAGATTAACCTAAATATTAAAACTTTTGATCTCTCAACTCATCTCATCTCATAGCTTCCTACTTCTTTTCAGCCTCATTATCATAAGCCTCTTTGGGATGATATTCCCATAGTCTTAACCAAGACTTAGAATTCTATTCAACATACTTCCTTAGATGATAAGGTTATCCCTAATTATGTCATTGATATTCATACCTTGGATTATGATGATGGTTATTCCCTAGATGATCAACTATTAGGTCATCTTCTATAGGCCCATAGTGTTGAGGTTGTTTACTATCATTCTTTACTTGAGTCTTTTGGTGTGTCTTCCCATATTTCTTCATTTGTAGTTACTAATTTTAGTATTTTTCCCCTTTATCATAGGGTAGAGATGGTGCCAACACTTCCAATTTTCAAGGAGCCTCATAGGAGTATGATCATGGATCTTGCTATGACTAGGCCTTACCATTTTATTAGATTCTTTAATCACCATAGTTGGTTCACTCATAAGATTAGTGTGACCCTCATTAGACCTTATATAGATCCCAATCCTCCCTCAGTCCCATTCTTGCTCTTATTATACTTGATCCCATTCTTGCTCTCATTATAGTTGATCTTATTCCCATTATTGCTATTGCTAAGTTTATCCCTACTTCTCATTCTATTATTCCTTCTGTTGAGCCCAATTCCATTCCCCATCCATCATCACCTTCCCTTGGTGATGGTTTACTTTCCTTGCCTAAGATTTCTTTGTTTCCCACAAAATGGGATGATAATTCATCTCTAGCTTCTTCTACTCTTATTATACATCCTTATATGAATTGTTCTCCTAAGACTACTCACAAGCGTATCTCTTGATTTCATAGGACAGATAATCATTCTTCTATCCATTATAATAATCTACAATAATATATTAATACTTTTCATCCTTCCTCTCTTTCCATAGACAAATCCCTTCCTCCCTTGAAGGTTTTACTAGAATATATACCTAAGTATGGTGAGGTATATTATCTATGGTACCAATGTGTTACCCATCACACTGATCAATACTACATCCTTCAACACAACCTTAAGGATCACCTTATAGGTTATTTTGGACCTTTTTCCATTCTTCCCATAATTCATCCTCATAATAAGTATTTCCCTTCTTCTCACATGGCTCCACATGTAATGGTTCCATCCCCTCCTATGGTCCCTTCATCACCTTCCATGCTTCCACACATGATTCATTCACCTATGGACCTTCCCTCACCTATGGATCCTTCTCCTCTAGTGAGTCCTTCACCCATGTATCCTTCTACACCAGTGATTCCTACATCTCCCTTAGATCTTACTCCCACACATTCTCCCAAACATCCCCTACCTCATTTTCCATAATATGGTCCCTTGAGTATTCTTAATTTTTTAGTTGAGGCGATTAAAAGAGAAGTCTTTTCCTAATTTTCATTGAAGATGGATGAGACATTACCAGTAGTTCATATCTAGCTTCATAGAGATTTATTTGATATCTTGGATAATGTGTGTGAAAATATCTATTAGTACTTATGAGCACATGCAATTGCCTTTAAATTTACATTTTCATTGGATGTGTGTTCCTATTTCACTCTTATCTATTTGTTATAACATTTAACATTGTGTCAAATTCATATTTTTATTATATGTTGATTCTATTCTTTTGGTACTATATCTTGATTATATTATATTTGCATATGATTATCTTTATTTATCATTGTATTATCTTTATTTCTTGATTTTTTCTCAAAATTCCCTTCTTGACTTCATGATTTTTTGCTTTCTTATCTCTATTTTTCATAGATAATTATCATTGTGACTTGGTTATACAAACCATGTTGCCTTCAGTTCTTGCCTCCTATTACAATGTGATCAGATAGCAAATAATGTATCTCATTATACTTTCCATTCACCAGTCCACTTTGGATATCCTTTTTCACTTATTCCTTTTTGTAAACTTAGCATATGCATGGTTGAGAATTGAGATCACATGCTAGTTCATTATTAAGCCTAAGTGTCCTAGTCATTCTTTGTCTTTAGTTACTTAGCTTCTTTTAGCTTTAGCCTAAAGCTCATTCATGTGTATCACTATATCTCTCATGATTGGTCATTATAAATCCATATGGATGATTAACCTTAAAAATCCATAAAAATTTAAAATCTAAATCATTTTACAAAAGGAAATGTTATAAAAGGAAAAATATTTCTAAAATTCATATCACATTAAAAGACATGATTCAAAGCACATCTCCTTCTTCTACTCAAAGCTCAAACTCCATAGTTGGGCTCATGGTAGAGCCATGGTCCTTTGGGATATGATAGGATAGTAGATTAGAAGAGGAGAATAAAAAGCTCTTTTAGTTCTACCTACTTTCTCACATAAGTACCTAATCTTCACATTAGATCGATAGCTCTATAAGGGGTGCTGAAGAATGAAGAACACATCATCAAAAGGTAGGTAAATTTTCATTTTCTTGTACCAATATTCCTTCATGTGTTGATATTATTAGAATGATCATCTGCACAAAGTTTTATGTCTATATAGAATATGTTTTCTTTGTACATTGATGGTCACTAGTCACTTAGTATCTTCTCATGTCCTTAACATGTCTCTTGCCTCATAGGGTCTTCTCATAAGATGCATAAGTATATTCCTCCATATATTCCTCATATTTCCTCTTGAGAAATATTTTATTTTTTACTGATCACTCCCCTTGGGATTTCATTTATGAGGTGCATTGTAAGACCATAGAGAGGACTCAACCATCCCTACAAATTACCATATTTTCTCTTCCTATTATCCACATCCTTTGTTACCCAATTTCCATGATTTTTCCACTTTAATGTTGTTCTCTTTGTGAGTTATAGTATAATGCCATTGATAGGACCTAACATTCCACATAAAATTTTCCAATAATACAAGTCATAAAAAAAAATTACATGTGTCAAATATGAGATAAGATTAGATTCATTATGAAGTTACACATCATTTACATGATTTCTAGCTTGATTTGGTATGTTTTATGCTTACTTAATTTCTCTTTCACTTCTATATTCTTATTTTCTTATTGCATGTAATAATACAACCATTTCTTAAATTTTTCATACTTCCCAGCTTGAATTAGTGTGATCAATTTAAAGACCAATCTTTTACCAATTTTATTTTTCTCTTATACTTCCCAATGTGATCTAGTATAGTTTATTGACTTAATTAATTTATTTTTATACCATTTTTGCCTTTTTAAATTCCTTCCATTTTATTTCATTATTTTTATACTTCCCCACATGATTTAGTATGAATTTACTTATTTTAATTTGGTGTAAAATATTTCACTTTGGTTTAAAAACAAATTCCTTTTTACCATCTTGTTTTACCATCCCTTGGTTATTTATACTTAGTCATTTTATTGTTATTACACATTTCCCAACTTGAAATAGTGTGTAGTACATTATTTTGATCGATTATATTATACCAAGTCCTTTTTTCCTATTTATTTTTAACCATGCATGTGTCCTACAAAATACTATATTAAAAAACATCTCATTTATTTCATATCGCATATACAATAAAAGATAAATACATGTGCTAGAAAAAAATATATCCAAAGCATCCATAACCAAAACCATAATAATTATACCATACACAATCAACATCAATATTCCAAAATGATACATAATACACACACACACACACACACACACACACACACGCACACACACACAATATCTCATGAGTTTTGATATAACAAGTATAACCATATACAATTCTCCATCTCTATGGCTAGGCTCCATCCTACCTATCTTGTAGCCTAGACATGTTACCTATCGAGGCTTCAGTCTAACTCCTATATATAGTACATTATAAGGAGGTTGTTTGAGATCTTAGTCCTTCTACCTATCCTTTTAGGTGTGCTACCTACACCTATGCCTACTCTAATTGGGTATGTGTCACTGTATGTTCCTATGTCATCTATATCACTATATCTAGATGCACATCTCTCTCCTATATCAGGGATTTCCATGCCCATATCTTGCCTACACCCATCTCTATTAGTGGTTGCATATTTTTCTCTATGTTTGTATCTACCTTCCTACCTCCCTTAGTAACATGAACTAGCTCAGTCGAGTTGGGTTAGATGGTAAACTAGGGTCCTCTAAATTAGTAGGATCCTATGGTTGTAGAGTCTCATCCAAGATAACATGGATTTCTCCCCTCACAAGGGACCCTCATCTCTCCTCCTCATCTTTAGTTACGATTATAAAATCATACCCACATAGATATTAGATCACTATCATATCTCAAAATATCTATCTACCTCTAGTATCTTTTTTATAAATAAAAACTTTAGCAATAATTTAACCATCTTTATTACCTATTTGTGTCTTATCCACTATGTTCTTACCATCTGCATGACCAGCTAACATAGTCTCTCCATCTATGCAGCCTCATAACACCTCCTTTATAGGTCACATCCTTATCTCAAATATTATTGTCATGGATCTGCCCACCTTAGCATATGATTGAGTGGTCTCTCTATCATCCAACTATCCTCTAGCTCACATATTAGGTCATTAGGGATGGTGATAGTATCTGCTCTCTCTTACTCCTCCTACTTTCATTATTCCATGTACTCGATGGTCATATCTCATCTCATTTCTAAGATGATAGTGGTATATCTAGTACTACTACCTCTACATCTCTCTCCTCTTACTATATTCCCTATTATGCTCACCTAGTCCATGGTCACTCATACTGTGGTATGAGCATTGACCTCACCACTAATGGCCCTAGTCCTCTCCTCCCCTACAGCTCTCTCACATTGTGAGACCACTACTTAGGCATCAATATTTATACCATTGGATGAGGTAATCCCATCTATCCTAGTACTTATGCCACAAAATGTGGCTCTCTCCACCAGGTATAGGGTCTAATCAACTCTATCATTATAGCTAATGTAACTATGTACCAACTTGGCCATGTAGTCACTATGTTCCCATATGGATGCAACACTATATCTTCACATCCCACTATCTATAGTGTTTCCAAGTGGGGCATGACCCATGCTACCTATTCCTCTCTTCACCTCCATATTCAAGGTGCACTATCATCGACTATATGGGGAAACCTTGTTGACCAATACATGGGAAACCTATCATAGATCCAAGCCATCAATAATATGATACATCCTATCGACTTCTTCCCTCTTAACATCACCTTGAATAGATCATGTATGAGCTAGACCTAGATGATATAACTGAGTTCATATAACACACCCTCCTCTATGATCCTCTTGCTCAAAGCTACCATGAACAATGGTACCTTTTCATCTAATTTGTGATATAGCACTCACTATTATATAAGTCCTATCACAACCTTCTAGATGTCTAAAATCTATGATCCATATACATCAAACATAATAACTTGTCTACCTCTTAATATCATCTCTAAGCATGTAGCCCACATGGCTAAGGACCTAGTTTCTTGTAGGCTATCTAGTATGCCTATAGTCATTGGTGTTCTTATCACTAGTAATGTTAGGATGGCATGCACATCCTCCAAAGTGATAGCTATCTTCATCACATCCCTATCCACCCCTTATGTAAATGTATTAGTTAATCATTCTTAGCATCCAAGGAATTTGATTGATAGATTTGAACTCAAGGGATTCCTACACATGTCATCTATCCCTCATAGGCCTACAACTATTAGCTTGGCTCTATCAGCTATGGTTAGATGCTCTAGTAGATTTGGTAGAAAAGAAATGTCTACCAATCTCCAAAACTTGGGTCATCCCTACAACTAAGAAACAATAAAAGATGTATTAGACCTCCATGCCATGTATAGTCAAGATACCTTCTTTTTTTACAATTTTAATAAAATACAAGACTAAATTGCTTTAATTCATTCATTTTACCTATCTTTAGCCTATCCAGTCCTTTTTACACTTGGTCATTTAGGGCTATTCTATCCTTTTTCAACCATTTGCATGCATTTTTTACTATTATCGTTCTTTTTTCAACCTTGTTTGACCAAAATTTCCCTATTTTTAGCCTAATTGACTTAAAAATCTAAGTCAACCATCTTATTTTCCCCTCCCTAGTGCTGTGTTGTCATTTTGGACTTTTTAGATCAGTTAGAAAATTATACTAGGTTGGCAGTCTATAAAACATATGGGGTCAACACATATGTACTAGGTTGGTAGTGTGGATTTTACCTATTTTTATCCTACTAGGTTGACTAGGTTGACCCAATTGTTTATAGTTGTTGACCCCTTGCATCTTCCTTAAAAAGTGCTTTATTGCAATTTTCTTTGTAATTACTTCAAACCCATTTGCCTAATTTGTTTTTCCTACCTATAGAATCTAATTTTGATTCATTTTGACATTTAAAAATTCTAAAAATTAAAATTTTCTAAAAATACACTAAATTCAAAAAAATACTCAAAAATTGGCTTAAGATTCATATTTGCTTACCTATAGTGTACTTGTTGCTGCTCCTGAAGTTCATCCTCATCTAGCTTATCATCTCCTAACCATCTTAGCTCATTTGGTCTCTAGATCTCTTTTTATCTCTTTCACAAGTCAAAATAACAAAATGACTTCTCTTTCCCCTATTTAGAAACATTTTTCAAAATTCAAATTCTTCAATTATTTTCCTACATATTCCTTCTTTTGCCTATATCTTTGTTTCTATTCATCCAAATTTCAAACCATAAAATATATTGGATTCATGATGACATAGATAATATTTTCCAATATCATATTCCTATCTTCCAAGAAGTCTTATTTTTATCTATTTTTTGCGCTAACTTTTATAGGTTCACCTAGTGTTCTTCACATTAGATGCCTTCACATCTCTTGTAGTTTAATTCTTTATCTATAGCACCAAGGTAAGTAAAGGTATATTTTTTTCAATTATATCCTTTCCTTTATCTTATTTACCTCTTACTGCACTTGGCATCAACATTATGTGTTATCATCTTCCATTTCTTGAAGCACCATCTAGTGTTGCACTTACATGACACGTGATGAGCTTTGAGTGTAGCATATGTATACACATAATATTTTTAAATTTTATATATTACTGACACTTTTTATCTTATAAGAACCCATCGAGTCTCAATCTATTTGAGTGCATGACTTAAAGGGTGCACTAAAAAAAGGGTGGGTAGACCATTAGTACTTCATAATATTATTGTCCATTTTTCCACTTGTCATTTACACACTCATCTACTAAAAACAATTTATCATAAGCTTATTATTCTCATCCTTACCCATTCTAGTCATTTGCCATGATTTATCCTCTTTGTTCTTTCATTGACCACCTTTTAAATAGTTGACTATACTAGGTCGACTAAGTCAACCCTATATAGTTTTTAGCCTTTGATTACTATATAGGGTTGACTGGGTTCAACCCTATACTATTTAGGATTTTTTTTCATTATAACTTTTGTTATCAATTGAGCTGACCTAGCTCATGACCTAGCTAATTATCTACTAAAAACATATAGGGTCGATTCGGTTAACCCTATACAACTAACATATTTAGAAGTATGTAGGGTAAAACCCACCTATATATATAGGTTCATTTCTAACTATTTAAGAAGAAGAGAAGTAAATAATAATTATTATGAATGAACATCTAATTATTGACCATTTTGTTTGAGAAATAGATCTTAGGGTTCCATAATTTCTTTGGAGATATGGATCTTATATTGTGGAAAAGTCTTTTGGATGCATAGATAGGTTATGTATCCTACAGTTGATTTTTCTATATTATCCTTACACACCACAATTTTATCTTGTGAATCACCTTGCCCAAGCAAGAGATTGAGGCTCATTGGTTTCATCTACAAGGTAAGTATTCCTAACTTTATTTCTCCTATGTAAGAGTAGATAGATAATTTAGTTGTGTTTCTCTCCCATATATTTGGATTTTATATACATTGACATGAGTATATGTCTTATATGCATGTTTAGTTTAGTTTTTTTTGTTTCTAACCTGCACTTTGTGACACAAACTTTGGTGACCACTAGATCAGATTTGCGTTCTTGTTATTAGAATAGAGTGAACATTAAACCTAGGACTCTTTTCGGGTTGTTATGTGATTATGTTAGACTGTAGGCTTTATTACCCTTCTTAGCATGGTGTATTATGACAAGTGATCCCCTAATTGGGTCTAGAGGATATCCATATTGATCATTACCCAACGTAACAAATGTATCCCTAATTGAAATTGTATGTATGCTCTATCTTCTCAAATCCAATATTGATATATAGCCATTATGTATTTATGATTGCATACACATCTAAGTAAAATGCTATAATATATAAGGAAATAAAATATCATGAACTTAAATCTAACTATGATGGGGGGAGGTGGGGACCATGATTTGAATACAAACAAAACCAAGATGAAGAATTTATCCTTGATCATAGCCTTGGCATATAATTTGGGTATATTTAAGATTACATTTAGAGTATCCAAAAATATTGAGTAAGTCAAGGGAAGCAAGACAAGTTTAAAATCCTTTATCGATCAAGGTATGTTTTAATTTAATATCACTCATTTGGACATTAATAAATAAAGGAGGAGCATTTTCACAAAGTAATATTTCATCTATAATCATTAAAAAAATGTGAAATTGGAGTGAGAGTGAAGTATCTATAATTTCATCAATGTGTATGGACATTTACTCATGTTGAATAATATTATTCTCAGACTCAGATAAGTTAGCTTCTTACCCCATATGTGGAGGTCAATGTATTTTAATTTTAAATAAAATTTTCATTAAACCATTATCATGATAAAGGGAAATCATCATTAATTCTTAAAAATAAATTTGAGATAGGAGATAGGATAGTGCAATTATAGGGACCCATTCATCATATCTAGTTCAAATCATATCAAATAAAAGTGAATAATTTTGAAACAAGTCAGTTGAAGGAGAAGAGGAAGTTCACTTATATTGATGATGATATGAAATATGTTGTTTTGAATCAGATGAAATACGTTGGATAGGTGAATCAAAATATGTAGAGCTAGCTAATGTTATTTGTGGCATAGTTGGGTTAAGAACTGACTCCCATGAGGTGGTTAACATTATGTGTGAATAGGTATGCATATAAATAGACTAATTTATAGTATCCAAAGTAATTATTTTTGAGTGGGGATACATTTATGGTATTGAATTAATAGATGTCATCACAATGAAAGAAGTGCAAAAATCAAATTTTATCATTTTATTTGATATAATTTGGATGGATGGAAAGGGAGTAGAGTGTGTTGATTGTGTAAATGTAGTGATAGAGGTGGGATTAGGAGGTGTTTATCTATGTGAAATATCCATTAAATGATATTGATAAGTATATTTAATGGTGTGTAAAGTAGAGAAGTTATTATAATTAGAGTTCGAATAAGGATAAATAAAAATACTACATGCTTCATGTGGTTCATGTTGACTACATTTTAATCATTGATTAGAGAATTAGGGTCAACTAAATTTTCCATAACATTATATGTAGGATGTTGAGTAATATTAGGTTGATGATTTGGAAGTGGATATTTATAGATAAAAATGTGAGTATTAACTTGATTAAGAGATTCATGGTTGACTTTATAATCATAAGCATTAGCTACCTTTCATATGCTTATTGATGTTTAGAATTCATAGTTTCATGATAAAAATTGGGACCAAGGAGAAATTCAAATGAAAATTTCCTAAGTTATCTACAATTTTCATGAGAATGTCCCCAACTTGCATGATACCAACATAATTTATGTGGATCATAGCAATGTTTGGTAGGGTGAGTGGGGTCAAGTTCTTATGTTGAATGTTTATGAATATGTTTTTGGATTTATACCATGGAAATAGGCTTATGAATATTGTTTACATATAATGATAATGAAGGAGGTGGTTGGGAGGGATTTTTTTTTTAAAGTTGGGGAAGGAATTTCCTCGTTCAAGCCATTAGGAATAATACCATGAATGGCATGTATAAAATCATAAGTGTTTATAATAATGTCATTGGTAGCATGTTTATTTGTAGATATCATAAGCATGCAGGTGCCTAATATAGGTTGATAAGGATCAAATTGACTCACAAACAAGTCTTGAAATTTATATTTATCAAGGGCTTATTCCAATTATTTTGGAGAGAGATTCCTATCATGATATTGGAGTTTGAGATGAAGATCATTAGTAAACAAATTAAATAGGTTATCGTATGATATATTTTGTTCAAAATTACTACATAAGCCTTTCCATATTTTATGAAAATTTGAGTAGTTTTAGATTCTATTTATATAAATGAACTAAATGGGCCAAGATATTTTCAATTATATTAGTGGTTTAAAATTCCTAAACCAATACATTGAGTAAGTCTTCTAGACTAAAGACAATGCTAGACATGAGTTGATTATACTTATCTAAAACATTATCTGAAAAGGTTTTAGCTAAAATTTTGGTGGTAACAAATGTATTTATCTTAATCCAATCTTTTTAAAGGCTACAAAACCCTTTCAAATGAAAAACATGATCAATGGATCCATTATAATTGGTAGTAAGAGTAATACCTCCTATGTCTATGTTTGAAATTTGAGGGATTAATGGTTAATATTGGGGATGCTTGATGACCTTGTTAAGAAGTGGGGGTTAAGGAATAATATTAACCTATGAATTTCTAAGGGGGTATGGGGGACAATTGGACATTACACTCCCCATTGAAGTTGTTGAGGATGTATTTATAATTATAAAAGTTTATTTTGCATTTGCATCATTTGGTTGGAATTATTAGTGAAAAGGTATCCATTTGATTCATGGCTTGAAACAAGATTTGATTAATATTTAGAGTTTGTTGAGTAGTATAAGTGGTTTGAGATGCACTACTAGAAACATTAATGTGAGTATTAATATGAAGAGGTGAACTATAAGAAATACCTACCTAATAGTGGATATACCTGGCATAGTGGAAGAGGTAGGAAGATAAAAAGGCATGTATTGACTTCCCTAAATCTTGTTAAAATAGTATTTGTAGGTGATGGGGGTCATCTTATGTGGGGTCCCATTATGAGGTTTTAAATAACTATAGAATCTTTGCCCCTACATTGAGGGTTTTAATTGATGAAAGTGATTATTTTTATAGTGTATTAAAGATAATTCTCATCCTCAATTGTGGTCATGTGGGGAGTATAGTTAAAATGATCTAGAGGTTGGGACATGGAGAGTTAATTATAGTTAATTATTCTAGTAGTTTCATGATTATTATTTTTGTCTTTATTATTGATAATATTAAAGTGAGATTTAGGATCTATATGGGATTTACTCATAACCATCATATTGTTTTATGTTATTTGTTTGGAATTATCAAAAATATACTACATGATGGAGAGTTGAAGTGAAAATTATATCAGCCAACTCAATATAGCATAATTTGTACTATATCAATCATGGTAAATTTAATTACATAGATAGAAATGTAAAACATAGACTATATTGAGCCTAGTCTATGTAGTCAATAACAAAAATAATGATCACAAAATGTACTAAGTTGATCATGGTCAATGCAATTATATAGACATAAATGTTAAGATGAAAATATATTGAGCCTAGTCAATGTAGTTATATCTAAAAATAATTTAATAGTAGTCTGAATAAATTGTATTGGTCTTGGGTGATACAATTTGATAAATAGAGGTACAAAGAAAGTAAAATTAGTAGACTATGTGGAACCTAGTCAATGTAGTCTATCCATACATAGATAACTATATCAGTGTTGGCTGATGTAGTTAGAACACATAACACATAACTATATCAATGCTAGTTGATATAATTTATAATATAGAATATAATGCCAAGTAAAAAAATCCAAATTTAACTATTTATGCTAATTATTTATCTTAAATTAATATCAAGTAGATTTATTAAATGGATGTTATTAATATGTAGGATCTTAAATATACTTTCATTTTTGTTAGATAGTGTTGACCTGATGCTTTAGAGTATTGACTATGGAGGTGTTTTATTTTCTTAGTGTTTTACTATGTAAATCATAAGCTAGATTAAAGGGCTAGGTATATTATTAATCTATATTAAAATTGGAAATTATTGATTCTATGGGTATTTCCAATAATAGTAAATACAAGGAGAAAAGGGACTTATCTAGATATACATAGAGGTCTTTAGAGATCTGAGTACTCGAGACAACTAAGCAGACATAGAGTAATATTTTATTAATTGAGTTTTTTTGAGATCTATCTTTGGATAGTATCACCCCTTTAGGACATTAGCACCATGTGGTGATAGTGTCCAATTATGGTGCTAGTGTCCTTTTTATAGTGACTATCTATAAATTTTAGGGAAGTTGTAAGATTTCTTGTATGTCTTGTACGTGATTCTATGTTGCACAGGAGCTTTTCTATGTTACTATTTTGACAAATTATTATCCAAAACCCTAATGAATACTTTTACAAATGAAACAATTAACTAAGAAAATGTAGAAGGAAATTAAAAACTAGGTTATGGGATGTTATGATCACGAGGAGCAGAACCCCTATTGTCCTAGCTATTGTTGGCATTAACCCAATGATAGGTATTAGATAACATGTAGTTCTCCATAAGGG
Organism: Torreya grandis; assembly: GCA_037957365.1. NCBI lineage: Eukaryota > Viridiplantae > Streptophyta > Pinopsida > Cupressales > Taxaceae > Torreya > Torreya grandis. The sequence goes on from JARHVA010005662.1 coordinate 540,213, forward strand.
AACATGCACAATCAAATTACATGGTATGAAATAATGAATTTTTCCTAGTCCCTTCTTTGATCAATAATTCAAATGTTTCAGTGTGAAATCCAAGTAGTATGTAGATTATTTGAGTTGTACTGTTGGTTGATTTTATGTAAATAAGTGCTAGATGTAAAATGGATTATGAGGCTATTTATACAAGAGGATATTTATTTGGAATATAATGCCTTATTAATTGGATAAAAATTCATGAAAAAGAAATAAAAAAAACATAAGATAAGGGTCATAGAGGGATTAAGACTCAAACATAGGTGAAAGGGCCCATCAGACACTAGAGCCAAAAGTGGACACTAGAACCATGTGGCACTAATATCTTGAAAGTGGTACTAATGTCTTCAAGCCCAAAATAGATAAAAAAATAAGGGATGATATGCTAAGGGCCCTTAGGATTATAAAAGGTGACCTATGACTATTAGGGGTGTCAAAAATATGGAAAATAAGACATAAGAAAGATCAAAAGACATAATATGACCATGTGAACAAGGAATATAGCCATCACTAATACCCTTATGTGAAAGAGAAACAAAAGACATATTACTTGTGGTTGCTTTACCAAATTAGGGTGTTTAAATTTGCCCCCCTTTTAGTCTAGTAATGTAATGAAATGGAATTACTAGAGTAAAAGAAAATATAAATGTGTATCTATACTTACCTATGTGAATGTAATATGGATTTAGCCAACTTCTTATCCAAATAAGTGGATTAAAACTAGGGTGTAACATGTGAAGGAAAGACATATGATGTGAATTCCCCTTTACTAAAATTGAGTATGTAAAATGAATGCATGTAAAAATAAGGATCAATTCCCCCCACTCTAAATCTAAGTGTGTAAATTAGGTCTAGTGTAATGTTATGGACCAACCACTATAGATATCCCTATCACCCAAACTAGTGAATACCTAGTGATGATTTTAGTGATGGTACTATTATAACATGATGAATCAAAAAATGGTGATTAAGAACATGCACTTTATATCATGCCCCCTAATCCTAATATCTAAGTGATGTAGATGTGTATTTGCATATTTGAATGAACTGATATACCTATGTCTAATTTGTATATATGCATAGAGTGTACATCTATATACCTATGTAGACCTATGCATTTGTATCTCTAAAAACATGTGAAAATATGCATAAACCTATGCATCTATATATATGAAAATATAAAACTTTGGATGCCTATGTAAAACTTGTGTAGACCTATGTGTCTAAAAATATTTGACTATGGAAACCTATGTAAACATCTGGATTCCAGTGTGTCTAAAAATATGAATAAGATATGTATCTAAATGCCTATGTAAACCTATGTAGACCCATGTGTGTATATATCTAAAAATTTATGCATTTATAAGCCTATGTAAACATGTGTAGACTTGTGTATCTATATATCTAAAAATATATGTAAGCTATGCATCTCAATGTTTGAAGCAATTTATGCATATATTTACTACCCTTTTAGTGAGAGAGCTAAGACTGTGATGAGGATATGTTACTTAAAGTGGTAAGGATAAAATGTGCTTATGTTACTTGGTAATTGTGATGTTGTATTACGTTCGAATAATGTATTTATTGTGTTAGAGTTGATAATGTAGTGTGTAATTGGATAGATACTTGGTTTATTATATGGTTAATATAATGTGATTATTTTTTTCTTTTTTTGGGTTTAAAAATGATGAGAGGATGTGTTTTTCCAATATGGGACAAAGTGTGTCAGTATCAAGTCCCATGTGTAATAAATAGTTCATTAATTAGAGATATGGTCCTCAATATATAGAAATAACAAGAGATTTATATTAATTAACAAAATTGGAACACATTGGTAACCTTAATAGGGTGGTATTAGGTAAGTTATGAACTAAATATTTAATTTTGACTCATTTATAATTAATTTACATCATTTGAGTGGAAATAATTTTGAGTTTGTGAGAGAGAGAGAAACATGTCAAGGAGATGAGATGCTAGTTTATCATGCTATGAGGAGGATGAATCATATATTCAGGATGGGGAGGAGGATCACCTAGTAAGGGACCCATAAATTTCCTATTTTTATCATTTTTTTTCTATTTTACTATTTTTTTTACAAAATACTATTTTTGGGCTGTTTTAGGTAATTGGGCACTATTATCTCATTTTGAATGTCAATGTCCAAATCTTAGTGTTACTATCCAAGGTGTGGTGATACTATCTAATGTCACTTTCCTATTGGTAATGTTAGTTTATAATAGGCCCTAGATGTGGTGCTTAGCATTTTTTATTGATTTATGATTCTTCTTGTTATTTTCTAGCTATAGTGTTATTTTACTGATGTTAGATTTAGTTACAATTTTATAGGTTGATGCCCATGTGAAGGAGTTTTGTATAGGTAAGATGATGGAGACTATAGAGGTTTTACCCATGTCTGATGCTGAGATAAGGGTAATCAAGAGATTAGGCCTATGATATGTATTTTCCTAGAGCTTATGCCCTAGGATAAGCATACGATAATTATACTATGTGACAGGTGTAATCCAAACATGTGTACATTTTGGATACCTATGGGAAATATGAATATGACATTGGAGAATGTATATCATATCCTATGGTTACTAATATCTAGGTAATTAGCCATATTATAGGAGGTTATTCATCCTCAAACTATACAATGGGCATATAGGTACTTCTCTACCATAACAGTAGATACTCATCACATAGGGAGTTAGAATGCCATATTATTAATGATGACTCTTATTTTTAATGTTTTGTGATTGTATAAATTTTTAGATATGTTATCATTATATACTACCACGGATGGGAGTGGTGTCTCTATCTCATATAGCATGCATGAGATGGTGTATGATATTGATCATCATGACATTGTGTATTCTTTGGGTCATACCATACGAGCTAATTTATATAGGGACCTATACTAATTTACATTGGATATGAGTGGTGAGGGTATAATTACATCAACACTATTACATTATTGGGCATACAAGCACATACTTGTGTGTAGGACAATGACACATCCATTAGATAGATGTACTGATTCATAGGTATTTATAGAGAGATAGACTAGGATAGGGAATGCATCAAGGAGGAGTACTACATATTATTGGTAATTATTAGATAGTTTGAAAGTAGATGGTATAGTTTGGAGACCCTATAGGGGCTATCATGGGTGGCCTAAGGATACCACATAGTTGAGGCATATTCAAGTTAGTTGTTGGATACATGATCGCTAAGATAATGTATACAAACAATTTTAGTATGAGAGTGTTAACAATTTTATGTTGTAAAATATGTTCCCCTAACACCTATAGTGTGGTTGAGGAGTTTTTGGGATCTTAAAATGATAGGCAGAGCATGATTTGGAGATTGAGGTACTAGATGAGGATGATGTTAAGAGTGACTGAGGCTTATGTAGCCTAGTGGAGTAAAAATATGTGGTCACCTCTATTCCCAATAGGTGGGATGATCATAGAGGAGGTACTAGATGTATATTCCTTGAGGTCTATTGATGGTAAGTTAGATATTTTATTTATATATTCCATATAAATTTGATTATGGGTTAGTGCACAGAGTAGGGGCATAATTCCATGGACATTTCCATAACACAATTTCATTATTAAATAATGTGATCACATTATTGGTATAACATGATCACATAATTTAAATTATAGATCAACAATTATCAATCCATAACATGATCATGTTATTACATTATATCATCACATTATTGTAAAAATAATAATGTGATCGATTCATGTTGTATTGAACATTAAAGCATGTGAACATGTACATGGAACAAATATTGGTTAATAGATAATGTGATTACATTATTATAAAAGCAATAATGTGATTGTGTTCCTATTATTTTGGACATAAAATCATGTGGACATGAATATGAAGCCAATCTTGGCTGAAAGATTATATTTACTACTCTAAATGTTAAGTATAAGTTTAAATTTATAAAATAAATATAACAATATAATGTAAATTTATACATTAGATTTATTTTAGTAAATATAATAAATTAGGGTCACTCTACATATGATAAAGTTGGTCTAACAACTACACGCATTACAATGTAAAGAATAATTTATTAAAATCTTATTTGGTCAATAATTAGGCATTTTTAGGGACTAAGTATTGAACCTAAGGATTTCATGGCATAACTTTTATAATTGATGTCCATTTTGGGTAAACAAGTAGTCAATTTTTAGGTTGTTATGCCGTTTGAATTGATTCCTAGCATTTATAAGAGTCTTAGGTTTGTCAAAATTGAAGTTTTCAAACCACAAACTTTGAAATTGATGAAATGTGGTGTGATTTGTGTAGCATAGGTCACATTAATGACCTACATGCATCAAATGACCACTTTGTGTTAATTTCACTTATTCATCATCCTTCCCTCATCCTTGATCACTTCTTACTCATGCTTCATCACCCCTACTCACTCTCTCATCATTATTAATTTTCCCTAATCACTCCCTCATTGACCCTCACTATCTATAGTCATCTCTAATTACTCCTTCATCATCCATAATTACTATCTCATTGACCCTCACTATCCCTCATCATTCTTAATCACTCAATCCTTGTCCTTCATCTTCCCTGATCACTCCCTCATTGACCCTCATAATCCCTCATCATCCCTAATCACTTCCTAATTGGATCTCAAAATCCCTCATCATCCCTAATCACTCTCTCATTATCCCTAATAACCACTTAATTATCCCTAATCACTCCCTCATCATCCCTCCTCATCCCTAATCACTCCCTTATTAACTCTCACCATTCTTCATCATTTATAATCACTCCATCATTGACCCTCACCATCCCTCATCATCCCTAATCACTACTCCATCATACCTCATCATATCTAATCACTCCTTCCTCATAATTGAACCATATAACACCATATAATAGTGTGGTTTATCTAACAATAACAAAGACAAAATAATTGAACCATAAACTAGACGAATAAAAGGATCTTTCAATAACCTAAATATGTTCCTACATACTTTATGCTAGACAATACTATTGATTTGATCCCTCAAATACCTCTACCTCAAACCTCTTTATATAACATATCATTTATAAATAATGAATATATTAAGTGGTAGATCCATGAAATCATAAATAATGGACACATCATTCACAAAGCATTGCCTTGGAAAATCCTAATTATTCTTGTTCTAAAGTTGTGAATCAATTAAAAAATATTAAGAAGATTAAAGTGAAAAATTATTATCCTCATATAAATATTAAGGCATTTTTTCTCCATATCCATAGTGTAGAAGTGTTTTCCAAAATTGATCTTGAGCTTGGGTATCATCATATTCATGTTGAAACTCTAGGCATTTGGAATATAGTTTTAAAAACAAAAGAAGCATTGATTGACTAGTTGGTTATGCCTTTTAGGTTAACTCATGTAGAGAATTCATTCATTGAGATGTTTAATGACATCATTAGACCCTTTAACTATGTAAGTTTTTAATCTACCTTGATGACATCTTAATCTTTATAAAACATAGGATGAACATCTACACCATGTTGAATTAGCATTTCACATTTTGTAGAAACACATTTTTATGATAATGTGAATAAATTTTTATTTATGATACAAGAGATAAAATATTTGGGATACATTAAACAAAAAATGACGGCATGTGTGAAAATGATGAATATTAAAGTCATACAATAGTGGGAAACACCAAATACCTTTGAATCTTATTGAAATATTATCAGAATTAGAAAATTATACAAGAGATTTGTGTTTAATTTTTATCCTTTGAATCAAGCTACCAAAGAAGGAACCAAATAAAGTTTCATCTAGTCAGCAACAAAATAAATATAATAGGATGAAATAAAATTTAGACTCTATTTTATGTTATTACTTATGTTACTTGACTATAAATTTGAAAGATCATCCAATTTATTTAGAAATAATATCAACTATCAAAAATGGGTATTGACAATACAACAAGTCGTATAAAAGAGTTAATTTCTATTATAATGTATTTAACAAAATATGATTGGAATCAAAGATACATGTAGATTATATACTTATGCTATATGACGAGGAAGTCACTATGGATGATCAAGGATGGTTAGGGTCAATGATCGAGTGATGAGGGATGGTGAAGGTCAATGAAGGAGTGATTAATGATGATGAGGGATGAGGAAAGAGTGATTAAGGATTATGAAGGATTAGGAGGGAGTGGTTATGGATAATAAGGGATGGTGATAGTAAGTGAAGTAGTGATTAAGGATGATAATCCTGAGTGATTAGAGAAGATAAGGGACAACAAAGGTCAATAACAGAGTGATTAAGGATGAAGAGGGAGTTAATAGGGATGATGAAGTGATTAGGGATGATGAGGGATGAGGAAAGAGTGATTAAGGATGATAAAGGATTTGTAAGGATTCATTAGTGATGATGATGGATAGTGAGTGTCAATGGAAGAGTGATTATGGATTATAAAGGAGTGATTAGAAATGACTAAGGATAATGAGGTTTAATGAGGGAGTGATTAGGGATAATGAGGAAAGATGATAGAGTCATTAGGGGTAATGATGGATGAGTAGGAAGTGATTAGGGATGAGTTATGGATGATGAACATGTGAAATTAGCATAAAGTATTCATTTTATGTGTGTAAGTCATCAATGTGACCTACACTACCCCAATAACACCAGTTTAGATCAAGATCAAAGTGATTAGTTTTCAAACTTCAATTTTGACAAACCTAAGACTCTTAAAAATTACAAGTAATATAAAAGGCACAAAACCTAAAAAATGACTATATGTTTACCAAAAATGTATATCGATTGCAAAATTTATGTACTAAAATTACTAGGTTTAATACTTAGACCCTGAAAATGCCTAAGTTCTAACCAGATTGGATTTTGAAAAACTATTTTCCACATTGTAAGGCATCCAGCTATGATACCAAATCTATCAAATGTAGAGTGACCCTAGTTTATTATATTTTCTAACTTAACATTTAGAGTAGAAAATATAAGATTTAGGTCAAGATTGGCTTCATGTGTATGTTCACATGATTTTATGAGCAAAACTATAGTAATGCAATCATGTTATTGTTTTTATAATAATGGTATTACATTAATAAGGTGATCACATTATATAATAATGTGTTCATGATATTTTAATTTAAATTCAAACACCATGCCTTTTGGATTTGAAATGGCTTGGATTCCTATGCCAAAGGCTTCAACATGTCAATCTATTGTTGAGTTCAAGAATTCAACAAAATTCAACTTTGATTGACAAAACACTATAAATTTCAACATTAAAATTCAAAACCTTAATACCATCATGATGATAATGATCTCCTCTTTCTGAAAATATAATTTTTATAATTTTTTGAATAATTTTGTTGATTTCTAACTATACCTTTTTTAGGCCACTACATGCCACAAACATGCATGCATATACATTTTCATATAATTTATCTTTCATTCATATAAGTGAAAAATAAGTTATATGGTCACAAAATAGGCCTAATTATACACATATTAGAAAATAACTAATTTTCATTTTTTGAGGCAGTTAAGCACATTGCATGGGTAACTATCCATTTTTTGTTAGTTTTTAGGATATATTTACTTGAAAAAATAATTATAAAAAGTATTTATTGAAAAATATAAAAAACAATAGGTCGAAAACTAGAATATCTTATCTAATTTTTCATTGAAGTGTTTCAAATAATATTAAACACTACTCAAAAAATGGTTCACCACATGACTATTTACTTACTCTATTTTCTTAAAAAATACGAGTTCCTATTCAAATATTAGATTTTTGACCTATTTATACTTAATAAATTTAACAAAACATATATTGTTATGGAAACTAGACTCAAAATTATATATTTCATGTTCTTACACCATATTCAAAATTTGAGTGTAGATATTTCAAATTATCTACAGAAATTCAAATTTCTTAAAGTTCAAGAAAATCATGTCCATAGGTAGGCCCCTTTTTGTCCCCTGAATTTATGCAATTACCCTTATGTGTTTTGATATAATAATATTCTTAAGAATTTTAGGGATACTTTTAGGTGTAGGATATGACAAGTATTGGGAGGTCACCATTGAGTTAGTGATGCATGAGTTGACATGACATATCCTAGATGATGTCGTGGATGATGGATTGGTGGAGTGGGCCACCAATGTAGCTGGGGTGCATGCCCATTTATTTGATCAGGAAGTGATAGTGACTATGTCATTTATGCAAGTATTAGTAGTATGTAGAGATATAGAGGTGTACCATGCCCTATTCTAATGCTCTAGATGGGAAAAGTAGTCATATAGTAGATGACTACATATGACTTTTATGAGAGTATACTGAGTGTAGGGATGATCTTGATATGTACTAGGAGAGAGAGAGAGAGAGAGAGAGAGAGAGAGAGAGAGAGAGAGAGAGAGAGAGAGAGAGAGAGAGAGAGAGAGAGAGAGAGAGAGAGAGAGAGAGAGAGAGAGAGAGAGAGAGATTAGACATAGCCATATATTGAGGTATTTTATAGATAATGGGGCATCTAGTTATATTTTTATGTGTCTAATAGTGAGAGTGAGGGAGCTAATCCCAAAAATCATGCTCATATCATTGAGTGATGCACCAAATTTATATTTAAATGATGTTTTGAGTTATATATAGATGGTTGTTGTGTAATTTGGTATCTATATCTCATTATATTATATAATTTTTTATGAATTTAGATTTGTTTTATTGTTTTAAATATTTATGTTTATAATTTTGGTTTGGTTGGATTAAATTTAATTGATTTTTATATGTTCTATGAATATTTTGGGCATATGTGTAAGAGATTTAAGTTTTTGTTTTGTATTAGTATATGACATTTTGTTTATATCTCATAATATCTATATGTGTATAACATGTGGTGGAGAGATTCACTATTTGAACCTAGATGGCATAGAGAACCAATGACCATATTGATCATTTTATATTATTGTAGACATACAATATGAAACTAGAGCTCCCTGTGATGCATTGCTAGTGTCCAAATGTGTAGACTTTGATGAAAAAATATTGATTGATTGACGGTCTAAAACTATAATCTAAGTTGTCTACATTATTTTTAATATTTTGATTAGTGTGTGAACTGAAGCTGGGTTTTTATCTTTATAATGATTACCATATATCTTTATCAGTTGTTAAACTAAAACTGTGCCCTTGGGTTGATAATTATTCCCAAATATTTTGAATAGTGTGTGCATTAGATGTGTATTTTGAGATCTATAATTATTTAAAAATATTTATATTGGTGATTTACCAAATATTTTCCTTTTATTTTATATTTGTTCTCAAATATCTTAATCAATGTGCATATTAGAGTTGAATTCTAAACTCTATGAACTAGTTTCCATCATTTTTGAGGTTATGATTTAGGGGGCTACTAATAAATGGTTATCTTGGAAGTCACATAGATGATATAATGAGTAAAAAATGGTTCCTTAAAAGGAATGTCTAGGGATAAATCTATCATAGAGGAATGTGATTTAGGAGAGTGTGCAAAAGTAGGGCCTAATGCCCCCTATTTAAACTCTATGATGATTCTATTAATATGTTGGTCAATGTGAGCTTGGAGTTCATAAAAATGGTCATTTAAATTCCCATTTATTCAATTAAAATGATAATAATGGATATGTGGTACCTAGTAAAAATGGTGTGGTTTATGATGAGTAGTTATACAAAGTTTGATCATCCCCTTATCTAGTAGTGTAAGAAAAATGTCATGCATCCCAACCTTATTTAAAAACTGTATAACCCCTCTATGTATTGTTGGTAATTTGGCTTATTAAGGCCTAATTACAACCCCTACAACTAGAATATTTTCATGTGTCCTATATGTCATTGGTCCTTAGATAATGTTACTAATATTTATGATGTATTTTATTGTCTTATGAAGGGAGAAATTCTTAATGTTTTGTCATTATCATGTCTCATTTTAATTGGTTTCAAGTATCATTATGATGTGTGATAAATTTTTGAGTTATTTGACAAAGAATTCAAGTTGTCTTATGATATAAAACAAACTTAATGAAGATGGTAAAGATGGTAGCTGATAACTCACTATGATTTTTTTTGTATATCCAAGTATGAAAGGAACTATAAGCTTATAAGGTGTGTTGAAGACATATAAAAACCTCGTTCAATACTATTAGGAAGGCTATAAGGTATTATTCATGGTACTTATTGACAATTATTCTTGTGAAGATATTTATATTTCCTAAAAGAGAGGTTTTGATTATTCAAATGATAAATTTTTATTCAAAAGGCCCCTAAATAATTTATAATTCATTTAATCACCTTCATGATAATGACTTTGCTTTAATCAAATGTCTTATGCTTTGAAAATATCTCCTCATACAAGCCCAAAGTATAGTTTGGCCTCTAAGAGTTCCCACATGTGGAATATTCCCCCATTATACTGTAAAAATACGTAATACTTGTTTTAACATGTGTTTTGACTCATAATCCTCTTTATGTTTCCCTAAATTGATAGTTAGAATGTTGAAGTATGAAAAACATGTCAGAGATAGAATACTTTCATGTTTTTTTTTCAAGATATATAGATTTGTACAAATGTTTCCATGCAATAGAGGTTATTAATTTTAATATGGAGTCATTATAGGAGTTATATAAAATATTCATGGAAAAAATATCTCAAACAATCTCAAAACTGGTCCCTAAACACCACCTAGTTTCTTTGTAGGTCAAGAGATACCTTCAGGTTTGTAGATGGAATGGCCATGAGAGAGAATATCAAGATATACAATATTGCATAGAGTAATGGATATTAAATAGATTATATATTCATTCATTGTTACTCAATTTCTCTCTCTCTCTCTCTCTCTCTCTCTCTCTCTCTCTCTCTCTCTCTCTCTCTCTCTCTCTCTCTCTCTCTCTCTCTCCTTTATGAATAATATTTTATAGTTTAAGGCACTCACAATGTCTTATTCATTTACGTAGGCAACTAGTTTTCTAAGTTTTCTACTCTCCTAAGCATGGTGATAGAAAAATCAAAGATTATGGAGATTTTTATAAGTCTAAACCAAATTTAAATTACATTATTAAAATTATTTACACATGTTTAAGGTGTATATAACTTTATAAGACATCAACAACTAATATAGAATCTGTAAGAAAATAGAGGAAGGTTGTACGGTTCATAAGGGATCTAGGAATATCTAGATTTATTGAGATTTTATTTTCTAGTTTTCATTCATGTAATATGTACTTAATTAAATTATATCAAAGGCTACTCAATTAAAATACCCCTAAATCAACCTCCATCATCCTTAAACACACTCAGAGTCATAATTTAGCAAAGGTTAAGGAAACTCAACATTTGTGAAGGTATTTTGATTATTCTTAGGTTTCATTTTTAATAGTGTGTACTACCTCAAAATCCTCAAAAATGGTATATTTTATTGATCTATATGATTATGTTTCTATAATTTTGTTCATCATTGTCTTAACATTGTAGTTATGTTTCATTTTCACTCCTATGCTTCATTTCACTTTTACAGTCCTTATCACTGTCATTTCACCATGGTTATAACCTTATCATTCCACTCCATTCTCAATTTCATGTATCCCATCATACATAAACTATCATTAACTATTTATTCAATTAAAATTCATTGATCCACTAGAAAATAATATTGTTAAAAACCATTATGTTTATGAAGCTATGTTGTTAGGCCTTAAAACCCTACTGAAGAGGTCAACCTCCACTTATAGCCAAGGTCATTATACATCTATAGTATTTTGTTAAGGTCAATATTTTCTTAGGTATATAAAGCAAGGATTAAACTCTTAATAAATTTAAATGAAACCATTTTCATGTTGGTGACCTCCTCAAGGTCTTCTAGCATCCAATATTCACCTCAGTCCATATAAGCAACACAATAACCTTCACCTAAAGCCATGCTAAGAAGGGGTGAAACTAAAGATGCAAACAAGCAAAAACTTAAATGTTTGAGGGGAGAGTTGAGATCAATAATAATTTAAAAGAAATGAAAGATAATTAAAGGTACTGGGGAGGTATTGTGTGTCAATTTCAAGACCTAAAACTTGGACATAGTCCATATAAACTATACAAATCTCCACCCATAGTCATAGGATTGTAGTTGTGCTCAATGAGATAGGAGAGCTAAAATGGTCTTGTGCTTAATATATGATTCATGGATCACAAAAACTTGATAATTTAATATCATGCTTAATAGTATCAACATGTTCAAGGGTTAGATGAGATGGCTAGGTGGCCTACATTGTCAAAAAGTGATGTAGAAAAATCAATGTGGTCTACAAGTGCAACATAGTGAGAGTTATAAGTTTTTAAAAGTATATAGATCTTAATGAAGATTACACATAGTTTAAAAAGAATTTCACATGCTATTAAAAGGTGATAAAGTCTAAAAAATCCTAAAGATAAGTGAAGTCACTCCTTAAAGGCATACACAGGATACAAACTCAAGATAGGTAGTTAAGCCTAAAAAGAGAGATAAGTGTGAGAAAATGAACACTAAGTTATATCTTAGATAATATGTGTAGTATATTCTAATAAATTTGAGGCAAAGTGTGGGAAATTGGATAAGGATATTGACATAAATTCATACCTACACACTGTAGACATCCAATTCCTAACGCCATTTGTGTTAAAATTGTCAATCTTGTTTGAATTGTACTCAAATACCCAATTTCGGTCAAGCTTACTAAAATGCACTAAATGTTTCAAACTTTTCATTTAAAAGTTTCAATTTAGGCTAAAGGATCCCTAAATGTGGAAATGCATTTTATGTGATTCCTAACTTTGATCAATTCATTTCAAGTCAAAATGATGATTTTGTCTTTTTGTGCTCTAGATCACTATTTTCTTCTAATTCGTTAGTACACATCATGTACCATTTCTATTTTATGTTGGAAATATCCTAAATGGGAATATGGTTCCAATGCATCTAAAATATCCTTCACATTCTTCCTGAGTCAAATTATGACCCAGTAATATGACTTTCTAACCATTCTAATTAATTAAGGGCCAATTTCTAAAGAATTGTACAAATATTGATTAATATTGTTTAAGGCTAATTAATTCAAATAAAGATCTTAAGTGGATTTTACATGGAGATTATTTAATATTTCTTTTTGGAAATTTATTCCTATTAACTACATCACCTAATGACATAATTTTTTAGGAAGGCATCCCTAGGCCATAAATACATAAAAAATCTGAATTATGAACTCCCATGCCTCTTTAATGCCTCCCATGCCTCATTAATGCCCCTTATTCCCAAATTATGATGAGGATATTTATATATTTAATTATAAATATTAGATTAATCATAGCCACAAATCTCTATCTTGAGATGGATGGTCATGTTTGAGCCTAACCAATCTCAAAAATCTATAAATAAAGTGCCTCACACTACCATTTTTAAGTTGAAATTATGTAAATTTATAATGCTAAAATTTCTCCACAAGTCATTTTTGTTTTGATTATTGTTTTATTTGAATTTTTATTAGCTTAATTTATAGTCATATTAGATATTTTATATCATGAGTCTAGGCTTTACAAAGTGTTCTTGAGACATTGTAGTAGTTTTTCCACTATTGTTGGCAAAGGCAAGAATACTTGATCAAGGGGAAAACATTATTTTGAGCCACTTTTGAGTAATGGAGTTATTTGGGAAGGTAATGGTTGATTTATTTATTTCATTTGTATATTGTTATTATTAGCAAACCCCTCATGAATAATTTGGCTTTATTTGTTGAGTTCTTTATGTTTTTTTTGATTTATTGACTAATGTTTGACTAAAAAACATTGTAATCTAACTCTACATTTTAGCACATCTGGTGGGACCATTGAGTCCATTTCAGCAAGGAAAACAACTTGGAATTTTTAGAATTCCATTTTATTCATTAAAAAGTCTTTTAACAACTTTTTTGTGTTTATTTTCCTATGTTCCTGGTGTACCTACATGTCACACAATGATCATCGACAGTTCTGAGTGACCGCTAATGCTCAGTATTTGACCACCAATAGTCAATAAGTAACTGATAATGGTTATATAGTAACCATCAATGGTTAGAGGTGACTTTTGATGATCAGTGTTTTCTAAAACACAAACCTGAGAACACATAAACCAAACTTGCTTGTCTTAGTTGAAAAAGTGATTCAAAGTTAAAGCAGGCTCTAATAATTTTTATGAAGGATTATTTAGGAAAGTGAACATTTAGAGCTTAACTAGTCTTTTAACCTCATTTTGGTGCTTAAAAGTGACTAGGAACTTTCATGTGAGGCTTCAAAAGGAATTAGGAACATTTTGTTTGGTGCTCAAGGGTAAAAATTTTCATTTTTTATGATTGAATGTTTTCTTAGTTGTTATTCAAAAAAAATTGTAACTTAAGGACAAAGGGCCAAAAAATGCCACAAAACATTCAATTTATTGCTTTAAAATTGAACTCATTTCAAAGTTTTGTTTTAAGTAAGTCATTTATCATTATTTGCTTAGTTTAAATTTGTTTGAGAAAAAAGGAATTTGTGCATGTATTCTCTCCCCCATCCCCTATAGGGGAATTGTGGGATAAAAAGCACCATCTTCATTACAAATTAACTTAGTCCAAAAGCATAAAATAGATGTTGTAAAGGCTTTCCCTAAGACCCTCAGGGCTTGGGTGACCTAGAAATAACCTTAAAGCTCTTTTACTTAGTTTTTATTTAATTACATCTTGGCTTGAGAGGGGAACTTCATTACCTCCCATAAGTTATATAAGGAATCTTTAACCAAGGGCTTCATTTCCTAACATTGTATTCAACCCCTCTCTATGGGGAGTATATAAATTGGGATCCCCTCACTAGAATAGAATTTTGAGTAGTTAAATCATCTTCATTAGTAGAGGCTAATCCTAAGATGTTTGAGCATGTTAGACATCACACTACACTAAAAACGTGATGGATGTAGTGGTTATAAAAATGGAAAGACATTTTTATAAAAATCCATATGACATGTACCCAAATTATGTACACTTCTCTTGTTTACTAACATTAAATTTGGTAGACATGAGATCCATTTAGAAACATTGGAAAACTTACTAGTTTAGTAAACCCCACTTTACTACACCTTATTAGTTTAGGGATTAAGATAATTAATTAGTTTATTTTTATTTTTCTTAGATTACTTGGTGTTGTTTGTATTCAAAACTTTTTTGTTAACAAAAGGTTACATAACCAAACACATTGTCCACAAATTTCATGAAGGAGGTGTTACAATGTCTAAGTGAAAATCATTTTTTCCTTGTTCAAAATGATCATCTAAAATATTGTGTCATATCATCCATTTTGATGTATTTATGCTTCCCATTTGAGTCTAGTTCATTTATCAAATTTTCTTCAGTGCCTCATTGATAATTTAAATTTAGAATTGGACTTTTCTAAGTTTTAAATGTTAATTTGTTAAATTAGGTTCACCATTTGCACTTGAATTTTTTAACTTGGGTTAAATTTATAATTTGAATTGAGGGCCATTTATAGAATAATTATCACATTATCAACTTTGGTGGACTCAATTCATCTTGTGTATCACTCACACTTTGAGTCCTATAACACATTTTATACTATGATTCTTGTTAACATATGATAGTGTTATGTTATCCATTTGGTTCTATTTTTATACTTAGGAATTATTTAATGTTTTGACATCATGAGTTTCTTGGTTCACATTGTCTCCTTCCTAATTCAAAGGGCTTTCTTTTAGTTTTCTAGTAGTAACTCATCAAATTTTAACTAGCTTTTATGGTATTGACATATCTTAAAAGTCTATGTTTTAGTGTGTTAGTGACACTCTAGGATTTTAAAGTTATCACAACCTCTTAAAATTTCATATGATTTCAACCCTACCCAAGGTTGAGTAATTTTGTTAACAATTTTTTCTAATTGTGTGTGGTTTTAAGCCACCCTCCTTTTATAGTTTCTTTGGTACCTTGGTCATTTGATTGGAAGAAATATCAAACATACTTTCTTCCTCTAATAAAGGTAAATAAATACTTATAGAGTCAAAACTAACTGATCAAGATCTTGTTAAAAAGACTAAGAAATTAAGTCAATGGTATACCAATCATCTTATCATAATCTTAATTGAATCTCTTGTTATTAGTTAAATCCACAATGATGCCTCTAAGGAATAAGAAAATGTGATTGAACCTACACAAAAAACATTAATTAAGAACCCAACAACTAATAAAGGTATATCAAATGAATACAAAAAAATATAATAGGTTTTGAAAAATGCTTTTCTAGACATGGAACACACATTATTTAATCACCAAGATCCTTTTGTCACTTTACAAACATAGAAACCCAAACACTCGATTCAAATTGAGGAAATCCTGTAAGACAATTTTGTTAGTTTATCTCACCCAATGAAAAAATTAGTGAATAGACCAAGGACTCCCAAAAATAAACAAAGCAAATATATTTTAAGGCAATAGACTTTGAATAATCAATGGCCTACTTATTATACTCTAGGAGAAAATAAAAACCAAGTCATGAAACATATGGTGTACATCCCTCACAAATCCACACAATAATAGGGGCACATTCAACCCCAACAATAATAATAGGGATACATTCCACCCCAACAACATTAGTAATAGGGGCATATTCCATCCCAACATAATTATGTTCCACCCATGAAAACACCAAACAAGCAAGAGTATAACTCCACGAAGGAGATTGCAAAATGTTTGGAGACTAGAAATAGGATCAAAAATTTCAAATTTCACAAGATATGTCCATATCCATTTGATTTAATCATTCTCTAAGTCCCCTTTATATATCATTTCAAGGTACCCAAATTTGATAATTACAAAGGAAAGGGTGAGCCACGTGAATATATCCATCCATTTTTTGTATTATGCCAAGAGGTTGCTTATAGTAGTGTGTTCTTACTTCAATTATTTTCATGAAGTTTAGTGGGACAAGATTTATATTGGCTACTTAAGTTACTTAAAGGATCAATAACAAATTGGAATGACTTATCTAAAAAAAATTCAACCATTTCTTGTACAACATTGAGAATTAATTGACCATTTTTAACTTATTCAAATCCAAAAAACATGATGGATAAAGCTTCACCACATATCTACAGAGATGGAGAGCATTAATGGTTTGCTTTCAACATAATTTTCTAGACAAATAGTTGGAAGATATATTTGTATAAAACTTACATCATGAGTTTGTGCACAATCTATGTCTAGCTTGTGCTAACTCATTTAAGGAGATTAAAGATAAGGGCGTATATATTGAGAAAGATATTATTGCCAAGGGTCTTGTTAATATCTTTTCATATGGTCAAATTTCAAATCAAACACCATCTACTAGTCAAATAGTTATGCAAGATAAGTGTAAAGGCTTTAAAAAGAACAAGAATATGGTTAGAAATTTGGTGACTAAAAAAATAACACATACATGGTGTAAAATCTATCAGACCCAAATGTACAAATAGTTCCCCCTAACCCACCACCTAATATTTAGAGATAGCCTCCATGGAGAGTAAACCACAGTGGTTTTAGGGTCTTTAGCAAATTGGGAAAACCAATCGAAATAGTGTTCTAAAATCTCATAGCAACTAACCTAATTATATGGCTAGTACTAAGGCCATTTCCTCAAGATAAACCAAAACTAGATTGGTACAAAGAGAATTAATGGTACAAATTTCATCATGTTCTTAGTCATGGTGCTTATCATTACATCCAATTGTAACATATTATTAAAGATCTCATTGAGAGTGGTAAAGTTGAGATTAAAGTAGCCCTTAATTAGGATACAAATTAGTATATGGGAAACTACAAGGACCCCTTTCCTCAACATAATCAACTACCACCAAGGAACCATCAAAACTAAGGATAAAGGTACAATCAAAACTAGAATTAGGGTAAAGATTGTAATTATCATGAGCATAGTCATGATCATAATACCCATACTAACAATGTGGGTTAAAAAAACATGCCTTTGACTATAATAATACTATGGGATGTATTTATGAAACCCATATTTACACTATTAATGTTAAACCACATGAACCATCTCATTCTCCTCATAGTACAAGACCCATTATTATAGGGTCAACAACCTCTCCCATAGTAATGCCATGTTGAGTTTTCAAAATTTTGTTACAACTCCATTTACACGTGTTATTATTTATGGACAACATCCTTCTTATCATTATAATGGCTCCTTTCCAACTTGAAATTTCAAAAAAGTCACTAGATACCTATGAGTCACCCTCCAATGCCCTTTAGCTATTTCTTCATCTTCTAATTATATTATCTCTTCACCACCTCTAGGTTGTGTAGTCATGACTAGATGATCATGAGTTACTCTCCAAGGCCCTTTGACTATTTATTCCATAGAATCCAAAATGAACATTGCACCAATAGATCCAAAGCCAACTATTGTGCCAAAAAAATCCAAGCTACCTCATCCCAACGTTGAAAGACCTTATTGTCTATTAGACCAATTGAGAAAAAAACCCTACATAAATTTCCAATTTGGATCTCTTACAAACATTTTAAGTCCATATAAATATTTTTAAAAACCTTTTTAAACAACACATTATTCCCAATGATATAAATCTTGAATAGTTCTAGAACCTAGTGGGGCATTTCTCTTCATTTCATCAAGTAAGGTTTGATAAAAAAGACATGTATACACTTAGACCAAACCATAATAACCCACTATACATTGAAGTAATCATTTAAAACCATGAGATCAAGGAGGGTTTTATATACAAAGGTTTAGGGTTGATTGTCATATATTTTAAGTTGGTAAAAATATTGGGCTACATTATGAAAGATATTTAACTAGAGACAATCACTGTCAAGGCTTATGATAATGCTACAAGGGAGTTTACAAGTATGATTTGGTCGTCAATCATTATTGGGTCTATTTCAAATTATACATTTCTTCCTATTAAGGAAATTAAATCACCTTATAACATACTTCTTTGTCTTCCTTGGATTCATGAAGTACAAGATATTCGCACCACCCTACATCAGTGCCTTAAGTTTTCCCATAATGGGATTGAGGTTTCTATTCTCAATGATCAACAGTCGTACAAGTATTACAAACATCTTGAGGCCCAGTTCCAAAATTATAACTATTGTATAGGTTTTGAAGAAGAATAAGGCTATAGTTTCACATCCACCTCCATCCAATTATATCAACTCTAGTGATCTCATTTCCACTTTCACAGATCTATTTCCCATAACTCTTGTGAATCAGGTAGTTATTCAAGATGTGGGAATTTCCATGTATAGTCATAAGGACACCTTCCATGTTGTAAATTTGCCTAAAAATCTAAAAACATTCATTTAATAAAAAAATAATTGTAAATCCTAAAAAATGTGTCTTTGGAGTCACATCAAGGAAATATAAAAGAGGCATCACAAACATTATAAAAATATTAAAATGAACATAAAATATGTTTAGGTCTTTTATTTATATTTATTACCAACTAACAACTTAAAAATAACACCTTTTCTTTCATATATGCACTCAGGTCATTATAAATGATATTTATTTTAACTACATATAAAATCTCATGCAACTCCTCCACTATGTATTCATTCAAATACAATAATTATAATTTTAAAATATGTCATAGTTTCTATATTTAAAGCATGTAGTTACTCCTCAATTCATGCTAACCAGAACTATGGTCTTAATTAGACAAACAAACATTTTATATCTCAACCTAGAGTACCCTAAAATGAAGACAAGTCTAGGCTTAAGTTAAATACTTAAACCTATATAAATTAATATACTCTCTTTTAGGATAAGTATACATATATATACACTATTCAACATACCTTTGGATCAATATAACTAGATTACTAGGCATATTTATTTATTCAAACAACTTTATGTGTGTGTGTGTGTGTGTGTGTGTGTGTGTGTGTGTGTGTGTGTGTGTGTGTGTGTGTGTGTGTGTGTGTGTGTGTGTGTGTGTGTGTGTGTGTGTGTGTGTGTGTGTGTGTGTGTGTGTGTGTGCGCGCGCGCGTGTGTGTGTGTGTGTGCGTGTGTGTGTGTTTGTATAACATTCAATTTAAAACCTATAGCTGGTTATAAAAATTTATTGCTATGAGTTCAAGCATGACAATCCATTTAAAGAATATCTATAATGTAATACTACCACTAGACATTACTAAATTCACAAGCATATGTCATTCATGAAGGAATATATATAAAATTAGGATTCTTCCAATACATAATAAATATGTAATTATAATTTGAGTAATTATAATTTGTTTATATAGAACAAAAATGTCATCTATTTTTTGATACTAATCAGTGGTATGATTAATGATTAATTAGGAATCACCATAATCATCTAAAAATTCAAATATTAGAGGTATAACATCTGTGATACGGGCATCTACAAGTTGATCAGCAATAACCTACCCCTTGATAGCTTTTTGATTTTGATACTCAATGTCAAATTAATGTAGGAGAATAACCCATTTAGCCATGCATCCTTGAAGAGTTTCTTTGGACAATAGGAATTTAAGAGGGTCCACCTTGGTGATAACAATACTTGTATTGTTTAGCATATAATGTCATAGTTTTGGGTAGCAAAAACCATAGCTAAACATACCTTCTCAATAGGTGTATAATTATGTTCATAAGACATCAAATTGTGTCTTAGATAGTATACTATATTTTCCTTACTTTAATCATCATATTGGACCAAAAATACCCCTAGTGCATGCTTTATTGTTGATATGGAAAGAAATAGTGGTCTTTCAGGTGTTGGCAGTCTCAAGACTATTAGATTGGCCAAATATGTATTGAATTTTGAAAATTCATCTAAAAATATTCATCCCATTGATAAGTTACCCCTTTATTCAAAATATGGGTAAATGGGTGGCGCTTATCTTCCAATTGAGAAATGAATCTATGTATAGATTAGATCTTTCCTTGTAGGCTTCATAACTATTTGAGATTGTTTAGTGGAGGTGTCTCCATAATAGCCTTAACCTTGGCAAGGTTGAATTCAATCCCTCTTTGTGACACAATAAAACCTATCAATTTCCCTGATGTGACTCCAAAGACACATTTCTTAGGATTTAGGTGTACATATAAAAGAGCCGTCACAAACATTATAAAAATCAGAAAATGAACATATCATATGTTTAGGTCTTTTCCTTATATTTATTATGAACTAAAAACTTAAAACAAACACCTTTTATTTCATATATGCACTCAATTGATTATAAATGATATTTTTTTTGACTACACACAAAATTTCATGCAAACTCCTCCACTATGTATTCATTCAAATACAATAGTTATAATTTTAAAATATGTCATAGTTTCTATATTTAAAGCATGTAGTTAGTCCTCAATTCATGCTAACCAAACATATGGTCTTAATTACACAAATAAACATTTTATATCTCAACCTAGAGTACCCTAAAATGAAGACAAGTCTATGCTTAAGCTAAATACTCAAACCTATATAAATTAATATACTCTCTTTTAGGATAAGTACACATATATATACATTATTTAGCATACCTTTGGATCAATATAACTAGATTACTAGGCATATTTATTTATTCAAAAAACTTTATAAATATTTATATATATATCATATAGGTCTGTATAACATTCCATTTAAAACCTAAAGCTGGTTAGAAAAATATATTGCTATGAGTTCAAGCATGACTATCCATTTTAATAATATCTATATTATAATACTACCACTAGACATTACTAAATTCACAAGCATATGTCATTCATGAAGGAATATATATATATATAAACTTGGGATTCTTCCAATACATAACAAATATGTGGTTATAATTTTATTGTACATGTACAAGTTTCACTAAAGTTCATAATCTCAATCACATAGGTCAAAATGATAACACTATGCAAGCCTTATATGAATACCTAAAAGTATCATTAGACAATGTTGAATCAAAATATTAGTGCATAAATTATGGAGAAGTATAATGTAGTCACACACACACAAACACACACACACACACACACATACACACACACACACACACACACACACACACACACACACACACACACACACACACACACACACACACACACACACACACACACACACACACACACACACACACACACACACACACACACACACACACACACACACACACACACACACACACACACACACACACACACACATGCACGCATGCATGTACGCACGCACGCACACACACACACACACACACACACACACACACACACACACACACACACACACACACACACACACACACACACACACACACACACACACACACACACACACACACACACACACACACACACACACACACACACACACACACACACACACAAAAGAGCCAAAAATGGACAATATTCAAAACAAAAGTATTCAGATCACCCAATATTTAGATCACCTAGTTTAGAATCTAGAGGTCAAATCGGTTAGAATAGAACAAGAAAATAGTGAAAATTCTATATCAATAACTAGCTTTAGCATAAGACAATAACACCAAAAATGGGCAGTATCACCTAACACAAGGGGGTACTCATTTTAGCACTCTTGTCTAGGTAGAAAAACACCCAGGTTTTCTAGTAATAAGAAAAAAGTTTACCTTAGCTATAGCTTTTTCACATCTAGATCAGTTAGAATCAACAATTTTAATATAGTTTTCTTAGATAATATAGATATAGGGGTTATCATGTGTAGCATGATGGCTCTCACTTATAGTTTCATATTAGGTAGTTGACATAACTTCTAAATCAAAACCCATGTTCCAATCACCAGTGATTGGGGGCAATGTGTGTGGCATGTTAGTCTTCTTTTATTTTTGAGTTCAATTTATTACCCAAGCATTTTCAGTAGTTGTATACCTTACTTCATCTGCAGGAGGTTTGCATCACTTTCAAATTGAACTTTCATAAAATTTTAACCTTTTTAGTACTTGAGTTCTTGAGGTAGCTTTCACATAAGAATATTACATCAATTTTGGAGTGGATTTCATACAAGCCTCACCTTCCTCTTTTGAAATGGCCAAGAGTGGCCTAGTTTTTAGCTTACATTCAGCTAGCACACCACATTATTATATTTTCAAAGCATCCATGGGATTTATAAGCCATATCATATGACATATATTCTATACTGGTATCACTTCATAGCTTCACTTCATGGGGCAATGATGGATCCAAAGGGCCAGCCTTCATATTCTTAAGCCACCTATTTAGAAGTATTTGACGCATAGTCTAAAGATCAATTAACACACACATGATTCATTAACTTCACTTAATGATGATGGAACCAAATGACTTGCCTTTACATTCTTGAGCCACCTTATGGGGAATTGAACACTTAGCTCTATTTGTGATATTACTCTTGATTCAACACATACCCAACATCATCCATCATAATCCAACATCACAATAGGTTTTGTATTGGTTCACATACCCAATGAGGTGTATTCATTCCATTCTCTTCCTCTTTATCTTACCTAGCTTTGTATGTTATTATTTTAGATATAGTGTATCTAGTAAGAAATAATCTACTTTATGTTTTTCATTATAGATTCACACTTCATAACATGCTCTCTCTATGCACATTTAACATCACACAACTTCATGAGCTTCTCCCCTATAGGTAAGTATACGTATGCTTTCTACTTTCCTTTATTCTAGTATATTTCTTTGTTCCATCACTAAAATAAAGGGAGGGAAAATGTAGTCATATAAAATGTGAAATTTGGTTAGTTGAGTGTGGCTAATGACACCCGATCCATAGGTCCTCCTACTTAATTCCACAACCCTTATAGGCTTTTCTTTCATTGATTCTTAATCATCCACAACCTTCTAGACTTAACCCTTATAGACCTAGGTAGCTCTTTTAGACCTAGATCTATCCCACTAGGTCTCATTTACTTTGGATAATATCACCCAAATTGGACAAGAGCACTAAAACCCAAGGTTTCCTATTTCTAGTGTTATTATCCAAGTGTAATTTTTGTCCCAACAGTCATATTTTCCTGAATCCTTATCTTAATTCATATCAACCTAATGTAAATTCATTTAACCCATGATCATCAGGTCCCCTAAAAGGCCATTCAAAGTCCATTTATAATGTTTAACACTCATTTATAAGAGATAATCAAGAATACAAGAAATTACACTCAAGCACTTCTCCCTATTCTTTGCATATAATCTTTTAATATTATTCTAAGCTTATTCAAACCCTTGCACCAATCCCTAGCTAGATAAAGTACACCTAATATCACATCTAGTTTAATTTTCAAACACAATTACACCAAGCACTTCAATGGGAGAATTACATTAGCTTGATCCCTCCTCAGAGTATTGGTATATAGGCAGTGTGCCCACACACAGGGTGTGAAGTGTGTCCATCATATCCTTTGCACACTAACCCCTTCTCTCTCTTTCTCAAATTTCCTTTCAAGTTGAAGAACAAATAACTCTTAGGGTTTTTTAAGATTAAAAAAAATGCACAACAAACTTTATAGACTTTTAGGCTTTGATATTTCACTGACAAGGTAACATAGACCTATCAAGAAGAACTTAGAAAACTCAGATCACCTAGACAACAGTGTCAGAAAAGGACTACAACACTGAACAATAGGGTGTCCCACTTTTATCACTCCTATCAAATCAAAAATTGAATTTTAGGAACCTATTTTTGACACTATCTCAATCTTGTACCTAAATTTTTAGGCCTTGTCTCAGATCAAATAGCTCAAAATAAGTTAAGTCATATTTTCTCTCATTTATTACTATTTTTTGGAAAGGAAAAAATACAATCTATTTACATAAATTAGTGGCTTAATTATTTCACATTATTTATTGACTTACTTTACTCTAGACCTATTTATTAATTAAGAATAAAATTCCATTATTTTAAAAAAACAATAAAATAGTTAGATTATATAAGTACAATATCATCTATGTTAGTTGACTGTCTAATATAGAAAATAACAATGAATATATTTTTATGTACCCCTATTGGCTAATACAAGCTCATTATCATTTATGTTTTCCCATTGACTTATACAAAAATATTATTATTCTATTTTTTCCTTTGAATTACCTTCATATTCATATGTTTTTTATTTAAATTATCTTATAGTTGAGTTTAATTTATTTTCTTTAGTTTTTCTACAATGAAAGATTTTACAAATAAACAAGAATCACACATTCCTCTAAAAATAAAAGGAAAACCTAAGGAAAAATTTGTTCATCTTCCCATATTACCAAAAAAAAATATTAGACTAGAATACAATAAACCTAAAGGAAAAAGTATTGTTACTTATGGTGCTCATGTTCTCATCGACAAGAAAAACATGTTGATAAAAACAACTTGGCTACTTATTCTATAACTACACCATCATTAAAAAATTCAAATATAATGGTTGGTTGTATTTATCAACACCCTAATTGTAGGATAACTTTCCATTTTATTGATGTGAATTTCACTCAAACTCCATTCAACATGGTAAGCCATCAAACTCCATTCAACATGGTAGGTCATCAAACTCCCTTCATGATGACATGCCATAAAAATACATTCATAAACATGGTAGGCCATCAAATACCTTTCATGAAAAGATTTAAAACTCCATTCATGGTAGGAAATCAAACTTCCTTCATCAAATGACATCAAACTCCATTCAAAATGGTAGGCCATAAAACTCCCTTCATAGTAGGTCATCAAACTCCATTCAACATGAAAGGTCATCAAACTACAAATATGGGTGTTTGTTTTAAGAAAGATGACCATCAAAATTTATTTACACAATATGTGGAAAAATATATAAATAATGCACATTTTGTAAAATTTGTTTTCATCTACAAACTATTTAAGCATTAAATTATGGATTAGTGTTGATATATACATTTTAGTTAGATTTGTATATGTAGTTTGATTCACAATTATATAAATTATTTCATGATCAATATATAGATAGATAGTTGTTACATATGTTTTATTTTTCTTTATGATCATGATTTTTTAGATTATTCAATTTCAATAGTTTAATATGGTTATGTGATGATGATTATGTTGAGTTTGGACTAACTACCAATTTATATGATGAGGTGGATGCAAGATTGTCTCAATTTCACAAGAAATTCAAAGGAGAGTATCATCAAAGAGGGGGGTGTAGATACCAAAAAATGTGGTTGAGAGAATTCCATTGATCCTATGCACACATCAAATCTAGTTATTGAGTGAAATAAATGTTATTTGTATTAGTTGTTTGGTTACAACTGAGTCTTATTGCTTTTATTTCAATACAAGTCATGACTTGCATATGTATGCTAAACCTCTATTGTGTTATGTTGTTTTTCAATGCATTATATTTGGTATAAGAATGAGTGTATTGATCTAGTTGATTTTCTTATGTATCTCATTTTGATGTCATTGTGTTTTTGTGATATAATATAAGAAAGTTATAGGTTACTTGATTCATCTCATTCAACTAACCCTCTATATCCTTGATTGCATTTCTAGGTATTGATAGTTTGAGTGTTACTTGTCTTGTTCATATTGCTTAATTAACTTGATTTTTATATAATTTCCATATTGTTAACAATGAAGAAAGGTCTAATAGAAGAAAATATAAACCCTCCCAAATCAAGTTGATTTTTTTATTATTTTTAAGCTTTATACACTATGAAATTTTTAATACTTAGGAATATAGTTACATTATGAACTTGAAATGGAAATAAAAATTAGGTTATGTTTAGAAGTTTTAAGATTTATTATCATTATGTTCTATTGTCAAATGATTAAAAAGGTAAAATTAAAATCAAATTAGGGTTTTGTTGGTCATTACTATGATTTTGGAGGTTTGAATTCACCAAGGAAATGATGGCAAGCTATTCAACCACCATGCTTGGATATGGAGATTATACTACGAATTCAATAGGAGTTAGGGAATCGTGATTTAATTTAGGATGTTGCATGATGTGTAATGGTAAGAAAAATAGGAGATCTGTAAGGGCACACAAGTCATGCATGGATAGAAAGAAGGGAATAAGTATAAGGTGAGGAATAAAAATGGTCAATCATCATGGTATACTATAGAAAAGATAAAGGAAGCTCGTAGAAGGGAGAAAAAAAGTTATCCATATCTACAATAAAATTTTGGACCTTCCTTAATTAGGCAAGTAACATTTTAAACTTATGTATGAGAAATAAAATAGGTTTTGTTTTAGTCATAATTTTTATGGAGGCAAATGAATAAATGCCTAGAATAGGATTTATTTGGGTTGATTGCATATATTGATAGACATTTTTTCATGATATGGAATATTATGGTAATAGCCTTGGGAATGGAATGAAATTTCTAATTCTAAAGCTATAAAAGTAATACCTAAGCCCTTCTCATTCATTAACTTTGGACTCTTTTGTATATGATGTGTAGAGTTATTTGAGTCCTTTTGAGGGTTTTATGGAGAAAATTTATGTGTGTTTTATTTTGAATAAACTAGTACTCCTTTTTTGAATACCTTAAAGATGTCTTTGTCCAAGATTATATAGATTTTATATGGATGTAGATTAAATGTAAAATTTTATATGTGTAGAATACACACACACACACACACACACACACACACACACACACACACACACACACACACACACACACACACACACACACACACACACACACACACACACACACACACACACACACACACACACACACACACACACACACACACACACACACACTCACACACACACACTTGTATGGGGTTTCATAATAAACACATGTTATTAGATGGATATTATGGAACCTAAGTTAAGATGTAAAATTTATATGTATACATATATATAAAGTATAATGCATGTGTATGTATATGTGTGCATGTGTGCACATGCACATTTGTGTGTGTGTGTGTGTGTGTGTGTGTGTGTGTGTGTGTGTGTGTGTGTGTGTGTGTGTGTGTGTGTGTGTGTGTGTGTGTGTGTGTGTGTGTGTGTGTGTGTGTGTGTGTGTGTGTGTGTGTGTGTGTGTGTGTGTGTGTGTGTGTGTGTGTGTGTGTGTGTGTGTGTGTGTGTGTGTGTGTGTGTGTGTGTGTGTGTGTGTGTGTGTGTGTGTGTGTGTGTGTGTGTGTGTGTGTGTGTGTGTGACTACATTATACTTCTCCATAATTTATGCACTAATATTTTGATTCAACATTGTCTAATGATACTTTTAGGTATTCATATAAGGCTTGCATAGTGTTATCATTTTGACCTATGTGATTGAGATTATGAACTTTAGTGAAACTTGTACATGTACAATAAAATTATAACCACATATTTGTTATGTATTGGAAGAATCCCAAGTTTATATATATTCCTTCATGAATGACATATGCTTGTGAATTTAGTAATGTCTAGTGGTAGTATTATAATATAGATATTATTAAAATGGATAGTCATGCTTGAACTCATATCAATATATTTTTCTAACCAGCTTTATGTTTTAAATGGAATGTTATACAAACCTATATGATATATATATAAATATTTATAAAGTTTTTTGAATAAATAAATATGCCTAGTAATCTGGTTATATTGATCCAAAGGTATGCTAAATAATGTATATAATTGTGTACTTATCCTAAAAGAGAGTATATTAATTTATATAGGTTTGAGTATTTCACTTAAGCATAGACTTGTCTTCATTTTAGGGTACTCTAGGTTGAGATATAAAATGTTTATTTGTGTAATTAAGACCATATTTTTGGTTAGCATGAATTGAGGACTAACTACATGCTTTAAATATAGAAACTATGACATATTTTAAAATTATAACTATTGTATTTGAATGAATACATAGTGGAGGAGTTTGCATGAAATTTTGTGTGTAGTCAAAATAAATATCATTTATAATCAATTGAGTGCATATATGAAATAAAAGGTGTTTGTTTTAAGTTTTTAGTTCATAATAAATATAAGGAAAAGACCTAAACATATGATATGTTCATTTTCTGATTTTTATAATGTTTGTGATGGCTCTTTTATATGTACACCTAAATCCTAAGAAATGTGTCTTTGGAGTCACATCAGGGAAATTGATAGGTTTTATTGTGTCACAAAGAGGGATTGAATTCAACCTTGCCAAGGTCAAGGCTATTATGGAGACACCTCCACCAAACAATCTCAAATAGTTATGAAGCCTACAAGGAAAGATCTAATCTATACATAGATTCATTTCTCAATTGGAAGATAAGCGCCACCCATTTACCCATATTTTGAATAAAGGGGTAACTTATCAATGGGATGAATATTTTTAGATGAATTTTCAAATTCAATACATATTTAGCCAATCTAATAGTCTTGAGACTGCCAACACCTGAAAGACCACTATTTCTTTCCATATCAACAATAAAGCATGCACTAGGGGTATTTTTGGTCCAATATGATGATTAAAGTAAGGAAAATATAGTATACTATCTAAGACACAATCTGATGTCTTATGAACATAATTATACACCTATTGAGAAGGTATGTTTAGCTATGGTTTTTGCTACCCAAAAACTATGACATTATATGCTAAACAATACAAGTATTGTTATCACCAAGGTGGACCCTCTTAAATTCCTATTGTCCAAATCAACTCTTCAAGGATGCATGGCTAAATGGGTTATTCTCCTACATTAATTTGACATTGAGTATCAAAATCAAAAAGCAATCAAGGGGTAGGTTATTGCTGATCAACTTGTAGATGCCCGTATCATAGATGTTATACCTCTAATATTTGAATTTTTAGATGATTATGGTGATTCCTAATTAATCATTAATCATGCCACTGATTAGTATCAAAAAATAGATGACATTTTTGTTCTATATAAACAAATTATTGATAATCTCAAAGGTCATTTTAATAATATATAGTTTGAACAATTTTTAAGGGCCAACAATACATCTACCAATGTAATGGAAATGATTGGATCCATGGTATAGATTGATTGTGGAGATAAATAGTATAAGTTCTTGATTGAAATTTTTTTTCAGCCTACACATGTTATACCATACTCAAAAAGGGTATGCACCATTGCTAGTCCCAATCCCACACCTAAATTACCTTGGTTCTAATACTTTTATAACTACTTCAAAGATCACATTTTCCTACCTAACCTATGTAATAGTTAATAGAAACTATTCCATCACAATTTATTGTGTTATACCCTCCTAGGAGATACCCTTTATCATAAAGGATATGAAGGAATGCTTCTTCATTATTTATCTTTCAAAGAATCCAATCAAACATTCAAGGAGGTTCATGAAGGAATGTGTGGGGTCCACACTAATGGTGTAGTATTAGCAAAGAAGATCCTCAGAATAGGCTATTATTTGTGAAAAATGGAGATTGATGCTTGCAATTATGTAAGGAAGTGCATTCCTTGGTAGCAATATGTAAATTTGATACATGCACCTTATTTACCACTACAGTTGATCACAACACCATGTCCATTCTCAACATGGGGCCTCTATCTCATCAAAAATCAGACCAACATCTTCAGATGGCCATAAGCATATCCTAACTACTACTGAGTATTTTACTAAGTGGATTGAGGCTATTCCTCTCACTTACATCACTAAGAATTAGATTGCCAAATTCATTTGTTACCATATCATCTAGCAATATGGCATCCTAATGTGTATTATATACAATACTAATGGATCCTTTGTAATCTAAGATGTAAAATATCTTTGTAAAAATTCAAGATCAAGCAGAAGAAATCAACTCCATATAACTTGAAAGGAAATGGAAAAGCTAAGGAATAAAACAAAACCAGTGTAGCCATTTTAAAGAATATTTTTAATGATGCTAGCCATAATTGGAACTTACAAATATTTCTTACCCTATGGGCTTATAGAACTAGTAATTCAATCCTAATAGGAGCCACTCCATACTCCCTTGTCTATGGCACAGAAGCTATTATCCTGATAGAGATCAAGCTACCTTCCTTGTGATTATCATTGGATCATATTGAAGATGATGAGGACTATAGAGTCTCAAGGCTGAAAGAACTATAAATTCTTGATGGAAAGTGTTTATCTACCCTAGAAAACTAGTAAGCCTATTAGAATAGATTGTATAGAAAATATAACAAGTGCATTCTACCTCAAGAGTTTGAGACTAGTGATTTGGTCCTAAAAGAGAACAAAAAGAACATAGATATTAAACACAAGAATAAAGGTAAGTTTCAACCTAATTGGCTTGGATAATTTGTTATCATGCTAAACTATGGAACATGGACATATCAATTGGCTACACAAAATGGGGAAGAACTTGCAGAGCCCATGAACATCATGCACCTTAAGAGTTTATACACATGAACATGTTTGAACGATTATCTATAAGATCCTTTACTTGGGGTCAACTTATACTGAAGTAATTTTACCCTACCATTTGATCCTACCCTAGAAAAATCTTCCATGAGCCCTCTTCCTTTCTTGACTTTGGACACTTAAAAAGTTTTGGGCCATTGGTACTCTAAACACATTTTATCATAACATGTGTCATTCTCTTTGAGAACCCTATTCTTTGTTATATCTAGGGCTTTTTTTAACTGTAACACTTTTGTCCCTTAACCAATTATGATCTTCATTATGTCTCATCAGTGTTATGAACACCTTCAATGCTCATTTTACAAAGCAGTTTAGCCAGGTCAATATTTTGTATCTTCTTCTACAGACAAGTGAATAAGAACACCTTTTTAGCTCTAGAACTACCTACATATGGTTCTTCAAATTAATTTTGCACTGCACACTATTCTATATTACATTTAATGTTATTTGTAGGAATTTATCACCTAATCAAGATCTTCACTCTCATCAATTTGTGATCATGTGCCATTATAGCCATATTTAGATATTATTTGAGCTCTAATTTAGTTCTTTGATCCATTATTTATATCCATGATTTCCATTTCAGCTAGCTTAGCTATTTATTAGAACTTCTACTCTTGAATGAACATATCCTTAACTAGTTGGTACCCTTTTATACATATTTTATCCTAAAAACACCAAAAATACTATAAAGGGATCCAAAAAGGAACAAAAAAATTATCTTATACTTTTGTACATTATTATCTCATGCTCTTACCATATTTCAAGTAATTTTTCCAATGCACTTACCATTTTTCAAGACCATCCTTTCTCATCCCATCAACTTACCATTTGCAAGATCATTCTTATTTGTCATCTCTTCCTTTTCTTCTAAAAAATTAAAAATTTTAGTTTGGTCATCACTTTGATTGGATCCTTTTTCTTGAGTGAACTAAATTTATCTTGAAGTTCATGTTAGAACATGCATCCATGGAACTATGTAGATAGCATCCATTTATCTTGTACATCTAGAGTCAGCTTGGCCAACCCCTTCCTTTCTTCTCTTCCCCCATTTTCTTCCATTGTTCCTCTTTAACAATGGAATAACTTTTGTATCCTTATTATTTTTTAAGTTGTGGTGGATATTAATGCTTCTATCACATGTGCATGAACAAATATCTTTAAACCGCACTAACTTGGTATTTGTTTATGTGTGTTTATTTGAGTTTTCTTTGTGTTTTTTTATAATTTCTTAGTGTTTTATTGTGATTTCACACCTCTCCATTTATTTCTTCTCCTTTTCTCTTTTCTTATTTCTTATCTCACCTTGGTCTTGTGTTTGCCTATACTTTTTTGCTCTTCTTTTTTATTTTCAAGAACATCTTGATGTTCCACATTAATCTTGCTTATTTATATCTTGATCTCATGATATTAAGTTACTTTCAACCTTTTTTTTATTTGATTGTTGTTGGTGTCTTATTTTTCTATTTGATTTTGTCTTTTCTCTTTTGTGTTCAAGAACATCTTGATGGTCCACATAGATATTGATTATTTATATCTTGATTTTATGTTATTAAGTTATTCGTTTCTTGTTCATAAATGTTATTAGTATCACTTGAATATTAATGTTTCATATATTTCTTTCAATTTAGGTTCATTTATGTTTATCTTTTTCTTTATCTTTGCTTTTTTGTTTAAACATAAAAAGCTATAATTCTAGTTTTGGTCATTTTTTACCATTATCCTTAGTTATAGGTATTCACATTTGAACTGGATCCATGAGTTTGAAATGCCATATCATTATGATTTATTCATACTTATGATTCATTGTTTATTTTTATATAACAAACACTTTGTGCACTAGTTTCAAAATCTTCATGTCAACATAGCTCTGATGAATAGTTCTCAAGAATACTATGCATTATCTAGGCTCATGATATGAAAAAAGACATCTAGGTATCATGAATTTTGACACTTGACTTAATGCTTAGACATGAATCTCTTTGAATACATCATGAGTCTAATCAAACTTTGGTCAATTTTCTTCATCCCTCATTCCATTCTTCTCCCATTTATGGCTTAACTACATTGGCTTGAGGTCTCTTTAGACTATGTAGGTAGTACTCAATTTATATTAAGGCTAGATTAGCCATATTCATTATTATTTTCATATTTTTCATCACTTTGTGCATCTTTGTATGCATGGTTTTTTATAGCTCTAACAGCCATTCTACCATTGCATCTATGTTTGCAACTTCTTGATTTAACCTATGTTTTAGGTTATATCCTCAAGATAATTAATTACTAATTTTCCCATGATGGGAAATAATATTTGAAACAAGTCACAAATATAAATCATCCATACAAGGGCAAGACCATTATTTATTCTTTATCAATGATCAAAACTAGCCATACTAGGGTATACCTATCTTATCATGATCAAATTTGATCTACTGGGGCACTTCATATTATCATATTTTTGGGACTACATTATATTTTTACTCTAATTCAAATATCTCCACACTTTTTCCCATGATGGCAATGTCTTAGTGTGAAACTTATCTCAAGATTGATCAATGTCATAAGCATGCAACTTGCACTCTCAAATTAG
Source organism: Torreya grandis (assembly GCA_037957365.1). Classification (NCBI taxonomy): domain Eukaryota; kingdom Viridiplantae; phylum Streptophyta; class Pinopsida; order Cupressales; family Taxaceae; genus Torreya; species Torreya grandis. The sequence goes on from JARHVA010005662.1 coordinate 574,280, forward strand.
GTGTATACAAAGTGTGTCGCTTATATGTTTAGATTGAATTTTTCCCATTTTCCTCTAACTATAATTTTATCATTGATGGTAGACATGTATGTAAGTATTATCTTGTTTAGATGTGATCTATTCCATAGGTTAGTTTTACTTTCTCTCTCATTTTGAGAGCCCATCCTTCTTTGTCATCCTCATATGTCCTCTTGAGGGGGCATCATGGGAAATTTACAATTTCTTCTTGGCAACTCTTTTATTTGAAAAAATGTTGCTTCTCTTGAATGTCTCACTAATCCTTCTAAAATAGGGGAAAAATGTAGACATCTAATTCCTAACACCATTTGTGTTGAAATTGTTAATCTTATTTAAATTGCACTCAAATATCTAATTTAGGTCAAAATCACTAAAATACACTAAATAATTCAAAATTGTCATTTACAAGTGTCTCTTTAGGCTAAAGTTTCCCTAAATGGGGCATTGCATTTTATGTCATTTTTAATTTTGATCAATTCATTTCAAGTTAAAATGATGATTTTACATTTTTGTGCTCTAGATCACTTTTTTATTCTAATTCATTAGTATATATCACATACTAGTGTTATTTTGTGTTGGTGACATCGTAAATGGGAATATATTTCCATCCCATCTAACTTCACCTTATAATTCTTCCTGAGTCAAATCAGAACCTAGTAATATGACTTTTTGACCATTTTGATTAATTAAGGGCCAATTTCCAAAGAATTTCACAAATATTGATTAATCTTGTTTAAGGCTAATTAATTCAAATCAAGAACTTAATTGGATTTTCCATGGAGGTTATTGAATATTTATTTTTGAAAATTGATTCATATTAATTGAATCACCTAATTACATCATTTTTTGGGAAGGCATTCTTAGGCTATAAATGCATAAAATATCTAAATTATAGTCTCTCATGCCTCATTAATGCCCCTTCTTCCCAAATCATGATGAGGATATTTATGGATTTAATTATAGATATTATATTAATTCATGGCCACACATATCAATAATGATATGGATGGTCATCATTGATCCTAACTAATCTAAAATATATATAAATAGAAAGCCTCACACTACCATTTTTAAGCTAAAATTGTGTAAACATATAATGCTAATATTTCTTGACAAGTCATTTGTGTTTTGATTATTATGTTATTTGCATTTGTATTAGCTTAATTGATAGGCATATTAAATATTTTATATCATGATCCTAGTTTTTAAAAATGTCCTTGAGACATTGGATAATTTTTCCCACCATTGTTGATAAAGACAAGAATTCTTAATCAAGGGGAGAACATGATTTGAGAAACTTTTGAGTAATGGAGTCATTTTGGAAGGTAATGGTTGATTCTTTTCTTTCATTTGTATCTTGTTATTATTATAAAACCCTCATGAATAGGTTTTATTTATTTATTTATGTATTTATTGACTGATGTTTGATTAATAACCATCATAATCCAACTCTACACACATAGTCCATACACAGAGTTAAACTCAAAGATAATTTTGGCATAATTTATAGTTTTAGAGATTCTATAGGTGGAGTTAGGTTGTAAATTTTGGTAAAAAGGATTATTAGTAATATATAAAAGTATTCATGTTATCCTAGAGTTCATAATAATGGTGGAAATGGTCATTATTTTGTCACAAATAGATTTTGGTTTGCTAATAGTAATGGATGAGACTAGGTACATAGTTAAAGGTTTGGAGACTAAACAAGTAGTTTATAATTAATGAAGGAGTTTTTAAATTATTAAATATGATTTTATGTGTCTTCACATGATATTTAAGGTATAAAATATTTAGGTTTTCATGTTAAATTCCCTTCAGGGTTGCTTAAAGAAGATAAATCTAAAGTATGCATATATGCATAATCTTAAGGCCTTTTACTTTTGCTTATTTTAAGGTTTAGTAAATTGGAATATAAATGATATGAGGTAATAAAGTTAAGAGATGCTGATATAATAATATTTTTATGATAATAAACTCATATTAATAAGGAAAGTTCAAAACCTAGTCATTAAAGGCTATAAAATATATGACTTCTTGAAACCCTAGGGTAGAGAGATGAAGAGTGTACATAGAATTGAGTAGTTGGAGACATATAATAAGGAATTTTATCATCATTTAATACCTTATCATTAGTTGATACTATATTAAAATATAATTTTATGGAAGAATAACTATGCAAACCTTAAAATCCCATACACACACAGGCAGGCATATCAAACCTACATGTAGTCTTATGAAAGAATAGAATAAGGTTGAGGTTTGAGTAGCCAAAGATAGTTGTATAAGATTGGAAAAAAATGGAAATATGATTATATTACTATTTTTGATTCCAAAAACTCACATAAAATTTCTTTAGACTTCAAAACTCACTATTAGACCAATTAGGCCCAAAAGCTTGTTTTGAGGCATAAAAGACCCACACCATCATGAAGGCAAAAGCAAAATTTACTAAGAAATATGACCTCATGAGAAGGTATAAGGGGATAATATAGGTATTATCAAGTTGTTTTAAATTTGATATAAATAAAGGTAATGTCATTTTGGGTCTTAAAGAGCTAATTCAAACTATGTAGTTGAGGCAGTCAGTTTGATCCCTTAGTTTAGATGCTTATATATTTCACCACAAGAGGACTTGTACCAAATGATGTTAGAACGAGTTAGAAATCCTATAAAAATTAATATAAATTAATTATTTAGTTTTATTTAGTATTTTAGGTTTGTGAACCATTGATAAGACTATAAGTAGGTTTAGAATGTATACAAAGAGCTCATGGTCAACATCCTTATGTATGTATCTTTACACATATTTTGTATGGAAACCCAATATTATTAGGAAAATTTAAGGATTTTATGGAATAAATATACATTATAATAAGTTCTAGTTTAGAGTTACATACTTTATGAACCATTGTTAAGATGGTGGACCTCTAAAACCCTCCCTAATACAGACCAGTGTTGAGAAAAGTAAAAATTATTGCACCCAAATATCCATGAATCACTACATAAACACTTTAATCATGAATTAAAATTATAGAGGGTCCTAACCATGGTACCATGTTGTATAAAACTATATGGACGTATTAGAAAATAGTGTTTTTTGAGAAAATAGAACAAAAAGAGAGGTACAAGGTAGTTTAAGAAGATGTCAATCATTAAAGATGGTTTTTTATCACTTGTTTCACCTTGTAAAGCCTTTGGATGCCCAAGTGTTTTACTTTAAATTCCTTTATGAGTCTCTTCTAATTAGCTAGTATGTAAGAGTGAAGGACAAGGTTACCTAGTCACCTAGTTTGACAAATTTATAGGTGTTACTTGCCCAAAAGGACCTATGTTATGATTTGAGGCATTGTTTAAGGCCTAAAAATCACTTATTCATAGGTTTATAAAGTTTAATGTTGGTATTATATGGTCATTAAATATTATTAGTTAGGCTATTAGGCTTAACTGGCCTAGTAGATCTACTTGATCAATCAAGTAAAGTGGAAAAAGGAGTAGAAGGTTGTTGATGAGAGTTAATGTAGAGTAATCACACCACATAACTGACCCTTAAGTGGAAATAACATTCATAAATGACACTTAATTGGAAAAGTATAATATTTATTTTATAAGATAGAGGCATATCATGCTTCAATAGAAGGTTGAATAAGTTAACTACTTCTTCAATTACCTAATCTCAATGCTAAAGGAATCATGTAAGAGCACCAGACATGGAGATATGTCTTGAGGACTATTTGTTACAAGTTATAAATGAAGTAATATTTAGTTTATGGTCATTAATGAATATTTATTCTCTCTTTTATGCTATTCTTCTTGTTTTATCCTCATCTTCTATATATTCAAGCTTTTAGTCCTTATATTGAGATCTCTCTCTTGGGCATGAGGAAACTCTACCAAGATTAAACTTTTTAACCTCTTGTATTAATAAATGGAATATTAAATTATTTCTTTGATTGTCTTATAATGTGTATATCCTTGTTCAAATGTGTATAAGTGGTATAAATCTTCCATTGAAATGTGCTTACCACACCAATATGTTGATGAGTTGTCTTATGTAGGTTATATGAAGTGTTGAAGGTTGGTGATCAGATTTTATGTGTAACCTAGTTGGAAGTGTCTCAAATTAGACCATTTCCATTCACCTCCAAGTTAAAGTCACTCACCATGACCTCCATGTAAAACATTGTTGTATAAGAAGCCTTAGGGATAGTCTTTTAGTCCATTTTTGTTTGATTAGTGTTATTAGGAATACAAGATTGAGTGGATGAATCATTTAGGTGCATCATCATAAATAGTATAAGTTTTCCCTTTCATTTATTTTTATAACTATTTTCACCCCCAAATAAAAAATACATTTAGGAAAAAGATTCAAAGTTCATACATAATAGGAGCTATCCTCATAATCTAAATGTTTGGTCTAGTTATAGGTGACCCACAACCTATAGACTAATCTACTTTTATTATTAGTTTTAAGTATACTTGAATAATATACTTTAGTAGGGTATAACTTGGGTTGCTAAAAATTCTAGCACACCTGGTGGGATCAATTTTAGGCATTGGAGCACTCACATCAACCTTTTTCTTCACAAGCAGCTTTAATCACTCATCTTATTCATCATTTCAAAGGTCTCAATAGTTTTTGTTCATAAATTAATTATTTTTCATGTGTCGTATGGTGATCTATTTTTTCATATGGGGTAGATTATTATCATTCACTACCTTATTAGTATCCATATGATCTATCCCAATTCTAATATAATCCATATACATCTCATTATGACCCCCATCAAGCATATATTTACCCCAATAAATAATATGAGATCCCTTATCAAGACTATGATCCTTTTCAATACAAAGGAAATTATTCTAGCCCTCCTTGTGAACCTCATTCACCTCCTTGGTAGCATAATTATCAATCTAATCAGTCATGGTAATCTCATGATATTCTTTATGAGCTCAACCAAGTTTTAAGAAAATTCATATCAAGATTTAAGAAAACCTTTTTTAGCTATGAGAAACACATGGTGGGTATTAACACACAAAATATCTATGGATATGAGATATATAAACATGATATTTGGATCATGAGAGCTTAATTATAGTAAGATAAGGAAGAGTGGGCATATTTCATAAGACAAGGTCATTCAAAAGTTAGTGGTGATACTTTTGACATAAACGGTTTAATTGAAGGCATTAAAGATAAGTTAGTAGTCTATGAGAGACAAAAAGTCCAATCCTACTAGTAGCATGTTCCCTCCATCATTCCACATCAATTATCCATTGAAATTCCCTTACCATCTTAAGATTCTCAAATAAATAAGTGTCACAACACTAAATATTCCTCTCAAACCTTTCCAAAATTTTCCTAGTTGGAAGTCTATCTAAGAGATACCTCAAAAGGTGGAATAAGTGTGTCTTATGGAGGTTAAGTTTCATATTTTCCAACAAATTATTCAAGGGCCTTCATCTTTTAATAAATAGGAAGAGATTTCCAATGAGATGGTTCTTTAATTGAATTATCACCTTGCTAAACAAGTTGATCTTGAAAAACAACATCTATATCAGTGAATAGTAATTGTAAAAACAACCCTATCCTAGAAGTAAGTTTTTCCATTCATACGCATAGCTACAACAAGTACAAAATAAAAAGTTCCCAAACCCAAGTTTATGACTTGGAAAAACATGCAATAAGAAAGGGAGAGAGAATAGCAATCATGTAAAATCCAAGATGTTAAAGTAGAAAGTAATCATGAGAACATTCATCACCCACCCTCCCTCCTAAAAATCCTAAGGCCTTCCATTCGTGGTGGTTTATTCAATAAAATATGTAGTAGAGAGAAGAAATGATGGTTGTAAAATTTGAGCAGCCATATGAATAAAATAAACCATCCATGAAAACACTTTTGGATTTGTCTCATCTTCCTGAGGTTATCCAAGGATCTACCATCCCAATCCTTGATAAGGAAAATCTCCTTTATGAGGAAAATTAATAAGAATAAACTATAATGATAGATGATGAAAGTGAGCTAAGTGAGCGTGAAGAAGTAATCATCATTGGGACACCTCTTGGAAAGGATATACATGATTCAATCTTTCATGCAAAATCTGATGAGTTATAAGAGGTTGTTGTGATGCAAAGTGAGACACAAGAAGAAAACAATCTAATTATATAAGATTAACATGGTTCCCAATAACTCATTGCTTACATGGTAGATGATCATCATAGTTCACAACAACTTACAATAGTGTTAATATAAAAGTGTAGTCCAACTAATGAAGACGTGTGTCAAAGTAATAATGATGACCTTTAGAAGCAATACATGACAATTTAAAATGAATATCAAGATTTTTAAGGACTCACACTTCCTATGAGACATTTTGAAGATCAATAAAATGATGACACTATTAATATTTGTCCATAAGAAGTGTAAGCACAAGATGATGAAAAGAATGAAGAAATGTTTGTTGAGATAATACCTCAAGTTGATACTACTAAATACAAACCAAGTGAAGATATCTTGTCCTTCAAAATGCCTAATAAAGCTAAATATGTTCATCATAAAAGTCTTGACAAGTCACCATTCCATGTGGAGTAGAGTGAAAACATCAATCCAGACATGGTAGAACTTTGGTAGCCCATGATTGAGGTAAAATTAGTATTGTTCTTGTAAATTAAAAGGATATGGGAGGAGTATGATTCGTTATTGAACTCTCATGTACATTTTATACACCTAAGAGTGGAACTATAATGCTCAAATACTTTCTTAAGAGGCCATGAATATGATATTAATCCTATCTACAAGAAGCAGATATCAAGATGTGGAAATTAGACTTTATGGTGCCATAGTGGTCAATCAAGTTTTCCATTTTACCCTAAAGGAAAGAATATGACTTCAGGTTAGTTGTTTTAGTTTGTTTTTTCTTGTTTCACTAAGTGTTTAGAATTAGTGTAGTCTACTACCTTATTGTTTTATTTGTCTTATTTTGTTTTTTCCTTAGGTTATGTGTGATTCTTAAATTATTTGTGTTCCTTTTGTTATTTCTATTGAGTCTTGTTATTATTGTAGTCAAGATGTGTTAAAAATTGCAAAATCCATTTGGAAGTCTAAGGTAGTCATCAAAAACATGTTATTATGTTTCAAAACTATTATTATCATGAAAATTTAGTAAGTTATCTTGACTAGTAGGTTGGTCAACCCCTTTGAGTCACCAAAAATTCTATAAATTTGGCCTACCAAGGCCAAATTCTAACCCCTACAACTAAAAACTTTTCATGTGCCTTAGATGTCCTTAGTCCCTAGATTATGTGCTTGATCATCATGATGTATTTGATTTTCATCTGAAATAAGTAAATCTTCAATGTTTTGTCATTGTCATGTCTCCTTTCAATTGGTGTCAAGTGTCATTATGGTTTTTTATAATGTTTGAAGGTATTTGACAAAGAATTAAAGTGATCTTGTGATCTAAAAGTCCCTTAATGAATATGGTGAAGATGGAAACTAATAACTCAATATGAGTTTCTTTAGTATATTCAAGTATGAAATGAACTATATGCTTATAATGTCTGTTGAAATGTATAAAATCCTCATTCAAGCCTTTTAAGAACTCTATAAGGTATTCTTCATGGTGTTTATTGATAAATATCCTTGTGAAGCTATGTATATTGACTAAAAGAGAGGTTTTGAGTCTTTAAATGATAAATTTTGAGTCAAAAGGCCAATAAATCATCATAATACCTTTAATCACCTTCATGATCGTGACTTTTCTCTAATCAAATATATTATACTTTGAAAATATCTCCCCATACAAGCCTAACAGTGTAGTTTTGCCTCTAAGAGATCCCACATGTGGAATATGCCCTCATTTTTCTCTCAAAATACTTAATACTTACTTTAACATGTCCTTTGACTTGTACTATTCTTTATGTTTCCCTAAATTGGTAGTTCAACTCTTGAAGTATGGAAACCATGCAAGTGATAGAATATTTTCATGTGTTTTATACAAGATATGTGGACTTGTATAAACTTTTCCATATAATAGAGGTCAATAATTTGAAGATGGATTCATTACAAGATTTCTAGAAAAGATTCATGGAAAAAGGATCTCAAACAGGCTCAAAACCAATCCCCAAACACCACCTAGTTCTTTACAACTCAAGTGAAACCTTTAGGTTTGTAGATGGTATGGCCATGAGAGAGAATATTAAGATCTATAATTTTGGGTAGAGAAAGGGTTATTGAGAGCTTCCATATTTGGGCATTGGTCCTTGGTTTCTCTCTCTCTCTCTCTCTATATATATATATATATATATATATATATATATATATATCTCCATTATGAATAATCCTTTACAAGTTAAGGCACTCATAATGGCTTGTTCATTTAGGTAGGCAACCCTATTTCTAAGTTTTCTCCTCTCTAGAGCATGGTGAGATAAAAATGAAAGCTTATGGAGCTTATTAGGATTTTGAACCACCTTTCCATGACATTATTAAAATTATTTCCACACATCTGAGGTGTATATAGTTGTATAAGACATCAACTACTAATCTACAGTCTGTAAGAAAATATAAGAAGGTTGTATGGTTCATAAGGGATCCAATAATATAAAGATTTATTGAGATTTTGTTTTAAGGTTTTAATTCATGTCATATGTCATTAATTAAACTGTCTCAAAATTTATTCATGTTCAAACCCATTCATTCACCCTCCATCATCCTCAAACATCTTCACAATCCCAATTTAGCAAACATTAAGGAAACTTAGTATTTGTGAAGGTATTTTGATGATTCCTAGGTTTCATTTTTGATAGTGTGTACTATCTCAAAATACTTCAAAATGGTATATTATATTGATATATATGATTATGATTCCCCAATGGTCTTCATCACTATCTTGAAATTAGATTTTTGTTCCATTTACATTCTTATTCTTCATTTCAATATCACAATCCTTATCACTACCATTTTAACATGGCTATAACCTTATCATTCCTCTCCATTATTAGTTTTAGGTATCCTATAATTTATAATTATATCATTACCTATTTATTCACTTCCACCTCATTGATCCACTATCAAATAAAATTCAAGAGTGTTAGAAATCATTATGTTTATGAAGGGATGTTGCTAGGCCTTAAAACCTTGCTTAAGGGGTTGACCTCCAGCTACAACCAAGGTCATATTACATATACATTATTTTTTTAAGGACAATATTTATTGAGGTCTATGTATTAAGGTTTATAAATCAAGGTTTTCACTTTCATTTAGTTTAAAGGACACCATGGTTAGGTTGGTGACCTCTTCAAGGTCTTCTAGAATCTAATATTCACCTCAACCTATACAAAAAACACAATAATATTCACTTACATCCATGCTAAGAAGAGGTGAAACCAAATATTCAAAAAAGTATCAACTTAGATGTTTGAGGGGAGAGTTGAGCTCAATAAGAATTTCAAGGAAAGGCAAGAATATTAAAGGGACTTGGGAGGTATGTTGGGGTCAAGCTGACATAAAACCTAGACACAATCCATACAAACTTTGAAATACTAAAATATGATTGTAATTGTCTTCACATGATATTTGAAGTGTATAATAGTTAGGGTTTTAAGTTAAATACCTTTGATGGTTGGCTAAAGAAGATAAATCTAAAATAGGCTTGTATGCATATTCTTAATACCTTTTATGTTTACTTGTTTCAAGGTTTATTAAAGTGGAATAATCTTGATAGAAGGTAAGAAAGGTAAGAGAGGCTGATATAATGATATTTTTATGAGAGGAAACTTAGATTAAGAAGTAAAGTTTAAAATTTAGTCATTAAGGGCTATAACATATATGACTACTTGAAACCCTAGGGTAGAGAGATGAAGATGTACAGGGAATTGAGTGGTTGGAGACTCAAAATAGTGAATTTTGTCACCCTATAATCACATATTAATATTTTATACTCTATTAACCTTGAATTTGAGTGATGAATAACTATGCATAGCTCAAAACCCCATACACACACAGGCAGATAAACCAAACCTACATGCAATCTTATGAAGGAATGGAGTAAGGTTGAGATTTGAGTAGCTAGAGATAGTTGTATGAGGCTGGGAAAAAATGTAAATAATATTATACAATGATTTTTAATTCCTCAAACTCACCTAAATTTTCCTTAGAACTCAAAACATAGTATTAGACCAATTAGACCTAAAACCCTATTTTGAGGCCTAGAAGACCCACACCATCATGAAGGCAAAATAAAACTTTCCTATGAATTATTAACTCATGATAAGGTTTAATGGGATCATAAATGTATTATAATTTTGTTTTAGGTATAAATAAATAAAAGGAAGGTTAGTTTGGGTCTTAAAGAGATAATTTGAACTATGCAGTCTAGGCAACCAATTTGACCCCTCAATTTAGATGCTTATATATTTCACCACAAGAGTACTTGGAACAGATGATATTGTCAGTTTTTTTGACACTATCACACTTAAAATCCATGTATTACTGATTTTTATTTATGATTTGAGTTTTATGAACCATTATAAGTAATATAAGTAGGTCTAAAATACATATAGAGAGCTTAAGGTCAACTTCCCTATTTATGCATCTTACATACATTTTGCATGGGAACCCAAGATTATTAATAAATTTTAAGGGTTTTATGGAGTAAATATACATGAAAATAAGTTCTAGTTTTGAGTTTCATACTTTTTGAACCATCGTTAAGATGGCGGACCTCCAAAACCCTCCCAAAACCCTACTATAGACTAGTCTTGAGAAAAGTCAAAACTATTACATCCAAACACACATAAATCAACCTATAAAAAATTTATTAATGAATTAAACTTATATATGGTCTTGAACATGGTACCATGTTGTATGTAATTATATAGACCTATCATAAAATAGTGTTTTTTGAGGAAAAAAAGCAAAAAAAGAGGTACAAGGTAGTTTAAGAAGATGTCAATCATTTGAGATGGTTGTTTGGAACTTGTTTCACCATTTAAAGTTTTTGGATTCAAAATTATTTACTTATAAATGCCTTTATTAGTCTTTTCTAATTATCTAATCTATAGTGGTGAAGATCAAGGTGACCTAATCACCTAGTTTGATAAGTTTACTTGTGTTCCTTACCCTAGAAGACATATGTTATGATTTCAAGAAATTTTCAAGGTCTAAAAATAACTTATTAAAAAGTTTATAAAGTTTCATGTATGGTTTTTATAGCCATCAAGTACTATAAACTAGGTTACTAAGCCTAATTGGCATAGTAGACCTACTTGGTCAATCAAATAAAGTGGAAAATGGCATAAAAGGTTATTGATGAGAGTTAATGTATATTAATCACACCAAATAGATAACCCTTAAGTGGAAATCACATTCATAACTGATATTGAGTTTCAATTCATGCACAACTAACAGTTAAGTGGAAATCACATACATTACTGATCTTGAGTATCATTTCATGCATAACTGACCCTTAAGTGGTAAAGTATAGGAGCTAATTAACAAGATAGAGGTGTAACATGATTCAAGATAAGGTTGAATAAGTCAAATAAATTTTCAAATACATCATCTCAATGCCAAACGAATCATGTAGGAGCACCAAACATAAAGTAATCTTGAATTGATAGTAATTAATGACTATTTCTTCTCTCCTCTATGCCATTCTTCATATTTTATCCTCATATTCTAAATATTTAGGATTTTAGTACTTATTTTGGGATACCTCTCTTGGGAATGAGGAAACCTTTCCAATATTGTACATTGTAACCTCTTGGATTAATAAAAGGACTATTAAAAGATCTCTATGATTGGATTATAATGTGTATATGTTTGTTCATATGTGTATAAGTGGTATGAAGATTCCCTTGACATGTCCTTGCCACACATATATGTTGATGAGTTATATTATGAAGGTTATATGAAATGTCAAAGGATGATGATCATATTTCAAGAGTAAACTATTTGTAAGTGTCTCAAGTCAGACCTCTCTCCTTACACCTCCAATTTAAAGTCACTCACTTTTAACTCCATGTAAAACAATGTTGCATAAAAATCCTTAGATATATTCTTTTAGTCAAATTTTGGTTATTTAGTGTTGTTAGGATTATAATATTGAGTGGATGAATCATTTATGTGCATCACCATCACTACTATAAGTTTTCCCTTTTGGTTATTTTTCTAAATCTTTTCACCTCCAAAGAAAAAATATATTTATGAAAAGGATTTAAATTTGATATATCAAAGGAGCTTTACACATAATCTATAGGTTTGGTATAGTTATATGTCACCTTAAACTTTTCGACTAATTAGATGTTAATCTAGATTTGAAGGAAAATTAAACAATCTACTCAAGTAGGGTGTAACTTGGGTTGCTAAGATGTATATCCCATATGTTACAAATCATATATTATGCTGTGTATAGTGGATCTTTATCCTTACTAAGTATTTTTATTTATTATTTGGGGTCTACTAGTTTCTAAATTATAGAATATACTCTTGTATAAAATTTGATGACTAAGGTTTTAAGGGGTCTATAGCTAAATCTAACTCTGACTATGTAATTACTAATCCCAATTGTGCCTATAGTGATATACCTATGTTAAATATATGTTTGAATGATTCAGATGTTTGATATATTAATCTATCCTTGAGAGGAGAGATTAAAACTCTAGTAAAGATGTATTACACTTGTAAATATGTTGGTTGATAAATTAATTGATGCAAACAAGATTTGAACCATAGAATGTATTTTGATGTAAGCTCTATCTCACCCTAGTGTAGTGAAGGTAACCTCTTGTGTGTGACTATATCTGACTTATTTTGTATATAATGCTTGAGGAATACTATCTCTATCTCCTCATATGTATGTAAAGATCCACTAGGGAGTGTATGGTGGAACCAATATAGTGTTTTGTCCTTTAATGACTTTTGGAAAAAAAATTAGTAGAATTAACTTATTTATAATATGACCATGGTTTTCTTATAATATTGAAGGCGTAAATATGGATCTCCTTGTCCATCATAGATAGGTAACACTGGTATCTAAAAGTTATGTGGCAACATCATTATTAAGATTTTTCATGGAATAGGGTTATTATTTATAACATTGGAATTAACTTAGGATTTTTATGCTTCATTCTCTAGAATGAGATGATGTACTTTTACTTATAAAGTACCCACACCATGCATTAAATAAATTAACACTTGTGATGGTATATTATCATTATCAAGGGGTTCATTTAATGCTTGTGTTTTATTGTTTATTTTAACCATTGGTATATTAGATTGGAAATTTTATTTAGTAAGGGTTAATGTGATATCCATAACCTTTGGAGGTGTGACATTTTAGACCTAGTTAGAGGGAAATAAGTTGTTTCCCCCATTTGGGTTTATTTGAGAACTAGGTTATACTATAGTAAGTGGGGTTAAGGTGGATTCATTGGTATCTTTTATATTTTTAGGTTTTGAGGGAGTATCACATACTTCTTGCATATAAGGTGTTTTATTCTCTAGTGAATGGAAATCATGCATATAATAATGTGTGTTTGTGTGTGTGTGTGTGTGTGTGTGTGTGTGTGTGTGTGTGTGTGTGTGTGTGTGTGTGTGTGTGTGTGTGTGTGTGTGTGTGTGTGTGTGTGTGTGTGTGTGTGTGTGTGTGTGTGTGTGTGTGTGTGTGTGTGTGTGTGTGTTTACATGTGACCTATTGTTTGGTTGAGAAAGATAGATATGTGAGGTAAGAGAAGAAGCATAAGTTATATATTCTATGTCATCTTCATCATAATCACAATAATCATAATTATCCCATGGTTCATCAAATTCAATATTTCATTCATTTGAATAATTAAGAGTAAAATAAGTATCATCCATATGCTCATTAGGAGAAATAGAAAGAGAATATTTTAACTTTTTACTATTATGCAATGTATCATCATATGTATGTTTAATGTAAGGCATTTTATCACTAGTGATTTTTTAAATGAAAGCATGATTATTACTTTCTATTTTGGAATAAAGATAAGGAGAATTAAAAACCATGTTTTATTTTTGCACATTATGACATATAGGAGAAGATTTAGAAACATGTGTATTATCAATTTGTGGCAAAGAATCATTACATTGAGTTTGAAATGTGAATGAAGGTGATAAAGTAATTTCTTATAACTTAGTTTGTACATTTCTAAAAGGTGTAACATCCTTTGTATTTGATTATTGAAATTTAATTAAGAAGGGTGAATAAGATGCATTATTCTTATCTAGTTTACTTGAATAATTCAAAAGTGATTTTCATGTAGTGTACTTATATTGATTTATTTTGAACAATTAATTAGTAAAAGTAGTTGAAAAGATAGGATCATATTGAAATAAAGCACTACCAACAAGAGGTTCTTTTGGCATTATATTGTCAGTTTGATTTTTAGGAGTAAGAGAAGAGTAAGAGGAAATCCAATATGATGTATCTAATCTATCCTCATGTTCATTTATATTGTCATGCTCATAATAATCCTCATATGGATAATCATAAAATAGTCATCATCATCATTATAAATGAAGTCATTATCATGCTCTAATGTACAATATTGAAAATGTGTCCATTCATTATTATAATCATGAGATAAATTTAAGATTGCATAAAGTGGATGAGGGGCAAAAGATCTTATAGATGCATTTTTAAACTTGCCAAATAAGATAGTGTAAATAAGGAAAAATAATCACACAAGATGTAGAATATAATCTAACATAAGTATGTGTGAAATGTGAGAATATGTTTAAAAATGTTTGTAATAGAAAATAGGATTATTGCTGAAACCCTAATAGCTAATGTTTGTGTGTATAGGGAGATAGTATTTAGATATAGCGTTTTGGTTTTAGGGTTATTTTTCAAATATTGAAATTGAATTAAATTAATAAAACCAAACTATAGTATTAATTAAGTTAGCTAGGTTAATTCAAAAAATTAAAAAAACTCAGATTTTTATAACATTAATTTAATGTAAAAAATTTAGAGAAGGTAAACCCTAAGGAAACTTAGGGTTTTGAAGCAATATTCAAAGTGAGATGGGTTTACCAAATGTTTTAACCTCTTAGGTTTTTACTATGTAAATCCAAAGATAGATTACAGGGATGGGTCTATTGTTAATCTGGAGTAAAATTATAAGTTATTAATTCAATGGGGCTTTACAAAAATAGTAAATACAAGGAGAAAGGGGACTTATATAGATAAACATAGAGTTTTTCATGGATCTCAGTATTGGAAATAGTTGGGTAGACATAGAAATATTTTGTTTGTTGACTATTTTTTGAGATTTGGATTTAGACAATATCACCCTCTTTAAGAAAATAACAGCATGTTGCACTAGTATCCAATTTCGTATGTAGTGTCCTTTTTGTAGTGACTATATATAACTTTTAAGGAAGTTATAAGAGTACTTGGATGTATTTTAGGTTATTCAATGTTGCATGGGATCTTTTTTGTATCACTATTCTATCTGATTCTTCTCTAAAATGCTAATAAATATGTGTACATGTGAAATAATGAACTAATCAAATGCAAAGGGAAAGGAAAAATGGGTTGTCGGATGTTACAATCACATTAAATAGAACCCACATTTGTCTTAGCCACTAACCACATTAAAAATAATGCTAGGGTTTTTAGATCATATGTAATTATCCCTTAGGGAAAGGGAACCATAAACTTGCATGGTATGCTAGAATGAATTTCACCTAGGCCCTTCCTTGAGCAAGCATGTAAATGTTTACGTGTGAAAGATATGTATTATGAAGAGTATTTAAGTTGAAATATTGGCTAATTTTATGTAAATAAGTGCCAAAATAGTAACTATTATATTTAAAATTATTTGTAAATATCTTTATATAAGAGGATGTTTATTTGGAATATAATGCCTTGTTCATGAGCCCACAAGTCATGAAAAAGATATACAAAACATAAGAGAAGGGTGCCTTGATCATGAGCCCAAAAGTCATTAAAAATATATTAAAAACATAAGAGAAGGGTAATAGATGTGTTAAGACTCAAACATGGGTGAAAGGGCTCATTGAACACTAAATCCAAAAGTGGACACTAGCACCATGTGGCTTTACTATCCTAAAAGTGGTGTTAATGTCCTAAGGCTTAAAATAGATCAAAAATAAAGGATCAAAAGCTAAGAGCCTATAGGACTAGAAAAAGGTGACTTATAATTTTTGGGCATGTTAAAAATATGGAAAATAAGACATAATAAATATCAAAATACTCAAGACGACCATGTGAACAAGGACTTTAATCATCACTAAGATCCTTGTGTGAAAGAGCAACAAAAGACATAGTACTTTTGGTTACTTGACCAAATTAGGGTGTTTAAATGAGGAATTACCATTCCCATAACACAATAAACCTAGATTCAAGGATAAGTTGAGAATAACTTCCCTATGATAATTGCTAACTGGTGCATTATAGAATCAGATAGATGGTTGACTTCTTAAGGTTAAATATAAAGGGAATCTTGAGCATTTTTGATATACCATGAGACACATGGAAAATAAATTCCATGTTTATCTATATAGTATGGCTATGAGTATTGGATAAATTCCCTCACACCACCATATTTTTAAAATATAGACAAGGATTGTAAACATAACACTACGTAGCCTTTCATGACAATAGCTAAGCAGTTTGAAAACTACTAGAACATAGTTTCTAGGAAAAGACAAATAAAAAGGAAATAAAAGTTAAAAATCATTATTGAAATTTAATTTATAGAATTCAATGAATTTAAATAAATATGAATTCAACTTGAATGGAAATGTTTGATTAGTCATTGAAAATAAATGCTCATTTACCTTACTTATGATACAAAATGAAAGCATATAGAACTATATCAACATAAGTTGATGTAGTTTTTCACATAATACAAAATTGTATGAACATTGGTTGATATATTTATAAATATAGATAAAATGATGAATAATAAACTAAACTAGATAGGTTCGATAAATTTTATTACAAAGATACAAACACTGAACTATATTGGCCAGGGTCAATATAGTTTTGACATATAGATAAAATGAATTTATAACTAAATTGGACATGTTTGATATAGTTTTATGAGTAAAATAAAATTTGATAGAATTAAAGTTTTACATACATAACTAAATTGAGTTAATAAATATAATTGGAAATTTGAGTAAGCAAAAATTTAACAAACTAGGTTGATATAATTGGGCAGAAAATACCCTTAGTAAATAAAAATAAATTGAATTTGGCCAATATACTTGGTTGAATAAAAAATAATTCAGATCTAAGTGTAAGACTCATTGACCTACACAGATGTAGCTTGATGTAAAAAGACATAGGAATAAAACCTTATCCACCTACACTAATATGGTTTCCTAAAAACACACTTAAATTAGATTGGACTGACCCATGTTGATGTAGTCCATTGAAAAAGTATAAAGAAATAAAATTGTATTGATCTACACTAGTATAGTTATATGAAAGATAAATAAAGAAATGCTTAGTTCATGTCTAGATCACTAGAATGTACGTAATGAGCTAGGATTAAATTACAACTTATCATATCTACAAGATCTAGACTAAGAAAAGGTGAATTAAATAGGGCCATTAATAGATAAGGTATTAGTAAATGACCAAATGGATCCAATAAACCTAAAAAGAGTAACACTTATTATATAACATTAATAGAGAGGGTTGTAAAGTATCTAGGAAATCAATATAACTTAATAACCCTAACTAGATCTCATAGTAATAAAATTAATGTAATCTAGTATTGTAAAGATAGCAACACAAATAAGGGGGATGATTAACAACAAGCTAAAAAGAGTAAGGAATCATGGTAGGAAAATGAAGGCCTAGATCATCTAAAGTGGGAAATGAAATTTTTAAAAAAACCTATAGCCATACTAAGTATAAGTGTAGAGGAGATTAAAACAAGGAGTTATACATTAATTCAATCTATTAATTATACGACTTATATCTATTAAATGAAATAGCTACCTAGTTAGAATATAGTTACCTTAAACAAAACCTATCAAGAATAAATCTCCCCCTTGGCCAATGGTATGTTGCAAGAGATTATTAGTATTGTAAAGATAAAAAATATTAAATTAGTTTCTAGGTTAAAAGGACTCCTATTTCATCCAAAACTCCACAAGACAAGATTTTTCCCTTTAAGACAATCTAATCAATGGCTTTATTTTCTAGGTTAAAAGGACTCCTATTTGATCCAAAATTCCACAAGACAAGATTTTTCCCTTTAAGACAATCTAAGAAATGGCTTATCCAAATGTAGACTTAAGCAAAATTGATAGCAATGTCAATGAAAAAATGAATGTTCCTCTCCATTGGATTGAGAATGAGACTTGTATTTATAGTGGTGAGTGATTATAACCCTTCCTAAAATTTTACTTGATACCATCAACCAAACTAATTATAGTTTAAAATATGATAGCTTAACCTTGAACCAGTTCAAATAGGATAAATTTATTATTAATCATTTTTGGTAAATTCTAGAATAAATCAACATGTGCTTACTTATTTTGAAAATTGGAAGGAATCAAGGAATACTATATTGAACTAGGTTGATAGAGTTAGAAAATATGGGTCCTAGTATAATTAGGGACTATAAGGGGAATATTTCTTAAGTGATCACAGATGAGGTAACTATAGTGTATATAAGTATGATCGATCAAACAATAATATCTCTTATGAAGAACTAATGATATTCCCACCCCTTTCTCATTGATCCCTTTAAGGTGTGCACTCTGAGAGATTGAAACTCGATAGGTTGTTGCAAGAGAAAAAACATTAATAAATAATAAAGCTTAATAATATTATGTTATACATTATATTTCTATGAATGTGAGTGTTATTTGACCATTTTCTTTGTATATGGTCCTTTGGCCTTCTATTGTGTACTTTTTTTACTTTTTGTGTACTCTTTGTATGTGTATGTCATGGCTATGACACTTGTTTATTCTATTTTCTCAAATTTTGATACCATGATAAACATAATTCATCTTCCAAAAATTTTGATGCCATGATGGATATCATTTATCTCTCCCCAAGTAGTTTAATTAAGATTTTAATACTTAGTTTTGAACACATATCTACAAACTTCGTTGCTAACATTTATCTTGACAATATCACTATGTATGTTTATTTCTATATGTGTCACATTATTATTTTTATTATTTTACATATGATGATGCCATGTTCCTCCATGTTATCACTACTACTTATATTTACATCATTTCATAACATCACTCATGTAAATTTTTATTTTGAGTTTAGTTATTTCATAGGCTCAACTACTCATCTCAAAGAGGGGCATACATAGTAGATTATGTTAGAGACTAATCTCCTATAATAAGTTAAAATAAAATGCTCTTACATAATGGATCATAATATAGACCTATAAATCACCCAAAAATAAATAATGGATAGAATCAATCCATTTGTACAAGGACACATACCGATTGTGTCCAAAACAGGGTGATGATATCCTAGAAGGAAAAAAATAGTCATTTTAAAAAATTATCAAAATCATAGGTAGTACATGATAGTTAATAAGTATACATAATCAATTTATATAAAAAAATGTAGGTTTGATTAGTTTAGGGGTATCATGTATGACATGTGTTTTAGTTAGCATATAGGTTTTTGCTCAAAATTATAGTTGTTATTACTTAGTCATAGAATCCATATGTGCCCAGATATATGATCGGGGGTGTCTGCACAACATGTGACTACATCCTTTATTAATTTTACATTGTTTCCATAGATTAAATGATAATGTATGTCATTTTACACACTGTATACACCAGACCCAAATCATTCTATCTTTTTCACAAATTTTGAAGTAGTTTTATAATAATGTTTCACCCAAAATGAGCCTTCTTATATCTAAAATATTTTTTTCTCCTTTTGTACCAAATTTTCACCAAAAAATTTATTGAAATTCATTCAAGGATTCCAAACCATGCTATTAATTTGGGTATGCAATGATAGATTCAAGGATACCTTTATTTATTAATCACACTCATATTATCAATGTAGATTTTGGTATGTATAATCCAAGATAATATCTTCAATGAAGAAGAGATATCCAAGGGTCCTACCATCTACAGTCACTAGTTCTTCAAACCAAAAAAAACAATGGTTCATTTATCCAATCAAGTGTATTATTTCCTTTTTATTAAAACTACATATTTATTATATTTTAAATTTATATTCACATCTTAGTTAAGGATTGACTCATATATGTTTCATTATAGGTTATGAATCACGTTACAACATTGTGGCCTACATTTAAGACTATTCTTTTGAGGTAAGTTAAGTTACACACTTTTCCTTTAACTCTAGTACTTTCACTTTTTTGCATTAATATTATAAAATCAAGGCCAATGTAAGCACACAAATTAAAATTTATTTATAAAATATTGCAATTGTGACCACTCCTTTTATGCACTTAGCTCATGCCTCATTACATGCTCCTTGACTACTCTTCCTTTACTCCTATTGTGGATGGTCCATTCCAACAAACAACCAATGATCCCAAAATATCACTATCTAACATTGTAAGAAACCTAAACTCAATTTAAGACTAATACCAACTTTTATTTTAGTTATTATTTCCCTCTAAAAAATACCACCCTATTTGGATTGTGTCATTACCTGCTATTGTCCAATTTTGACATTAGTGTCCTACCACCAAATAACAACTAGTTACTTACATTTGAATTCATGTAATATGTCATCCTAAAATTTTAACAGTCCACATATAAATAATTTCCAAAATATCACTATAAATCCACATTTAAAACCACTTTTCACATAGGATCCTTCCATATTAAAAAAGATTAGAATTCTAATTGCACATTGAGAGAAAATTCTCTATTTTTCTCAATTTTAAATACATACAGCCTTAGTAACCCTGAGTTAAAGTATAAATACAACTCCAAAGTCATAAGTCATGGTTTAATCACTTAATCACATTATTATTACACCAACATTTAATATTTTGTACTAGTATTTCACACCCACCATTGTAACATGGGAGAACTACATGGAGTTTGATCCTTTTATAGAGTATTGGTATGTAGGAAGTGCTCAACATCAAGCATAACTTTAACCACTAACCCATTTTTATTTTGTGATTTCATTTATCTTATTGATATATTGAGTTAGGGTTACAAGTGAAAGAGATATATAGTGGTTTTCAAGATGGATCAAAGGCTCCCACATAGGCAAAGAGACTATACAAGTGAAGGTGAACATGTCACAATGGTTTTAGATATATATCATCTATAGGACATTGACACTCCCTAGAGACACCCATGAATTTTACCCATGTATAGATCTAATTCTATTATCTAAAAATCCAACAAAACTCTATTTTAAATCCATAATCAACCAACATAATCACACAACCTATTTTTAAGTCTCAGTCTTAGTTTTATAGTCTAGTTTTTCTATCTGAGTTATATTTCTTTGATACTTTCCCCTTTTAACATATTTACAAATTTCACAAGTTCTAAAAATGTTTGTGTCATTTAATTCATATCTATAACACTATAATCTTACATACTAGTTTATCTCATTCAAGTAATTAATTCACTAATTTTCCAAAATATGATATTTTTTGTGATGTCTTTATGTACCTATGTGTGGCCATTAACCTTGTTTGTTATGAAATATTCATGTATCTTTTATGGAACACTTAGTCTTATGTGTGACACTAATTATTGAGATTATTAATCTTGTTACACTTGTTGATCTTTCTAGTATTGAGCAGTACCATGATCCATACCATGCACTTTTACTCTTTAGTCCTATTTATTTATCTTTGATTGATGGTTACAAATGCATGCTTCATTAACAATTATATCTAGACATGACACTTATATTCCTTGCATTACATATGTTACATACATTTCTTGATTGACATAAACATTACTATGATAACATACTCTCCACATGATCACATGATTATACATGATGTTATCTTTATACATGACATGATATAATTAATTTTTATTGTGAGATGAGTAACTTATAGGACACATACCTCATCTAAAAATGGGGGAATTCAAATGGGATTTTTATAGAGACATAATCCTCCATGAATATAAAATCATATTTTATACTTAGAGTACAAATTTCAAAGATTCATTCAAATATCATATTAGTTTAGTTACATGATAAATATTAACACATAAGTACAAATAATAGGTTCTATATGCACTTACTTTATATATACTTGAATACATATTAATACACACTTGAGTTTATATGCATGAGAATATGCACACAATTTTACAAGAACAAGAATTAAAGGTCTCAAATATACATACATTTGAAATATATGTTTTCAAATCAAATATTTCGAAGAATAACATTATATATCATTTGGTATATGTTTAATGGGCATGATATTTGTTCATGGACATATTCACACTTTTCACTTCATGAGGTATGAAACTTGTTCATGCACATACATACCATGATAGTTTTTAATTAACACAATTCCAAAGGGGCATGCTACTGATTCATGAATATTTACACATTTTTTAATGAGTGTTTTACCTTTTTTTAAATTAATATGTTATAATAATCATAAAACTATTGAATAAATTAAAATTATTAAGATATGAAATTGACCAATAATTATAATTAGATTATGAGATTATATTATGAGATTCTGTTGGTCTAAGATCAGGTACAATCATTTGAAATAAACCAACTCAGATCTATGATAATTTAAGTTTAGGAACATAGTCTATGCCTATGTTTACACAAGTTTTCCTTCTATAGCCAATAGCATAGGTCAGCGTTGACCATGGACTATGGACTTATCCTTTGTGAAATGATAAAATTGTGACTGGTCTACCACCTATACTATTTTTCACTGATACTATTGATATATTTCTAAATGACCCTATTTCCTACAAAATATAATTTTATATTAGATAAGGGGTTTCAAGTGAAAATTATTGATTTGAACTGACCTGGGCCAATCCTCATTAATTGATGAGGCACACTACATTACATTGCTAATACTCTAAATAGGGATCACACTCAAATGTAATTCTCTTGATTATGTATATATGTGGAATTGTGAATGCAAGACTAAATTTTGTTTCTCCTATTTTACCTTTGGTACAATAATGAAAACATAGATTTGGCCTTTGTTAATTTTAGATTTAAATTCAATAATTCTATAAATGACATATGCAATCTTTTGACTAGTTCTTGATAATATGGAGTATCATCCCTAACTGTATTATAATATATTTATATTTATAGAGTTTTGATTTCTAATTAGGGGACCTATTGGCACATAAAAGTTGACCCAATAAGACAAAAATAAGAGAAAGGAAAGACCCAAACAAAAAGTGACCCAAAATTACTCTTTAAATTAAGCTTGAACATCTCCACATTTCATGGATATGTCTATAGGCTTGGATCTATCCAAAAACTATAGACTTGTCTAGAAAGGACAAAAATACAAAGAGAATGAAATGGAGATCCCCATGACAATATTGAAAGGATGAAAAAAATAAACAAGTGACCACACAAATGTATGAAATAAAGAGGATATACCCAAAAAAATATGCTAATAGATACTTGATTCATCATTAATAGTCTATACATACAAATTTATATGAAAATATACTAAAAATAAGATTATACCAAATTTGGGTGTCTTCATTTTCCCTTAATTTATTTTATAACTAAAATTGCTAGAGTAAAGGAGAAACATATACCCAAGTGTGTATGACAAACTTAGTCTTTGGCATAAAATTTTAGTTGTGTAGGACACTCAATAATGAAAAACCTACAATAACACATGTAATAGTTAATGGAATTGATGTTGAAAGGTAAAGAGTAAATAAATAAGCACACCCATATACATGAAATATTATGATTATTTTAGAGAATGATCATGTTTTGAAGAGTGGATATGTCAACCAAGAGGAGAAATAATGCTTTTAGTTTTGCTCATTTATGACTAGGGAAATGAACAATCTTTCAAGTGGTAATGGGAGAGTAGTAGGTCATTGTGCATTGTTAAACCATAACCATACTATCTCAAGTAACTAGTCTAGCTATAATCTTGTACTCTAAGATGAAGGGTTATAACCCATAATGGATTTGATATAAGTAATTCCAATGTCATTAAAGGTCTCTAGAATTAAACGTATAGTGCCAATAGATTTTAAGTGAAATAAAAATAATTTTTCATTCAATCTATAAACTTTATTATAGTTCATATGAAAATGAATTAACATCATACCTTTTGAGTTTGAAACATGTATAAATGTGAATGAACTATCATCATGTATTTTGAACTTGAAATAATGTATATATATACATGAAACAACATTGTGCCTCTTGAATTTGTGTTAACGGATGTAGAATGTCATGCATATATATGCTCAACTATAATTGTATGTGAAACTTATATATTTTTTCAATTAATTGTTTGCATATGCCCATTCACATGCATCCAATTGTGTATTAACATATAATATAGTCTCTATAAGGTGTGTATAGATATATTTATATGCCCCCATAATTTGTACCAATGTGAAAATATTTGTATCATATTTTATTTTTGACTGATTCTAAATTTTTAAAATCTAGATACTCTATGAGCACGTGCATTACATATGCCTCTGAATATGTAGAATTTTACTATTTTTTGGTAATATCTAGTACTTGTCCTTACAAAATGGAGTGAACCTACATGGAATATGCTCTAATAATTTGTAATAGTGTGCATAATGTAATAGAAATCTATAAAACCCTTGACACAAATATGTAGTGTGTAAATAATCTAAACCATTATGCACTATGTATAATGTGCCTAAATTATGTGATCCCATAAATATTTTTTATTCATGTTTATATTATTTAATAATCAAAATGTATGCCCCATGTTAATTTTAAGGATGAGAATATATAATTAATTGCATCAAAATATGTGTAAGTTTAAATAAGTTACAATAATTGTAATTTATTGGATAAAGTAGCTTTTAAATTTGACCATTTTAAAACATTAGATTTTGATGACTTTAAAAATTGTGAATATATTAGTGTAATTTATAAATGTGTTTGATGCATATCACATGATGATTTTTGAATTCAATACTATAAATAAAGAACATGGAGGTATTTAAGAATATGTGATGCAATCTATGCATAAGAAAATAAGTGTTAATTTTTGGAATTTTTAAAATTCTTGGTAGGCGTGATAGAAATATTACCATATGGACAAACACATTACATGTATTCCTACACATAAAATAATGATTAATTTTGATAAATACTACTTGAGATGTAGTGAGAAAAAAGTTTAGAGGGATTAATAGTAAGGTTTGAAAAAGAAAAGTCAACCCATTTAAATAGGTTAGTTTAATAGAATTTTTAAATTAATTTACATAATGTTAATTTGTAATTTTGATCAAAAAATTCCATAGAAATGAGATATTGGACTATTATCATTCGATCAAATGGATGCCACTCTATAGTTTGAGGATGTGGCCCCATTGGTATGTTATGAAAAACCCTATTTTTGACGTATTTCATAAACTATAAAATTTAAAAAAATTATGATTTTTAGGCTTTTAAAAAAATTATTGTCATCTATTGGAGTTGTCTCTTCAAATGTGGTCCTCTCTAGTCCTTGCATGACCCTATCCAATTTTTATGTATGCTCGTCCAAAAAATTATTTGATCTAATTTGGTATTATCTAAGATATTTATTAAGGATAAATATTGATATTGTGTCTATTTGTTTTTATCATTTTTATATAAGTTTAATGAATTTGATGTCATGTTTTTATGATTTTAGGTCATCATGTTAGTGTGACAGCTTATGCATGTAAACATGATGGATACCATACATGAATTAACATTGAGTGATGCAGAGGGAACCACTATTGATGTGACTATATTAGGCCATGTTTTATGATTAGATCTGATATTATATGGCATATATATGATGATGGAACTAATATAGTTGTAGGATCTAGATATTTGTACCTTTTGGATCCCCATGGGGGAGATAACTATTATACTTGATGATTTATAAAGGTATTGATACTTCCCATGGTTGGCACACATGTGACCTTGTAAGGTGATGGTGGAAAATGTAGATAAGACAATCCCAACATTTTATGATATGGTATGAAAGTTATATACTACTATGGTGTTATTTGAAATTATACTATCAAATGTTTCATGTGTGTATTGATGGAATACTTTATTTATGTTGATGTAAATAGTGTTTTTATTTTAAACAAGTGTTTTACCATATTTTTGATTTAATAGTATAAATCTTTTGTTTAATAGGTGTAAAACTTGAGAGATATCAAAATTCTAAAGATATAAAATTATTAATAAATCTAATTTGTAAATTACTAAATATGAAAATATACTATTTTTTAAAAATACTATGAAGAAAAATCTTAGGTTATATCTAATTCCTAGTTAAGTATTTTGGATATTTGATAGTGGAAAATAATAAGATACTAGACTACAAATGCTCAAAATTAGTAACAAAATTTTGGAAATACTCCTAGGCAAATCTATGCACCTTAGAAAATAGTGTAGGCCGATCATGTATGTTGATTTAAGATTTGTCTAAGCTAAGTGTGACTGATATTTGATAGTGAAAAAAGATAAAATCATAACCATAATATGGTATGATTAGGAATAAGAAATGAGAATACTCTTGGATAGGACCCCATTACTTGGATAATAATAAAATTCAATCACATTCATTGACCTTAGACTTGTCCATGCTCACTATGATGCATATATGACTTATTAGTTCTACACCTATCTATACTAAAATGTCTAAGATTTTGAGATTTTGATATTTTGCATGTGGATGTTGTTATTTTTATCTTCTTTGATTTTAAAACTATATTAGTCTTTGTTAGAGCTAAAACCTCAAAAAAGGGGGGGAGGGGAGTGTAATGGTCTGAGTTAAATCTAATCATCCATTGATTATTGACTACTACATAAGTGTCCAAATAATCTAAAGAGGGAATCAATCCACACGTAATTCTCTGACCTAGAGTGATTGTGCAATTATGTTCATTGACTATATATATGTAACTAGAAATGGTTATTTTATACTCAATAATGATTGCTCTTGATTTGTTTTGATGGGATTTAGACTTAATTTGAGACTACTCCTTGTAATATATATTTAATTTGGGAGGAATAAGAAAAACTATCTCAATGGGAAATAGCATAAAGATAGATGCCAAATATAAATCAAGGCCATTTGAAATGAGGTTTTGATTAACTTATTTAGTGAAACGTTTTGATAATTTCCTTTATTTACTAACCTTACAAAATGTGTAGGAAGAACCAAAATAATATTTTAAAATTTGGAAACTAGTTATTAATTGGCGTGATACATGGTCATGATAAGTGGATATGTTTGTAACAATAGACATATCTACCTACCATAGATCTTTCTCAAAGAATTAGGGACAATTTTATGAAGATGTGAAGTAGTTTGAGAGTGATGTAGTGAGGTTTTAGTATTGAATTTAAAATTATGTGTAATTATAATGACAAACTAAGGGGTTGAGCATGCATATAAATAAATGTCTTGGAAGAATAGAAACTAAGAGTCATGTATTTTTTTCACAAGTCATGTATTTTAGGATGTGTCAATAATTATCTTTGTCAAGTACTTATGACTAAATTTAGGTATCTAGATTTGCCCTGTCATTATTTTAATAATGAAATTTATAGAGAAGGAGAAATAATTAAACATGAGTTTGTAAAACAAAATTTTTGTTTGGTAAAATAATCCAAATTTGTATGGAACTCATTTTAGTAAACTCTACAATAATACACAAAGTAGTCATTTGTCCATTTTTGAAATTTAAAAAAGCTAAACTTCGACAATTAAAAAAATTGAGAGGAAATCAAGTAAGGAGTACACCTATATGGAGATTAAACTAAAATAGCCTATAAATTATAATAGATGGTGAAACATCAGACATGTTCTCCATTATTTAATAATTAAGAGAGATGGTTCCTCATGTTTGAAGTATTACCAAATCAAGAGTGATGAATATGATTTTTGACTAATTAATCAACCCATTGAGTTGGAAGTATGCATATTCTAATTCTCATGAATGAGGATAAGTACCTAATTTATTAATACCCAAGAAGGTAGAACCACCATGGGTTCACTAGAAGTGATGCCAAGACCATTGAGTATCACTAGAATCAAAGGTACATCATCCATAATCAAATACGGAACCATAATGGTTTCGTTAAAAGTAATGCCAAGACTATTGAATATCACTAGACTTTAACCATATATTACCTATAATAAAATTAATCACACCATTTTAGATGAATCTAGATTCTATTTTCATGATCAAAAGATAACTAAGAATATTCATTCCCCCACCATGACCTCAATTTTAATAAATTCTTATTAAAACAACAACCATTTTCATTTGAAACTATAATTTTTGAATCTCAAAAATGTGCATGAACAAGTATCATGCCTTTTGAAATTTGAAAATGTTTGTGCATGAATAAGTATCATGCCTTTTAAACTCTAAAAAATGTATATGTGGATAAATAAGTATCATGTTTTTCAAACTCTAAAAAAATCATATATTAATGAACAACTATCATTCCTTTTAAACTTAGAAAATGTGTATATGATCATGAACAAGTATCATTCCCCCTATCTTTGTGCATATATATGCTAAATTATGAATCTATGTGAAACTTGTAATAATTTAATACATTCCTATACATATGCATTAAATTTTATGATTATGTACTTAATTCTTTAAAACTTGAGTGCATATGCATGTCATATGCCTCCTTAATCTATATCAACATGCCCATATTTGTCATGTGTTTGATTTCTGATTTTAATTTCAATATTTAAAAATTGTATTCTATCATAGTAGATAATTTTACAATACTTTGAATATTTTAAACTTGTATTTTTTATCTCTAAAACTTTTATTATGTCACAAATTTGATTGTTTCTATTCATAGAGTATTGGAACTCTAAGACAAGCCAATTGTGATTCCCCCTTTTTGAGATTAGGGATGTACCTTATAAATCACTCATCTTAAAAGAATAATTAATTATATCATGTGATAAATATATAATCATTTATAATCATGTCATCAAGTGGAGTGTATGTCATCATAAAAATATAATGGTCATTGAAATATGTATGTAACATATTTAATGTGATTCATACTAGTGTCAGTTATATATATATATATATATATATATATATATATATATATATATATATATATATATAACTTTAAAATTAGTCTAAATATTAAAAATGTATGATATGTATCATGGCACCATAAATCAAACTTAACAAGTGTAAAAATCACAACATACAACATCACACAATGTCACACATATGGCCAGGGTCCACATATAAGGAACATGTTAATATTTCATGCATACAATAAAACATAACACACATAGGGCCAAGGGCCATAATAAATTAAAATGTTAAATGTCTCATAAATAAATATTATACACATATGGCTAAGGGCCATAGATAATGGACATATTCAAATATTGCACATGTAAATATTACACACATAGGACCAAGGGTCATAATTAATGCACATGCTCAAATGTCTCATAAGTAAATATTTCACACAGAGGGACAAGGGTCACAATTAATGGATATGTTCAAATGTAACACAAAAAAATCTCTCACACATAGGGCCATGTGACACACAAAATAAGCTATCAATGCCTAGCTTAGAATGAAATAAAGTAAACAACATTTAAGGAACATAAAAAAAGTGAAAATTAGTACAAACTATCCATATGTATCCATGTCATATCATATAAAAGTAACATATCCATGTGGAGAAATGTAAGATATCATTAATTACTAAGACACTTGTAATATATGTAGCTCAGCATGGTAGGTAAGTCATAAATAGATATAACTTGTTGATATGTAACCTGTAGAATAAAATTCCCCCAACATAGGTATGACCATTAAGAAAAAGGGAATAAAACATCTAAGGATCCATGTAGATATGTATGTATTGCATCAAACTAATATAACTCATGAAATACATGTCAGTATAATAGAAAATATGATATCTACCAAACATGTGATAAATAACACATGTAAAGAAGTAAACTAGAAACTCATGTCAGGGTTAGGTCCATATTTTTAAATATTTTTAATGTTTTTATATATATTTTTGACAAATTTGAAATAAAATATCCTAATATCCCATCAATTGGATGACCATGGTGTGTACCTATAGCATAGAGTTGGAAGGGTTTTTTTTTGTGAATGAAAAGTGCTACATGTAGATGAATTTAAATCTAAAAAGGTATAGGTGACATAACATAACTATATTGATCATTGATTATATTATATTTTCTATGATGTGTAACTATATATGGCATAAGACTCAATGGATTCTATTTTATATTAGGAGAAAGTCTCATTACCTATATTCATTTTGGAATATGTTGAATTGTCTAAGGTATTGCCTTAAGATGCATTATATAAGGTTTAGATTTATTTTTACTTTGAGTAACTCTTTGATATGAATATTGATTTCTAGGATGGTTTACCCATTTCCTTTGAATTGACTATTAAAAAATATTTTACATAAGTTCAATAACTATTTTTGTACTGTGATACTGAATATGTGCCATAATCAACTATGGTGGTGTTAGGGGAGGAGGAGGAGATATCACTGACTATAGAGGGTACGCATATTAAATGCATTGAAATTTGTTCACATTATTATAATTTACATATTTTAGGCATATATGTATCATAAATGGCATTACATGGATCCTAATAACATATTAAAGACACTTGTGCTTGGTAAGCGTTGAAACAATTAATGGTTAAGTGTCATATAAGTGATATTAACACATTAAATTACATTAATAAAATAATAATACATTTTATTATTTAAAATACATGATTTGATACTTGTGTTAATAAATAATAAAATAAATAAATAAATAAATAATTATAAAACTTACTATTTTGGATCAAGTGTAAGGTTGAACCTATTGGATACAATGATTTACCTCACATATAAATAAGTTTTGCATGGTAGAATTAAAGTGATGCCACCCCTCAACATTCCAATACATAAAGCTTTCATTCAAATCTCACTAAAAAAATCCAAGTTTATGTGAAGATAAGTGAGAATAAATGAGAGGGGAGATTAATGTATTGGGTTATTGATTTCTCAAATGAATAATATTACTATGGGATTTTACCTTTGTGAGGTTTTCCAGCCTATTTGTAGTGTTTTTTGTGTCTTTTTATATCAATTCACACTTATAGATCAACATATATCATTGATTGCATATAATTTTTATTTTATGGTATCAAAATAATATTTGTGTTATTTTCAGCACGAATTGTTTGACTTGTTTTGGATCATATAGACCCTTGTTAAAGCATTATTTCATCCAAAATTAAAATTTTGTGACTGGTGTATGGTTGTTGGAGATACAAAGGTTAGGTAAATTATTTTTTTGGCATCACTAGACCCTAAAAAAAAATTATTTTCATTATAATATACATACTATTAAATATAATCATAAAAATAATAATTTGCAAGAAAATTTCAAATCAAATTCATCCTAGGGCATATGACCCTTATACGACATAGAGAAAGGAAAAATATATTTATAGTCTTTGGATCCTATGGATTTGAATCCTTGTTTTTTTGGATAAATTAAACACTCGTAAAGCAATATTGAAACACTAATAAAGTAAGAAAAAAAAACTCATGATAGTTTTTGATATCCTTTAGACATGCATGTATGGTGTGGTATATCATGAGAGGATGAGAACATTCAATAAAATTACTTTAAAAGCTTCTAAAACCTAAAATTATTCCTTAAGTGGTAGATATTTATATTTTTTCTTATAAAATCATCATGTATATCCTTGAAGCATTTAAAACATTTCTTATCAAAATTTATTTCTCTTATGGTGTACCTATATAGTTGGTATAGCTAGAAAAATTAGGAAATTCAGTGTTGGGTAGAAAAAAACAATTTATAAGTGTTTAAATGCATCAGAGGATGGTTTGAAGGGTTTTACAAAAAATTTAAGCTATCTTTTGTCTTCTTTAATGCTTTATTTTTTTTTCGTATTTCCTTATTATTCCATTACTACTGCTTGAATAGTGTGTTAAATGTTGATATATGGTTTGAAAATAAAATATTTATTAAATACTTGTTTTTATAAAATATAAAATTCCATACAACAAAAATAAGAAAATAAAGAGGGCCCCACTTTCTATTTTTTTAACCAAAAAGTGATTACATATAATATTTTTTCATGCATGTTAATTTTTAATAAAATCAATTTAAAATGCTATAAATAGCATATTTTGCATGTAAAGACTCGTAAATTTCCAAAGGGAAGTTGGTTAATGTAATTTTGTAAGGCACTTGTAAAATTAATGTAAAGAGTTTAAAACAGAATAAAACTCATCTTTCTTATCAAACCCATTTTTTCTATAACTAATTAAAAAATTTTATCTCTTTATCCTTGTAAAAGTCTTTTTGTGACACTTAAGACCTTTTGCAACACTTAAAATACTTGCAAATTTTTTTCTTATCAATCATTTATGAAGGTAGTCATGTGACCATTCTATCTCTAGGTTTTGCATATTTTGGACACATTGGAATGGTCCATTTTTTATTTAAAGGTTATTTATATGGTTTTTTCAATAATTATATTGAAAATAGTTTTTACATTGTTTGATTTGTGACACTTGTGACTCTTACTATAGTGTAATTTTTTTTACATTTTTCTTAATTTGTTTTAATATAATTTAAAAATTGGTTTTTATATACTAAAATATATGTTTTATTAAAAAATAACTTATAAAAACACATTAATTTTTTATTTTTAACTCCTTTTTAGTGTTGTTTTAGTATAAAATTCAAACTAGTAAGTGTCAAACTTTGAAGGGAAGTAATGGTTTCTCCTAATTTTTTGCTAGATAAGTTAAAAATATTAAATGTGTTTAACTATAACATTTATAAATATGTATTAAATTAAAAATTATGTCTTATAAACTTTGGAACATTATTTTTTGGACTAAAAAACCCCCATCAAGGAGACATGTTTCGACTGAACTTACCAATGAGTTTTAACAAAAATTGTAAGAAACCAAATAAATGATTTTGAGAAGTGTAAAGGATGAATTAATAATCCATATTATAAATCATGAGCTATAAAAATATGCTTGAAAACTCCTTTAATCTATGCATGATGGCATTTATCTCTCAAAAATCATAACACTTATAATTGAACAACTGACTACTCCCATGAAATATGATGAAAAAGTAGTTAATTTTATTTTAAAAGTAATAAAAAAATCATATATATGGATAAAAATGTAATTTAATTAAATATAAACTTATTTATTTCATTATTCATTTAAGTATTTATGAAAAGTTTCATAATTTCATTTCTATTCTTAATTGTAAATACCAAAAAAAATAAGAGATCCTTGACCTCACTACCATTTTTGCTCTTCTTATTCAAGAAGAAGAAGAGATGTAAAATTTTAATTTTAAATATAATTCCACTCAAACACTTCTTACACTTAATATTATTTTTGAAAAAAATGGAAACTAGAAAACTAAACTTAAACCTACCAATAGAAAAAATGTGAACACAAAATATGGTAGTAAGAATCATAAAGTCAAATTTAATGGAAATTGTAATGTGTAGTAAATTTAGACATAAAAGGGAAGAATGTTATAAAAATAATGTATATAATAATAAAACCTATAAAAATAAAAAAGAGAAGAAAGGTTATAATCAGAATCAATAGAAAAATCAAAACTAGAATCAAAACAATAATTAGGAACAACA
Source organism: Torreya grandis (assembly GCA_037957365.1). Lineage (NCBI taxonomy): Eukaryota > Viridiplantae > Streptophyta > Pinopsida > Cupressales > Taxaceae > Torreya > Torreya grandis. Next base: position 608,239 of record JARHVA010005662.1, read on the forward strand.
ATTTAGCACTATTACTTTGTATGTTGCCCTATTTACTTCAAATGAAAATGATTGTAATTTATATATTGGTGAATTTTAGAACATTACATATTTATCAAATATTTTATTTGAGACTAAATATATATCTCAAAGGAATTATTTAGGTGATAATTCATTTTTAGAAGATACTAAACAAGGAAAAACTAAATTAAAAAATGCAGTCATAAATGATGTTTTTTATGTTTCTAAACTAAAGAAAAATAATTTAATCTTATAATCAAATTATAAATGATAATTTCATAGTAAATTTTCATAAGGATAAATAGTCTATTAAGAATCAATTTGATTCGCTAATTATTAAAAGAATTCAGCATAATGGTCAATACATGTTTTATGCTTCATATGAATGTTATCTTTCATCGCAAAGTAGAAATATATCTCAATTGCAGCATGAAATATTACATCGTGTTAATTTTAGAAGTTTATTTGATATGTAATAATTATGGCTCAAAGTTTAATATTGTGTCCCACTAACCAGCCATAAAAAAATTAAAAAATAAATTTTAAAAAATACTTAATGATTTTTTAAAAAATTAAAAAAAAGTATATACACTACATATTTGTATATATAGTCTAAAATATATTTGTTAATTGATTTCAATGACCCAAGATAAATATTTTTATGAGAAGATGAAAGTGTATGTGGCCTCTTTATGCCTAAAAGTGTGATAAACTATTATTATTTGACCCTTATAGTATGGTTTGTCTTCATGTTATTTCTTTTCATAAATAAATGTGTGAGGACTACTTATGTGGTAAGAAAAACTTTAAACCCTTTCACAAAATCATGATGCTAACTCCTCTCATCACTTAGAGATTATTCATAGTGATGTTAGAATACCTATAAAATTTGCTTATATTAGTATTTATTTATATGATATTACTTTCATTTATGATTACATTATGATGATATGGTCTTGTTATATTGAAAATAAATCTAAAGTGTTGTTTAAATTTAAAAAATTTAAAGATTTAATTGAAAATTATTCTAAAATTTCTATTAAAACATTAAGAACTAATAATGGTGGTGAATACATTACTAAATAATTTTATTTATTTTGATTAATTTTGGTATACAAAGAGAGTCAATAAATCCCTATTCCGCATAACAAAATTGAATTATTGAAAGGAAAAGCTGAATTATCCTTGAAATTGATAGAATAATGTTGCATTATATAAATATTCTTAAATTATCATGGTCCAAATCCATGAATAATGATGTTCACATTATAATTAGAGTTCTTAATAAAACATTTCATCTTTCTACACCCTTAGAAATATGGTCTAATACTAAACTAAGTATTTCTCACCTTAAGATATTTTGTAGTTTTGCTTCCATCTTTATTCCTAAAATGAAAAGAAAGAAACTTGATCCTACTTCCTATTCTTATATTTTTTAGGTTATAGATGAAAAATTAAAGGATTAAGAATTTATTATCCATATAAATGACAAATCATTTAGAATAGGAATGTCTAAATCCTTTAAGAAAACTTTTTGTGAGCTTTTTGTGGAACTCCTCAAAGTGCATCTTTTAATGAAACTACCTCTTTTATTAATCATGAAAAATTAAATTCCCTTGAGGAAGTTGATCCTTTTTTTTTTTTTTGAAAAATTAGAGTTATAGTAACATTCTCCATTTTGTGTTCAAAATAAAATACCTGAATATTATGAATTTCTAATTCTATCATCTAATCTTGATAATCTTAATAAACTAGCTAGAAGACAACATACCTATCATGGTCTAATGACTTTGTATGAATGTGAACCTGAATCATTTGTGGAAGTTATTTAAGATGATATAAGGAAAATTTATATGCAATATAATTATAAATCCTTAAAAATCATATTTGGGATCTTATCCCACCTCTACCTAAAAGACATATTATTGGTTTTAGGTGGCATTACAAAATAAAATATAATTCAATTGGTAAAATTGACAAATTCAAATCTAGATTCATTGATTTCAGTTTTACTCAAAAATAAAAGATTGACTATGTTGAAACATTTTCTCCTATAGAAAAAATGAGTACTATTAGATTGATTGTTGCCCTTGTAGCTCAAAATTTGTATTTTACACCAAATGGATGTAAAAAATGTCTTCACAAATGTTGATGTAGAACAAAAAGTATACATGACTCAACCTCAAGTCTTTACTAAACCTAATAAATAATATTATTTGTGTAATCTAAGGAAATCTCTTTATGATTTAAAACAATCTCCTCGAGTTTGGTATTCTAAATTCACTAGGTATTTCAAAGAATTAAGTTAGTTTAATTATTATTATGATAATTATCTCTTTGTAAAAATTGACAATAGTCATTTCATCTTAATTGTATTATATTTTTATTATCTTATTATTATTATTATTGATCAAATTAGTTTAATTGTTAAATATAAATATAAACTAAATCAATCTTTTGAAATGACTGATCTAAACATTCTTCATCATTTATTAAGAATGGTTGTATTTCAGGATAAAAATTTATTTTTTGTATCTCAATCTCAATATGCACATAAATTTATTGATAAATTTAATATTTTTTACTATAATCCTACATCTACCCCTATTGAAGTTAGTGTTAAGCTTGATACAAAACCTACTTGTGATAAAAATAACACCACTCTTTATAAATAGTTAGTTGGTATTTTGATTTATCTAACTATTACTAAGCCAACTATTTTATTTGTAGTAGGTGTTGATTCCATACTCATATAGGATCCATACTTGGATAATTATAAATTAGTAAAATGGATAATTTGGTATATCAAATGAAATACAAATTTTAGTTTATTTTTTTGTTCTATTAATAATGCTAATTTATATTGTTATTGTGATGTTGACCAAGATGATGATATTATACATCATAAATCTACTTATGGATATGTGTTTAAGTTTGGTGTAAGTATTATAACTTGGATAAACAAAAAATAGCCTATTTTTTATCTCTTCTATAGATTTAGAGTATAAAAGTGATATAGAAGCTGATAAAGAAGCCATGTGGATTTGAAGGCTGTTGGAATAACTCTATTTGGATTTTTCTCATAGTACCACCCTTATTTGTAATTATTATTTTTTTATAGTTCTAGTAAAAATCAAATGAAACATCAAAGAACTAAGCAGTATTTAATTTGAGTGAAAGTCCTCAATGATGACATTGATCTCTAATTTTATCCTATGGATGAAAAAGTGGCATATATCTTCATAAAACCACTTGGTGATACTAATTTTTTCAAGTTTAATATAATGATGGACCTCTTAAAGTTACCATTGAGTGGGTGTGTGCATGAAAATGTTACTTCCTAACAACCATGTGTTTTATTTCTTATCATCTATACTTCTAAAATTGTAAAAACAATATAAAAGGGCATTTTATTTTATTTTTTTAAACATCACCATATGTGAGTTTATAGTGTACCCAATACTTAAAATCATATATTGTAATGGAGGTTTGTATGTCATAAAAGGCTCCAAAATTTTTTGTTGATTATTTATGATAAATTTTAAGATTTAGTCTCATTATTATGTTAGCCTAAACTTAATTGAAGTGATTATAATTCTTTTTTTTTCAAAAGGTGATATTGACATGATGATTGTTTTTAAATCCATCAAATATTACATGCACCCTAAACTCATTTTATATGGTTCTTAATGTATAATTACTTTAGTATAAATGTGTCTATGGAATGAATCCCTACTTAACATTAAGGGGGAGTGCTGGAATAATTAATGGTTAAGCATTACACAAGTGCCATTAAAAAATTAAATTACATGAGTGAAATAATAATATATTTTATTATTTACATTTCATGAGTTAATACTAGTGTGAATAAGTAGTAAAATAATAATAATAAAAATTACTATTATGGATCAAGTGGGAGGTTAAACCCATTGGCTACAATAGTTCACTTCACATATAAAGAAATTTTACATGGTAAAATTAATGTGACATGACCCACAAGCATTCCAATACACAAATCTTCCATTAAAATCTTATTTAAACAAATTCAAGGTTCTTTGAAGAGAAGTGAGGATAGGGAAGATTAATGTATTGGGTTATTGGTTTCTCAAATGAATAATATTACTATGGTTTTGTTACCTATGTGAGAGTTTCCCACATATATGTAGTTTTATCTATGCATTATTATATTAATTCATATTTATAGATTTGCATATAGCACTATGTGTATATAGTTTTTATTTCAATAGGACTAGAAAAAGAGTAGCCAATGTTCCTAAACCAACCTAAATATGTAGCACTATTTACCCAATAGTTTTATAAATGTGAACATAAAATTCTTTAAATAATTTTTATGTATACTTCAAATCATAGTTTGTATATCCAAGAGGGTGAAGAAGTGTCAATGTACATGAATTTTCACTTGACACATTGTTAGTTATAACATTGTATATAGGTTATTTGTTGATATAAGCTCAAATAAAGAATGCACATCTATCTGAATCATCATCAATGATTTCACTACCATCAAATATGATTATTAGATGTGGTGGTAATGTACTTGTGAATGTATCAATAATTCTATATATTAGATTCCCATATGTCTTTGGAGGAGGATGCACATTTTAAATATGATGTACCTTTGAGTTATCTATATTCCAAACAATACCATGATTTGGAAATGAATCTTTGAATATTTTTCAATTTTTCATTGTCATTTCATTATGGTCTAAATTACTCTATTGTTGTGTTTATCTCAATAACATTATCATCAATAAGATATTTTATCTTATACCTAAAACAATTATTTTTATAATGTCTAATACATATATGGTAATCATAATATGTGTTACTATCGAAGACCTTATGTTAAGGCTTGGTCATATCAATCTCTAATGGTGGAGGTAGTTATATGAGGTTATAGTTAAGTATTTTTTTAATGAAACATGAGGAGGTTGTGGTAGTTGAAAATTTCCTTCTTGGTGGAGTTATTAATTAAAGATTTTTTTTAGTTATCATACTACATTGACTATTAATTTTACTTAATTTTTTCTTTATTTATATTTAACGTTGTAGTTTGGTTTGAAACTTGACATTTGAAGTAGATGGAGAATTTATTATATATTTTAGCTTGTTAAAATCTATGAGTTTGACTTTAGTTTCATTTAATGTATGGTGTAACTCATCAAAATATTTGAATTTATCAAACATTATAAACTCATGGAGGGCTTATAGAAAAAATTGTTGTTGATATGTATTAGAGCTCATTATGTTCCATAGAATTTGTCATTTTATCTAGCATATTTTTGTATAAAATAACATATTCACTAATTGGCTCATTTGGCCATTGTTTGATTTTTAAAATTTGTGCATAAGATAGTTTTCTACTAATGTTGATAGAGAAGTGTGATATAAATTGAATTGTCATAGGGTTGAATGCCCTGACTAATTATAGTGGGAGAACATAAAACCGTTATAAATCATAGTATTTGAGACTTTATTAGAATAAATTTGTTAATAATTTTCCATTGTATGCATAATACAATCATGTTTCATGAAATGATTGAAGATTTTCAATATCAATTTTACCTTTATAGAGTGGTAGCTTAGGAGTTACAAAGCCTACTATTAATGGGAAAGAGGCTAGCTTGATTCCAAAGGATTATGAATAAAATAATTGGAGTTAAATGAATATGTTGAGAGACATATTACTCTAGTTATAATACCTTAGCATGTATGACTACAACAATTTGCTCACAAGAGTATGCATTAGGTGAGGTTGGTGGTGGACCATGTGTATTAATAAAAGGAGGTGCATATGGTATTATGTATAAATAGGCATATGAATCTCTTGGAAATCATATAATCCCCCTATACCTAATTTTCATGTCCCATATGTAATTGGGGGTGTTTATATATGAATATAATTAATAACAGAAAATGAAAAAACTAAAGTGGAAGTATTAACATCTCACAATGGCACCTAATATTTTTGTTCATTAGATGTTTCAATATTAGATTTATATGTAGTATTATATGATAAAATAAATTGGACAACCTTATCTACATGTTTAGGACACTGATAAAGTCATTGATAAAAATTGGATAATTATTTGATCTACTAAGGATCTACCCCATTAAGCTCATTGAGATTAATTTTAATGGCTCTTTCATTATTACATTAATTATCATACATTGTTTCATTGTCTTCGTTATCATGTTCATCATTAACATCATATTATATTTATACATAATGATAAATAATATCATTGTCTTATTGATAAAAAAATATATAAGTTATCCCTTTTATAAAATATCAAAGGAATATGAATATGCTATATAGGGATTCCACTTAATGTATCACTATACCTTAGAGGAATAAATGACTTAAACTTCTTGAGTGGTATGTAGATGTGTAAAATGAAAATGAAAATGGTTATAACTTGACATGGTGTGATTTTTCTGTAGGATCTCAGATGTATTCATCCTAGTTATAAATAGTAAATAAGGCCCAAAGGGCAATGACTATGGAGTATTCCACCATCCCATATCCAAACTATCCCAACTATAGGGTACACAACCACACTATCCATACTAATTACTTATAGGTTCACTACAAGAATAAATGGTTGAAGGCTTTGTATCACTAAAAAATAAAACACTAAGAATTTATGATATACCATGAGTTACATAGAAATTAAATCTATATATATTTTTGTTTAATGGATAGAGTATTAGATAAGTAACCCTCACACCATATATCAGGAAAATTTAAAACTAGTTTATATAAAATTATGGCTCTTATGAGTTTTAAAACTACCAAAATAGAGTATCTAGAAAAAAAAGGGAAAGAAAGAAAGAAAAAAGAAAGTCGATAAAAAAAAAAAATATGAAAGGAAATCATGAACTCAATATAAATGATGATCAAATTTCTCTTCACTGTCTATAAATTAGGAAATCACCTAAAACCCTTGATTAAAATTTGAAACAAAAAGGCAGTGATTGAAAATAAATGTACATGTTCACCAAAATGTTTTACCCTATTTTTTATTTAACACTAGATTTTTTTTATTTAATAGGTGTAAAACATAAAATATATCATAATGATGAAGATACATAATTATTAACATTTCTGATTTGTAACTGTATAAAGATGAAAAATGCTAGTTTTGGAAAACATTAGGAAGAAAACAACTTATCTTAGATGTGATTCATATTTGACTATTTTGGATACATGAGAGTGGAAAATAATAAGAGATTATACTATGAATGCTTTAAATTAGGAACAAACTCTAGAAATGCTTTTGGATGGGTTTATACTCCTTGGGAAAAAATGTAGTCTAGTTGTGTCTATTGACTATAAACTTATTCAAGTTGACTATGGATGATATTTGATAGTGAAATATATAAAAATTAAAAATTGTGACAAGGTATGATTAAGAATAAAATCAAAAAAATATTCTTGGATATTATCATGATCCATAGAAAATAACTTAGCTTGAAGGCATAGCTTAACTATGGACTTGTGTGTATTGACTGTGATGAAGATCTAACTATTCTTTCTTTTGCACATATGTCTGCTAAGATGTTTGAGATGTTGAGATTTTAATATTTTTGTGTAGATGTCATTATTTTTCTCTTATTTTCTTAGAAAACCTTAGGATTATTTGTGAGATATAAAAATTGAAAAAATAAAGGGGGAGTTTAGTGGTCTGAGCTAACCCCAATCACCTCCCTGATGATTGACCACTATCCATGTATCCAGATACTCTAAAGAGAGAATCAAGGCACACATAAGTATCCCACATAAAATGATTGTGCAAGTGTGCTCCTTGATTATATGTATAAATTTAGAAATGTGGATTTGTTACTTGAAAATAATAGTTCTTGACTTGTTTGTGGTCATCACGACCTAATTGATATTAAATTTTGAAGGAATAGGGTATATTTTTTCCATGGGAAATAGTGTAAAAATTAGATACTATATAGAAATCAAGTCCCTTTAAAATGAGTTTTTTATTTGATTATATAGTGAAAAATTTTGAAAATTTTCTTTAGCCAACCTTAAAATATGTATGGGAAGACTGAAATTAATATTTCAAAATTTTGAAATTAGCTAGTAGGTAGCATAGGATGCAACCATGCTTGGTGGATAGGTTCATGGCATGAAAACTAACTACCCATTGCATACTTGTCCTATAGAATCAGGGACAACTATCCTAGGACATGAAGCAGTCTGAGAGTGATACAAATAAGTTTTAGTATTGAATTGGAAATTATGTGTGAGGTGTCAAGCCCACATATAGATAAGTGGCTTAAAGGAATGGTGAATAAAATTCATGTATTTGGGTGAAATTCATGTGGTTTAGGATGTGTTAATAATTAAAAATATAAAGTAATTATTACCAAATTTAGGTCTCTAAAACATGATGCATTATTGTTTCTAGGTTATTCAGGATCATAGTACCATTTATACCCATGGAGGGATAATGTTAACTCATCTATTTAACAACTTGTATTGATTTGTTTGAGAGCGTTTTCATGGTGGGTTGGGATCAACACATTATTATATTACTAGGTGTATGAGTATTTTTTATATGTCCTATGGGTATGCCTCATAGTGATTGGGTACATACATAGATTCTTGTATAGAGATAAGTCATCACTACATGTGTTGTGTAGAGTGGGACCATCGAGTGTCACCACATTCTTGGTCAGCTATCAATAAATTTTATTACCTAGAGATGTTACTATGGATTTTCAAGGTGGGATGAGGACATATTTTAGTTACATTATATTTTTGTTAGTTGTTGATTCCATGATCATTGGCCTAAAGTTTATGAATATTTTTTTAACCATGTTACATTCCAATTTAATATTAGATAGGATTCACCCCTGACACCATTCATATGGAACTAATCTATTAGATATTTTGGATGTGATGGTGATCAAGGCCAACATAGTATGACCGAGTTAGTACCCATTCCTTTGGCTAAGGTGGACTTGGTGACTAATATTCCTTATGTTGTTGATGTTATGTGTACTACAAATACACATAATGGTGGATGGTACATCAATTTCCTACCTTATTTATTATTGTTGTGGAGTATTCCCTTAAGGCACATGGTAGAGGAGGAGATAAAAGTGAAGTATTAGGTATTGAGCCTAATGTCCCTCTTATGGCTATGAGTATGTATATATGTTTTGAAAATATTTTCATAATTATTATTTAATTTGATAACTTTGTCATTTATATAACTTATTATTTTTTTATATAAGGTGGAAATTATTATATGATGATCATAGAGGGGTCATTTCTAGTTTTGAATGGGCACATACTAGGTGAGGTGGTTCTTATCAATTTAGTTCAGTGTGATACATATATAGCTGATGAACATGCCCCATTGTTTTATTGAGATACTATATCCACTACTACATAAGTGATATCTACATTAGAGATAGATGATTAGAGACCTATGCATGATGTGGTCATAATTGAGTAAGACCAACTTAGGGTAGAGTTGATGAGGCAAAAAATGCTTCCTTTAGATCTAGTTACAAATTTAGGGAAAAGGTTACTATTTGAGTACATTCAATTTTAGTGTGAGTATATAAATTTACAACCATGAGTGGTTGTCTATGAGGATCAAGATAAGAGGATTAAGTCTTGATGAAGGTCTCGATAGGATGGTAGTGGGGCCTTTGCATTATGATCCTCCATGCTGACTGATAGGGATTTGATATATTCATGGATGTAGATCACTAGGGGTTGATCATTGAGTGACTTTATATATGTTTTACTTTAATTATCATGTTAAAAATTTGTTTTATATATGAAATTTTAGTTTTCTTACTTATATTGTGCTTATGTGGAATGGATATTGCATATGTTTTAAGAGTTGTTCCATTTTACAATTGTAATTATATGATTGAATTAATAATTAACACCTTGATATATTTTATTATGTTTTCATATACAAAATAATGTGTTAATGATATAGTATATAATTTATGACTTGTGTATAAGGGAACCTAGTAATAATCATATAATGAGTTTACCTCCCCAATGGAAATAAAAATTATGTAGCCTACTATTCTTAATATATAGTTGAATTTCGATGCTAAATATTTGGATTTATATTCTTAGATATAGTCACACTTGTATTGGTTACCTATGAATCATATTTTTTAGGTTTATTTTTAATTCTATGAACTTTGTATTACACATTCATATCTCTAACTTGAGTTTTGGTACATTTTATTTGGTACCCATGTTTGTGTAAGGAAATATGTAACTTTATCTTAGAATATAGTGTCCTTTATGATTGCTTTATTACTTTGGAATGTTAATAAACTAAAATTTAAATTAAAAGATAAAAATTTAATATCCTTATTCACTATTAAACTCCCTGTTTGTAACCATCATTGTTTAAAAATTACATTTTCTCATGGAATAGTACATTATAAAATTAATAGTATATTCATTGTCTTTAATCCCAAAGTGATAAGTAAAATAATGTCACATATCATACCCATGTGCATACTAAAAATATTTCTCACTGCATCCCACACTCTTAAAAAATTTTATTATGCATGCATTATGTTATTGTATATTAACTAAAACAATATATTGTTTATATGTGTTGTTAATGAGAACTCAAATGACCATTGGTTATTTATTGGAAATGTCATAGGATATCTTGGTCTTCATTTAATGATATGTAGGAGAATATTAAGTGGATTTTTCTATCTTGTTGTTTGATTTCCCAAATGTAATAACTAATCTAGTTTCAAATTGTGTAATCTTTTATTGCAATTCATAATAATCCTTATATTGATGTTTATTAATCTATGATAAGTGAAACATGGTTTTGGATTTTAATTTCTAAAGATAATGAGGAGGATTATATTAATTAGGAGGGAGAGTGATTAAATTTTTTTAATCTATTTTACCTTATTTTTGATTTACCAATTAAAATGTTTGTCTAAAAGGGGAAACTTTTGATAGAGATCAAAATGTTAAAGATATAAAATAATTTACAATTATAATTTACAAATTTTTTAATTTGATAAGGTTAGTAAAAATGTTTTAATGGGTCCCACAACTAGTACAAAACCAAATTATATTCAAGAAAAAATTAAAAAAAATAAATTAGACAATAACCCCAAGGAATATATGAATACAAATAAAAAGTTTAGAAAAAATTTCACTAAACCTTCAAAAAAATTCCACCAATATTCAACATAGGACCTAAGATGTGGCCTAACTAAGAAACAAAAGATAATTAGCTAATAGGATGTTAAGGGTAAGGCTTTTTAGAGTCTAAATAGTCAACTAGAAACATAGCCTTAGTGATGTATTTCATCTGCATGCTTCCTTATTTTTTGAATTGACCCATATTTCACTTACTTGGACCTTTAGATGAGGCTTCCACCTCATTCTTTTTTGTTGAAGTAATTTGAATCTAAATTTCAACAATAGATTGCCCCTATTTCTTAGCCAGATTAATCAAGCCTTCAACACTCTTTTCATGAAACCTCTTCTTAGATTGGGTTAGATTTTTATCTCAAGTTTCCCTTACATGTAGCTCTTTATTGACATCTTGAGATTTTCTCACCCTTTCAACACATGGACTAGTTCATTAGAAATGTAATAGTGCTAATTGTATTCTCAATAAATTTATTTCCTCACTCAAATCCTTGCATAATTATTATTGATTTGATATTTAAGACTCAATATTTTTAATTTTATCTTCTAAGTCTAGTATTTTTATGCTCTTGGCCTTGAGAGACTCAAATATTTCCTCAATATTCTATATTTTATACATTCATTTTCCTTCCATGGATGGATCTCAATTTTTATTTACTTTAACCATCACATGATTAGGATCCTTAACTTGAAAAAATTTCTCCTTACCTTTACATTTATTCCTAACAAGAGTATAAGTGGCTTGTCAGAGGAATCCTCCTTTTGAGACTCCTGAGACTAATTTTTGGTATCTTGCTCCTCCTAAGACTTTATGTCCTCATCATCACTTATTTCTAGTTACTCCTCCCAACTATCAATTTATATTGGTTTAAATAAATATTTTTCCCATAAATTCTCCCCTATTGATTATTAGGAATATGAGACCCTGGTAAGATCTTAGTGGAAAGATTCAACTTGTAGGAGTTTACAAAATTTTCTAATGACATCAACAAATAATAAGGAAAGCTAATTTTATATCCTATTAAGTGTATCATTAGTAAGAAGTGGTGGGATTAAATGATTACATACTTACACTCTAATGTTATGTATTTCACGATCTAAAGATATATTTTAGGCCAATTCCTTGGTAGCTCCACTCTAAGATGGACTTTCTACTTGGATTCAATAACTTAACTAGACTCGAATAAAATTTTCATCATCTCTTCCTTGCATATATTATCCTTAAATGCCTTTCCTCCTTCACAATCCATTACCATGACTTAACCAATGACATAATAAGTAATATTTAACCATAGGAATCTCATTTAGACCTCTTTCTCATCCTAACCTCTAGGAAAATCCTTATAAATAATAGGTTCAAAACTAGTAATCTTCAACATGAAGTTTGTGAGGCCTCCCTTCATAATTTATCACAAAACACATAAGTCTTACTTAGATTTAACATAAGATAAAGGTTCAAGAATTTATCATTCACTTCCCATGGTAGAAATATTTTTCCTCTATGTGAGCTTACTTTGGATAGATCATAGATTAACCCCTACTCACTTAATACCCAGTGACATAAAATGATGAATGTCTGAGTCACTTAGATATTTTATGCCATGCTTAAAAATTATTTTCCCTTCCTCATAATGATCATGATCATCATTATAAGATATTTTTTTGGGATGTGTAACTAGCCATTTATATCAAATAATCATTGGATTACACTCCCTCTCATTAAATTTGATCTTTTACCACAACATTCAAAATGACTTTGATTATATGGCTAGGTAGGTACTTAATCCTAGACCATTGATTAAATCTATAGTCATAGACTCCAATTTTGGCCATGTTGTCCACTCTTTTATTCCCTTACCTATAAACATGCGATATTGAAACTTACTTAGATTATTGTATAATAATTTTGGAATACTCTATACCTTTTGGATGGACCACAAGGGTCTATATTTTACTAATAAATAATTTAGGATATTCATTATATCCCCTTCAACTTTAATTTTTTCAATTTTAAACTTTGAGTCTAGTTGAATGACCCATAATGTTGATGTGGATTCAATGACATGATTGGTTTCTACCCCTACTAGTACTACATATGCTAACACCACTAGATCTTCTAAATCACATCTTGATAAATATGGAAATATGCTATTTTAATTTTAAATTATAATTTAAAACTTGATAAATATGGAAATATGTTATTTTTTAAAAACTTTAGGAAGAAAATAACTTAACTTAGATCTAGTTCCTAGCTAACTATTTTGGATATCTGATAGTGGGAAAAAATAAAAGATAGGGTTGTGACTACTTAGTATTGTGAATGAAATTTGAAGATCCTTCAAAACTAGTCTATGATTTGATTATAACAGTGTAGGTTAGTTATGTCTATTAACTACGAACATATTTGGGTTGAGTGTGACTAATGTATGAGAATGAAAGATAGATAAATTATAAATATGATAGTATAGGACCACGAACATAATTTGAGTGGTACAAATGTAAAATAAGAATATAATTAATGACAATTGATTATTATATGATTCTTAGTGTGGGAAAACATATAAAAGCATGTTGACCAAATTATAAATATAAATGTATGGCTCAACACATGAATATGTTTTGTTTATTCATATTAAATAAAAATTAGAAAATAATGAAACATACTAATGACAGGTTCTAAATACAAAATTTTATATCATAACACTTTACCAAAATCATAGGGAGGAATAAAAAGAATTAAAACATCAACTCTAAAAAAAAATTCCACTAGAATCCCCCCAAAACTAGTGCCATTTTACCAAAAATTGAGGGAATGGTCTAACCCATCACCTTACATACAATACCCTTAACATTCTATGGTATTCCATATTCCATAATTTACCTAAAACAATTTGAAAGTGTTTTAAAAGACCAAAAAAAATTATACACCTTTAGTTAGACCTAATCGGGTTTTTTGGAACATACATTAACATTGTAAAATGCACTTTTTGCTTAATAGACTAGGGAAGGATTTTGATAGTAACACAAACACTTTAAAATATAATCTAGGATAAAAATAATGATATTGATGTAGTTAGGATTCAACTTCCACTTAGAACAATGAATAAATGCCAAGGTGGTTTCCAACCTAATTGAATTTCAATCTTGATTATTACTACAATGTGAAAATATCTAAGTAGGTTTTGAAATTTGCTTTAAAACATTACTTCCTACCTAGTCAGCCTTAAAATTCTACTCACCACTACATCCTTCACTTAAATTCCACTATGACCAAAATGACACTTCAAATTATGATCACCACTATGAAACAATGCCAAGGCATAATCATGATTGCATATTTGAATAATATTGTATGATTTAACAAAATGAAACCACAACACAATTGAGGTTTGATACCTAATAGTGACATAGGTGAGCTTATAGAAAACACATATTCACTTATAGGTCCCCCAAACTCTCTCTTAGCTTCCTTAAAAGTTTCATATAGCTTTTCCAAGAAAGACACTATTTCCATAATTCGACACTAGTGCCACATGGTGATATTCTCATCATAAGGTTCATAGTATCTGAAGCCTAATTTTATATAAAATCATGGAAAAAAATATGTTTAATTTATTCTCAAGCCTGTTTCAGACTCAGTCATAGAAATACCTATTTTCTCTAGATAAGTACACTTTATTTACATCTTTTTATTTTGGGAAGGGATTGTCAAATAAATTATTTTTTATTTTTATTCCAAGTTATTTCTATAATTAGCCTTTTAAAAACATAGGATTTACATGCTCTAAGTCCTAAATGGTTAAAATATTTGGTGAACTCATATTACTTTTAATGTTACTTAAAATCATATTTTTGCCTAGGGTTTACATTCTTCAATTTTTGTGCACTAAATTATGGTTACAAACTTCTATTATTTCCTATTTTTTAGCACAACCTAACTCATTCAAATCAATCCTATATTAGGGTTTCATTAATTTAATATAATTTTTTTTTATAAAATAACCCTAGATCTACATAATATGTCCTTATACATCCAAATCATAGAAATTAGGGTTCTAAGTACACTCCTAATTTCTTATACACATTGGGTTAAATATTTCTCATAGTTACACATATACCTATGTTAGATTACATTCTACCTATTGTATGCTTGTTATTCATTATTTACATTATCTTCTTTAGAAAGTTTAAAATGACATACAAGAATCCTCTTACCCCTCACCTAGTTGATGAATTTATGATTTTTTATCATAATTTTAATATTGAATGGACAACTTTTTAAGATTGAAAATTAACACATGATAATGATTTCATTTATAATGATGATGATTATTATTGTTGTAATAATGTAAATGAGGATTACTATGAGCATTACAATGAAAGTGTTGATGAGGATATACTAGATTCATCTTATATATTTCCTCTCCCTCTTCTCCTACACCTAAAAATCAAACTAACAATATAATGCCAAAATAACCTCTTGTTTGTAGTGCTTTGCTCCAATGTGATCCTATATTTTTAACTAGTTTTTCTACCTCCTTATTGAAATTAAATAAATATAAGTGAAATACATGAAATAAAATCTTTCATGATTCAAGTAAAATATAAAATATAAATTCATCTTATTTACCTCAATTAAATTTCAAAAAGCATGTACTAATGATATTACACATTTTACCAATGCACAAACTAAAGTAGATGAAAATATTTTATCACCTTCTTTTACATTCCAAGCTCAATGAAAATTATTCTTTGCAAAATATTGACAATGAAAATGTCTCTAAGTCTTCTCTTACATGTAATAATATGAAAAATGAAAACATGATTACTACTTATTTTACCATTGACTCAAAGATTGAAAGTAATAATCATTCATGCACTCCACACATAGCTAGTGAAGAAATAAATTTCATTAAGCTCACATATGATGATATATTACATAGTGGTAAAAATTTAAAATATTTTACAACTCTCTCTCTCTTAGTGAGCATGCAAATGATACTTATTTTACTCTTAATTCTATAGGGGAATTAAATTTTGATTTTAATAAGGCTTGGAATAATAATGATTATTGTGATTATGGTGAAGAAGACAATGGGTCTACACCTTATAGTTATCCCCTAAATTCACATATTTATGATGTTAAAACTAATGCTAGTTCAAATTATAAAAAACACACATACACTTATTATTATGTTCATAGTTTACATAACTTGCATTCACATGATAATAAAGTATCTTCTAGTCTAGTAGCATATGATACTTATTTGTAAATTAAAAAAATATGAGATACCAATGAATCTACATCAACCCTCTTACTATATTATAACTTGTATTATCAACCTAACCTATATGAAGGTGATATCTCATTTCCATCTAACTATTGACCAAAATTTGCCCACAGGCAAAATTTATGGTCCCCTTCTTCCCTTGTTATTCAATGACAGTCATCTTCAGGTTATGCAAGTTCAATGAGTTCAGTTCATGGCCTAGTTCAAGTGGTTCAGCGACCTTTGGTTCAAAATTCCATCTTCAAGTTCAACATCTCGATTCAACAAGCATTGAACCATTGAACCATTGAACCATCTTTGGTTCAATGGGCTTGGTTCAATGGGTTTGGTTCAAAGCAAGAATTTCATTGGCCTTGGTTCACTAGTCCATCGGTGCGCATGGTTGAACCACTTGAACTGTTAAACCATTTTTGGTTCAATGGCTCAGTTCAAGGGTATGTCCATGGCCGAAGAGGAGTCTTCAAAGTTTAAATGCCCTAGTGGAGGGTAGGCACTTCAAAGGCAAAGGATCGGGAAGGTCCCAATTTGTTTAAGTTTAAATTTTTTCAAATTTGACTAAGTCCCAAATTCCTTCAGACTTTTTGCCCAAAGGAATTCCTTCAGACAAAAATTTTGAAGGAATTCAAACTGTATATACAAATCTAAAAGCAAAGAGCTGGGAGAATTTCTATGGACTTTTTGTCTAAGGGAAAATGTCCATGGACAAAAGTTTGTGGAAAATACACAAAGTAAGCGACTTGGAAAAATTGTTCGCAAGGACCCAGGGAAAAGTTCAAGGATACAAGCGACCCACCAAAGGACCCCAAAGGGTAGGTGCCCTTACAGGGAACTCTTGGCCAAGTGTAAAGGGATACTTTCAAATGACAAAGGGTCACCTTCCCTTTGGGAAGGTGATAGATACAAAGGAAAGGAAGCTCCAAAGAAGCCATGAAGACCCAATGACATTGTGATGGGGACAGTGATGTCCTAGAGGACATCAAGTTTAATGGAGCAAGTTTGCCATTAGTTTCTGACCAATGATAGCCACATGAACATCAAATTTCATGAAATGAAATGGCCATTTGTTTTCAATTGGTAGAGTGTTAATCAAGGGCCTGGAATATAGTGACTTACCAAAATGTTCACCCCCAAGGGCTAAAGGAGCTAGAAGAGACAAAATAGGAAAAGGACAAATCCCAAGTGACAAAGTAGGAGAATGACAGGGTGCAAGAAGGGATGAAGTAGTCCAAGTGGCAAAGGGAAGGTGATTTATTTCTTGATAATCCCCAAATGGTGCAAATAATGAACAAAATGGCCCATGAATTTAAAAGGGGACAGATCTCAATCTATTTGTAGAAAAGAGGCATAGCCTGTGTTTCCAAATTAATGCTCAAACACCAAAGTCAAATTTAGTGATTATATAACATGTTTCTAGTAGGCCTCTTCTAAAAAGATGACATTGACAACAGTGTTTTCCTTTTCCCAATGAGGGGATGCAAATTGGCTAGGCTACTTGTAAAAGAGGAGCACCAAATGGGCCTCCTTGCTTCTCCTTTATATTTAGGACTTTTCATTTTAAGAAAGATCTTTTTCACATTTTTAAGGCATAGCCTTGGCAAAATTTCCACTTGAATCAATAAACACAATTTTACCTCCATCTTGGATAGATTTTTTGTGTATGTCTTAAGTGTTTGTTTGTGTTCAATCATTTGTTTCTTGATGCTTTCATAGGCCACCAGCATACCTATTATCTACAAGGCACCATCTCTGCAGTTGATAGGAGGAGAGTAGTAATTAAGAAGTTTAGAATAGAGGAGATTACTTACAGTGTGTATTCCATATCACCTTGGTGAAATCTCTATTTTTTTGTGTTTTCATGAAAGCCTCCCTGCCAATTTCTTGTAGCCTAGTCCTTCTACCAAGAGTGAAGTGTATGTATGTTTTACCTGATTTTAAGTGTGGATGTGAGAAGGTCAACTTATGTTGGTGTATCACCTCTTTAGAGTAGTTTGTTCTCCTATAATCTCTATCCCTTTTCATCCCCCCTTTATGTGTGTGTGTGTGTGTGTGTGTGTGTGTGTGTGTGTGTGTGTGTGTGTGTGTGTGTGTGTGTGTGTGTATGTGCACTTAATGGAATGAACATGATGCATCAAAGGGAGCTAGCCCTTATCTAGAGACTCTCCCCTCTAGCTTTGCTAGTCCCACAGGTGAGAGGGGAGTTTCCATGTTTTGAGGAGAAGGCAGGAGCTCAACCTCCCTACCAAGGGTGTAATTTCCCATGTCAACAGTTTTGGCATGCCTAGTGGAACACAGTTTGACAGCTCAGTAAAGTTTCAAGATTGATTTTTTGTCTTATTACAGTAAATCAAATATTTTAAGCATCTAGTGACTCTAAGTTAAATCTACTGGTTAAGTAGCCTGGTGCCTTCAAAAATCATTTTTATATGTATACTTATTTTGCACAAAATCATGGGTCTTGTTTTCCTTCATATAAATATGATCAGGCTCCAAATATTTATGCAATCCCCTCAAGTAGCTCTCCTAGTTGCCCTATAATGATACGGGAAATGGCCATGGAATTGGAGATTAATAGACTAGAAGAGTAGTACAGATATTAGCAAGAGCTGATTTATAAAGAGGAGTGCTTGTTTGGGAAATCACAGGCCTTATAATCCATGGAGGAGGAGGTAACAAAATGGAGAAATCCATCTATTCAAGGCAATCAGCCCTATGTGCCCCCTCCTATCCTAAATAAAACTCCTTCTTTTCCACCAAATCCTTTCTATCAAATAGCACTTGCTCACTCTGGCTCATCAAATGCATTCACTCTCAACCTCGTGTGCCTAGATTTCCAACACTAGAAGACATCAGAACAACCTCCTAATGGAGATGAATCTTCTCAATTCCTTATACTATGAATCTTCCATTGGGGAAAATGCCACCAACAGTCTCTTCTTTGCATTCCCCAACATCCCCAAGTCCTTCAGCATAATGTGTAGATTTTGAGTTGGAGGAAGGAATGCCAGGGACCAGCCCAGAGCCTTGAAGAAGATCATGTTGAAAACCTCCAAGAAAGACTCTTTTAGGACAATCTAGCCAAACAAATTGAAGATTTAGAGGCTAGGATGAAGCTGCTTCTTGAGAGAGAGTTTGAACTTCCAAACCTTGTGGAGGAGCCCCAGGACCTTGGAGAAAACAAAGTTGTTGCCTGTTCACAGGAGCAAAATTCTAATTTTGAAATCTTGAATTGGGAAAGAACAATAAAATCATGGGGGTAAGGAGGAGAAGCAAGGTTTTTTTCAAAAACATGAAGAAGTTAAGGCTGGCCTTGCTCATAATGATGTTGGTGACCTCCAAGAAAGGCATTTCCAAGAAGATCTAGACAAAATAATTATGGAGTTGGAATCTAGAGAGAAATTCCTCAGCCAATGCGTGATGGATGGTTCAAAGCAAATGGTGCATTCTATGTCTAAACACACCCCACCTACACATTTCCAAGAGAGATATTAGGCCATACCTAATATTGATGAAGTGTTAAACAAGTGGAAGGAGGAGAATAATTTGATTCTAGCTCAAGGACTACCTCCTCTTCCACATGTCTTCTCCACTTCACCCCTTCTCAAGGAAGAACCTATTCTACAGGAGGTGAATGAGGAGCAGAAGATCCAATTTATAGTTCTTCAGGAGGCTATCATGAGTGACAATGAAGAAGAGATCATCATTGATGCTCCTTGTGAAGACCTTATCAGCACTAGAGAAGATGCAGGTCTTGCATATATGTAGATGTTTTAGCAATATGAGGAGGAAAAAAAACATGGTGAGCTCTCTTCCCCTCTGTGTGATGAACTTCCTTGCTTTTTTGATGATGAGGATGACTATATTGAGAAGCCTGAGTTAGAGGAGGATCAAGAGGATATTTTTGAAAATATAGAGATCCTGATCAGCAAAGAGGAAAAGGAGAGGTCTATCTTCCTAGAGGAATGCTTGAAAGAAGAGAGATTTGAAAAGAGAGGTGATGTTTTGTGGGATGATCAATCTTTTTGTGAGTCCATTTTAGACGTCACCATAGTCACCCTTCTTCAAGAAGGCCAAAAGGAATCAAAGGATGAGTCTAACTGAGTCTTCAACGAGGTAGAAGGAAACAAGTCAGACCATGATACATTGCAAAAGGAATGTGCAGATCAAAAGGCTTATGGTGATGAGCCAGCAACCATTGATTTTTTGGTGAGTAGCACCAATATGAAGGACTAGCATTCAACAAACCTCTAGAGACAAGAAGAATACATGTATATTGGAGGCATGTTTGAATTTGATCCACTCAAATACGAACCAATGTAGGTGATAGGCAAGAAGAACAAGTCACCAATTCTCCTTTTCATTTGGCTACTTGCCTACCACCATAGGTCTTCTTACTAGGAAGGGGACTTAAGAAAATTTCCCTTCAATCTAGGAGGGAGGTGAGAATACCCAGTTAGTTATATATAGTAGTTTGTTTTTATTTTCTTTTCCTACTTTCCCTAGGTCTTGTTTCATAGGTAGTGTTTTTTAGCCTTGTGTGTTTCCCTTTGCATGTGGGGTAAAAGCTTCATGTTTGATTCTCAGATCTTTTACGGCTGTTACTAATTATTTCATAGCTGCAATCTAACTCTGTGCCCAATGTATTTTCAAGGCAACTAGTCTCTAAGCATATCAAGCATGCTTCCCTTGGGAGTCACCAATTTGTTGACCAAATTTTGCCCAGAGGCAAAATTCTTGGTCCCCTTTTTCCCTTGCTACTCAATGACAGTCATTTTTGGGTTGTGTAAGTTTAATGAGTTCAGTTCATGGCCTAGTTCAAGTGGTTCAGTGACCTTTGGTTCAGAATTCCATCTTTAAGTTCAACATCTCAATTCAACAAGTGTTAAACCATTGAACCGTTGAACCATCTTTGGTTCAACGGGCTTGGTTCAATGGGCTTTTTTCAAATCAAGAAGTTCATCGGCCTTGGTTCACTAGTCCATCGGTGCACAAGGTTGAATCACTTGAACCGTTGAACCATTTTTAGTTTAATGGCTCAATTTAAGGGTATGTCCATGGCTAAAGAGGAGTCTTCAAAGTTTAAATTCCCTAGTGAAGGGCAGGTGCTTCAAAGGCAAAGGATTGGGTAGGTCCCAATTTTTTTAAGTTCAATTTTGTTCAAATTTGACTATGTCTTGAATTCCTTCAAACTTTTTGCCCAAAGGAATTCCTTCAAACAAAAAGTCTGAAGGAATTCAGGCCACATATACAAAGCTAAAAGCAAAGAGCTAGGAGAATTTCCAAAAACTTTTTGTCTGCGAGAAAATGTCCATGGACAAAAGTCCGCAAAAAATACACAAAGCAAGTGACCCAGGAAAATTGTCTGTAGGGACTCGGGGAAATGTTTGGGGATACAAGCAACCCACTGAAGGACCCTGAAGGGTAGGTGCCCTTGTGAGTAACTCTTGGCCAAGTGCAAAGGGATACTTTTGAATGCTGAAGGGTCACCTTCCCTTCAGGAAGGTAATAAAGACAATGGAAAGGAAGCCGTAGAGAAGCCATGAAGACCCGATGACATTGTGATGGGGATGGTGATGTCCCGGAGGACATCAAGTTTAACAGAGCAAGTTAGCCATTGGTTTTTGACCAATGGTGACCATTTGAATGTCAACCTTCATGAAATGAAATGGCCATTTGTTTTCAACTGGTAGGGCGCTAACCAAGGGCCCAAAATGTAGTGACCCACCAGAATGTTCGCCCCCAAGGGCCAAAGGAGCCAGAAGAGATAAAATAGGAAAAGGACAAATCCCAAGTGACAAAGTAGGAGAATGATAGGGTGCAGGAAGGGATGAAGTAGTCTAAGTGGCAAGGGGAAGGTGATTTATTGCCTGATAATCCCCAAATGGCACAAACATTAAACAAAATAGCCCATGAATTTAAAAGGGGACAGATCTCAATCTATTTGTAGAAGAGAGGCGCAGCCTGTGTTTCCACATTAATGCTTAAATGCCAAAGTCCAATTTGGTGATTATACAACATGGTTCCAATAGGCCTCTTCTAAAAAGATGACATTGACAATAGTGTTTTCCTCTTCCCAATGAGGGGATGCAAATTGGCTAGGCCACTTGTAAAAGAAGAGCACCAAATGGGCCTCCTTGCTTCTCCTTTATATTTGTGACTTGTCATTTTATGAAAGATATTTTTCACATTTGTAAGGCATAGCCCTAGCAAAATTTGCACCTGAATTAATAAACATAGTTTTACCTCCATAATGGATATATTTTATGTGTATGTCTTGAGTGTTTGTGTTCAGTCATTTATTTCTTGATGCTTTCATAGGCCCAACACCAACATACTTGTTGTCTACAAGGCATCATCTTTGTATCTGATAGGAGGAGAGCAGTAATTGAGAAGTTTAGAATAGAGGAGATTACTTACATTGTGTATTCCATAGGACCTTGGTGAAATCTCTATTTTTCTGTGTTTTCATGAAAGCCTCCCTGCCAATTTCTTGCAGCCTGGTCCTTCTACCAAGAGTGAAGTGTATGTATGTTTTTACCTAATTTTAAGTGTGGATGTGAGAAGTTTAACTTATTTTGGTGTATCACCTCTTTAGAGTAGCTTGTATTCCTACAATCTCTCTCCCTTTTCATCCCCCCTTTATATATCTCTATGTGTGTGTGTGTGTGTGTGTGTTTGCACTTGCTAGAATGAACATGATGCATCAAAGGGATCTAGCCCTTATCTAGAGACTCTCCCCTCTAGCTTCGCTAGTCCCATAGGTGAGAGGGGAGTTTCCATGATGAGAGGAGAAGGTAGGAGCTCAACCTCTCTGCCAAGGCTGCAATTTCCCATGTCAACACTAACCATGTACAATATATCACCCCTAAAAATGTTATACAAATCAAACTGATCCTCCCTTAAAAATATTTTCTGATGCAATATACCAATGGCTAAGAAAAATTACAAAAATTCAAGAGTTAAATTAACCCCTTGATGATGATGATATACCTTCATAAGATGAAATATACTTGATGCATGTCAAGGTGATTTATAATAATAAGTACACCTTCTCACATTGGAGAGTAAATTATACCACTCTTGGGATGATTCCAATGCCATCCATGGCAATCCTATTCCACATAGAATCTTCACTACAAAGTTACTACCCAACTTTTAGATACTAGCGTTACCTAAATTCGATGCACATTGAGACTAATAGTTTCACATTTAGGCTTATGATAAAACCATGACACAAGTCACCAACATGTTGACTTTACTACAATTATTTCCAAAGTCCCTAGAAGGGGAGGTACTAAATTGATTTCATCATGCACTCCCTAGTGGGTCACTGCATACATATGATGAATTAGAATAAGTCTTTATAAAACACTACATATATAATAAGGGACATCGAGTCACATATGAAAGGTTACCTTCACTACACTAGGGTGAGACAAAATTGATAATTAAGTACATTCTAATATTCAAGTCATGTATGTATCAGTTGGTTTACCAGTTGATAGACTTAGAGGTACAATACATCTTTCCCAGAGGTCTCATTTTTTCTCTTTAGGATAAATTACTATATCAAACATCTAAATCATTCTAGCATCTATGTAACTCAGATATAATAGTAAAGATAGAGTTGGGACTAGTTATTCCATATTCAAACGTAGATTTGGATGTAGGTTTCCTAGAGATATAACCATCTAACATGGTAAAATAACCTACTCCATTTTTATTAGAAAACAAGTTTAATATAAATAAACAATAAATATACTCATTAAGGTAAAAGATAAACTTCATATTACACCTCCTATAGTGATTACAACACATAACACAAAAAAGGGTTATACAATATTTAGATAGAGACATGACTCATGATATCTGTTGTCCCCCAAAAATATCACTCATTTTTGGGACAACATTTGAACTATTTTGGTCCTACAAACCAAAATTATCTCTTCCCTTTCTAAAATTTGTCTTGGGCATTCAAATTCCTCATTTTTCAAACTTCTCAGGAATCTACGAACTCTGTAGGCTTGAATCTATGGACTCTACAAGCCAAGTTCAATGGGCTTTATAGGTTGATTTCTAAAGACTTGATTTCTATAGACTCTGTAGGTAGGTTCATTTCTATAGGTTCAAAGGCTTTTACAGGTGGGTTCAATCAAAAGAATCACTTTCCAACACTTAGTCATTTTTGGGATTGGTTCAACACCTTGGTTCAATCAAAAATGTCCATCAACAAGCATTTAAGCAAAAGAGGCTTTAACCATTGAACCGTTGAACCATTGAACCACTTTGGTTCAAAGGTTTAATGGGTTCAAGGTTCAACAGGTTCAAATAAATGGTTCAATGGTTTGGTGTAATCAAATGGTTCAATAGCTTGGTTCAATCAAGTAGTTCAATGCTTTGGTTCACTCAGTTGGTTCATCCACTTGGTTCAACTCTTTGGTTCATCCACTCAGTTCATCGCTTTAGTTCAAACAAATGGTTTATCAGTTAGTTCAAAGGCTTCATTTGAACCATTGAACCAAAACTTGGTTCAACGGTTAGTTCTATGCTTTGGTTCATCGACTTGAACCATTTTGGTTCAAACTTGGTTCATCGGCTTGGTTCAATGTTTGGTTTAACCAAGCAGTTCAATGCTTTGGTTCAATCAAATGGTTCAATAGTTGGTTCATCACCTTGGTTCAAAAGAGCAGTTCAAAGGAGTGGTTCAAATGCAAAATTTCAAAAGAGCCTCCTAAAGGACAAGTGCCCTTATGGAGGGCACTTGATCGAAAAAAGTACCCTTCAGAAGGGTCATTTTCAAAGAAGGCCACAAAGGTAATTCTTTCAGATTTTTGTTTGAGTTCAAAAAAGACTAAGGCAAGAAGCAATTCCTTTAGACTTTTTGTCCAAAGCAATTCCTTTGAACAAAAAGTCTGAAGGAATTCAGGAAAGTAGCTGTGAGTAGAAAGCCTCAAGAAATTTCTAAAGAGGCAAAGACAAGTGATCGAAATAATTCCATAGACTTTTTGTCCACGGGAAATTTCCATGGACTTTTTGTCTATGGGAAAATGCCCACAGAGAAAGCCCAAGGAAAATGCCCATGGAAATAGTCTGTAGGAAAGTTGTGAGAGACTACCGAAGATAAAAGGCCACCAAAGGACCTTGAAGGGTAGGTGCCCTTACGGGGGACTCTTAGCTACCAAATAGAAGGACACTTCCCTAAAGCTGAAGGGTCACTTTCCCTTCAGGAAGATGTAAAACAAGAAGCCTGAAGGCCATTCATAGACTGCCTAAAAGGTAGATACCTTTGTGGGGGGCTCTTCTTGACCCAAAGCAAATCATTTATTAAGGCCTAAAATGGTAGGTTATTTTTGGGAAATTACCAAATAGAAAAGCTGAAGAAGGACCAAGGGGTGATGCACCCAAAGACATAAAATTCAAGACAACAAACTAGCCATTGAAAATGTAGTGACGGGTGTGTGAACGTCAATTTCAAAGCTCAAAAAATAGTCATTGATCCTTGTAATCTATAGACCCAAATGCATTCAAATGCTTTAAGGCCAAACCCAATAGGAAGCGACTAAGGAACAGAATAACAAATTGAATCCAAGACCCGATTCAATTAACTAGAAAAGGAGGAATGATGAAGAAAGATCAGATCACTAGGTGGACATTGAAAGTTGCAAACTTTCAATAGCATGACTTGTTTCTCTACATTGAGAAAAACAAATGGGTAGATGCCCCTAAATTATAGCCTATCTTCTTAATAGATTTCAATTCAACATGATGTGTTATTGTTCCTGAGTCCTTCTTGAAGAGGCTATATAAAGGACTCTCTTTTATTGTAAATATATCTCTTTTTGACAATCAAAATGAAACTCAACCCAAATTGAAAGGCATTACTAAGACTTTGAGCTTAGATTTTTGATCATATTTTGTTATTGGAATAAGAAATCAAGTGATTTTTTAGACTTTGTGTTGTGATATCTTTGCTGTTGAGGAAATTGTTCTCAAGTCTTTTTCCTTAATATATCTTCTGTTACTTTAATTCAACAAGTAGGACTAGTGAAATTAGTCAAGAAGGTGTCCTGAAGTCAATTATGGAGAGACTTTGTGCCCCCATAATTGCCTTTTAGTGTGTTTTCTTTTCATTTCTATGTAAAGGACCTTGGGATGACTTTGTGCCCTCATTGTCCTTCATATCTTATTCTTGGGCAATTCAGGTGAAGACTTTGTGCTGCATCTTGATTTACTAGTTATTACATCCTTGGTTACATTTTGCATTTACTACTAGGACTATTCTTGTGGTTTGTTGAATAGTACTTTTGAAAGAAGAGGAATGCTTTCTATCATTTACCTTGAGTTTTTCCTTTAATTTACATGCATCATCTCTAAAGAAATAGAGATGGATGGTTTGTCCTACCCCTAAGTATTATTTTTTGTTAATATATATAACATACCTATAGGGAACCTACCCTTGATGAGAGGAGAGATTATTCCCCTTATGATGTGGTAAACCTATACATTTGGATGACTAATCTTCCTACTTTGGCTAATCAGACCTATTTTGTTTATCAGTACGTTGATCGACAAAATATTCAACCAAAAATATCCTGATTACATTATTAGATAAGGATTATATTAAACTTCCTCCTACTCATCAACATATAACCCACCATATTCAAAGGATACAAAAAAAACCATATTATAATTTTCATAAGATAAATGGACATTCAAAAAAAAAATATTATGCACTCTAATATTGTATTAAACAATATGTCAATAGAAGCATTATATCATTCACACAAGGGACACCAAGATATAAATATTCATAGTCTCCTAGATGACACTCCTCTATGATTGATTTATCTTAAAATGTTCACTTTAAGGAGCTATTGATTAATCATTATATGATCCCTATGGTTTATAGGACACTTATTTATGAGAGATCTCATGCACCATTTATTCAGTAGAGATGGTAACCAATTCATAGATATCAAAGCATAGTCTCCATTGATACACTAATTGAGATATTTGGAAATAATCACAAATATCAGAGTGGAGTCTAAGGTTACCCACCAACTAATATATTTGTAAATAATCACAAAGATCAAATCATAGTCGTAGTTTGACAACTGATTAAGATATTTATAAGAGATCATAGATAATAAAATGTATTCCAACATCTAATTAAGATATTTTATTGAGATCACACCAATAAATCTCTTTGCCATAGACTCAACACACCTAGCTACTAGTAGTGTATCACACATAATATTAGTTCTAGAGTCTATTTTTACATCAGCACAACATGAGTAGTATAGTTGTTTTCTCACCATGCTACTTGGGTTTATATATTACATACCATAGGTAAATGATCCACACATAAATATCCTACAAAAATCCTATAACACCTATACTAAAAAATAAAATTCCTAGTCCACTATACATGTCTACTTAAACATTTATAAATAAATCATTAACATTACTTAGACACATACTATCTTCTATTTTCACCATTTAAGATAATGAAAACAATTACACACATGTAAAAATAATAATGTTAGAATCCATAAGACATAGAAGTTAGTTTGTGTGCCATGTTTCTTATTGTAAGAAAGTATAATGGTCATATGAAACACATCTTGGTGCATCACCCCCTTAGATTAGTTTTATTTCATGCAAATTCTAACTCTTTTCCCCCCATAAGTGATTAGTTAAGCAAGTGTGATCATTTCAAGATACATCTAAGGAGATAGCCCTTAAATATAGAGGCTCACTTCCACTATACGTATAGTGGAAGTGAGCCTCTATATTTAGCCAAATCTAGAAGAGGATTAAACACCCTCTTCTAGGGTGTGAGATTTGGTAAAAACAATAACTTAGAACATAGTTTCAATATAATTGATGTAGATCAATCAATAATTTAGACATGGAAATTAGGACCATCCCCCTCAATTTTTAACATATCCATACTATAATTAGAAGGCCCACTAAAGCTCCATGACCTTGATCAAAGCATGTATCTACTCTCTCTCTCTCTCTCTCTCTCTCTCTCTCTCTCTCTCTCTCTCTCTCTCTCTCCCCCCCTATAACATACCCAAATCAACTAGACACTCTCCATGTTCTCATTTTAGATGTATATAATCATCTAATATCTAGATACATACCCCACATAAATAAATATGGTCATAGTCTGTATCTATAACTTTACACATGCCTCCTCCCTATCACTAGTTACTCACCTATATGTTTTATTAGCTATTGATGCTCAACCAAAAAAATGATCATGTACATCAAAAACATCCATGACCCTCTCCACTAATCCATCATCCATGGCATCATTAGGCATATGTCATATAATTACTCAAATCATAGACTCAATGGTCGTCTCTCAATACTCATCATCACCTAAACCTACATATACCAACATAATGCATTTGATACCTACCTAAGTAAATAAATAACAAAATAATCAGAGCATATAAACATAAAATAACAACCTACCATTAAAAACCTCTTATAAATAGAGGTTTCCATCTATACTCTCTCTAATAGGATGTATACATATTGGTAGCTCTTACATTGTCCACATCTGGTATATCATTCACCAAATTTTGCTAAATAAACAAATTATAGATAAATCTACAAATAATGG
Source organism: Torreya grandis (assembly GCA_037957365.1). Classification (NCBI taxonomy): domain Eukaryota; kingdom Viridiplantae; phylum Streptophyta; class Pinopsida; order Cupressales; family Taxaceae; genus Torreya; species Torreya grandis. The sequence goes on from JARHVA010005662.1 coordinate 637,370, forward strand.
TATGGGCCTACTACCTAACCTCACTAGATCCAAATAAATCCTCAATCACACCAATGGCAATGGTGGCACATCTTAAGGAACACTAAACTAAAATGTCAGCTGCTCATACTAGAACCTCTCAAATACATTGACCCAATGGTCATGTAGTGATTAGGTCATTCACACCCATATCAACTAAACACAATCCTCAAGATATCCCTCATATCCCTTATAGGGCCTCAAGATAATGTCTCCAACCATCAACCTATCAAGCACCTATCAAAATTAAATTATAATTCTCTTGGGTATATAGGTCATACCACTCCACCTCTTTATAGATGTTTGAGGGTGATCCCAATCACCTCTTTAAGGAAACACTACTCTACTAACTACTATATGCTAATATTCCCAAAATTGTAATAATGTGGCAGACCCAATACCTCTTACACACATCTCCTAAATAAAGTGGTATAAATATCAATATAAGTGAGCTAACATAGTACAATCCCATGAGTACTTAGTGTCATGTTCCTTTATGTCATATATAATATCATGCATCATGTATGAGATTGATATCCCACTCCCATCCATGAATACAAATGAAGCCAATAATTTTTTCTTAGAATTTATGTAATCATGAAAAATTTGTTGTGATAATCAACCATAATAATAGATCACTATGTCTTCATGAATGATAAATCCATATAGACATTGTATAAAAATAGCTCATGGCCTATTGTATAGATTAATCACTAGTATCCTCTTAAAATAATGATCTTCACTCAGTAATCAATAACTATAGAATCCTATACATGTCCTCTAATGTGATAGTCATCTCATAAGTAGGTAACTAAAATGTGTAGGCATTTACATCCCACCTCTCACAAAATGTAGTAATCATGTGTTTATCCTAGGTAATTGGATCTAATGATGCCACATGACTAAAACTAACTCTCTCTACCACATGCATATTTGCATCTTATTAGTGGAAATCTCTGTAGTGACTCCATCATCTGTCCACTTTGAAACTATCTCATACGCACATCCACCTATAAAATATAACCAAATATGACATTAGAATAACAAAAAATTAGATAAATATATAATATTAGTCATCAAACACCATTAAAAATATCTAACATTAAAAATTAGGCCCAGTGGACTATTGGTCAAAATTGGCCTATATATGAAACTTTTTCCTAGATGGATCATGCCACTCTCCTAGCCCATTCAATTAGCTTTTGCCTTCATGAAAAGTATCTTTTTAGTCATGATTTGATGGTGCAATTCAATATCTTGGAAGGTCTTGGTTGGTGTAGGGAGTTGTGTAGGGTCCTAGTGTAGTGTGTGATCTAATGGTGGAAAGAGAAGATAAACTTCATGGCCATACCTCATGTTCCTTGCACTCTTTTGAATATTTTAATAAAGTTTAAGGTAAATTTAGAGAGTTTAAGTGAAAGGCCTAGAAATGGGTCTTGTGTTACAAGTGAAGGATCTAGTTGGTTTCTAAGGTGTTTGATCATTTTGGGGAAATAAGAAGGTTTGTACAAAGTGTCATAGATTCCAAAAAGTCAAAAATGATGTTTAACAAAGCCAATTTTCCCAAAAGACCCTCAAAAGTGCATTAGATGACTTAAGGAGATTCGAAATAAAAATTTTAAGTGAAAAGGTGACTTTTTAAATAATTCAAACTAATTTTTACTTTTTTACACCTAATTATGGCATGTTTTCCTTATTTAGACATGTTCAAGGTCATTTCAAGTCATTTGGAGAGGAGGAGAGGAGTTTTGGTGAAAAAAGATATAATTTTATCCTTTTAAAATCCTTGGTTGAATATGTTTTTGATGTTTTATGTTACTATAGAATCTATAATATCATATTTATGCATACATGGTGTCCATGATATCACCTCTTAGGTCTCTGAAATTATATTAATAGAGGTAAGGAAAACCTATTGGTTGTAGACTAGGCATGAAATAGGTTTTCTACCATTAATGGAACTTCAAGAACATCAAAAGGTTTATATAAAGAAGGAAAGGTCACTTACATCATGAAAAATCTTGTCTAAATGTTTTATTTATAAGGTATTCCTCTAGTTTTTCATGCAAAGGGAAAACCATTTTAGTCTAGTCTTGGACAAATCATCTAGAGAGGATGGTTTTGGTATTTTAATCTCCTATCCTAAAAAATAAGGTCTCCTATATCTTGGAGTAGGAATGCATATCCCAATAACCTTATACAAGGGGTTTTAGTTCAATAAAAGTCTCTAGCCTCATGTACTAATAGAAAATTGTTGACTATCTTTTGAATGCCTTCAAAACCCAAGAGGTAGGTTTTCTTAGTTTTATCCCTTCAATGTAGAAGTAGAAATGTAATAACAATAATGAGGGTTGTAGATGTACTACAAAATAATTTAAATTATTTTTATCTTATGGTTCTCATGTGTGATCCCTAAGAGGTAAAAAACCATCATGGTGGATAACATCCACAATATCTTATTGAAGTCAATTTGAAGGAAAATTTGTGGTTTGAGGTATTTTAGGCAATTTTTCACTCTTATTAAATTATAAAAACATTGTGTAAATGTTGGTAGCTTACTAAATCTCCTCTATCACCCAATCCTTATCTCAGTCCATATAATCAACAAAGAGATCTCCATCTACAACTAAATCAAACTCAATCAGGATATGTTTCATGAAGGTATTGTCTTAAGAAGACTTAAAAATAAGCATATATCATTTAATAAGGTTGAACTATATCCTAAAATTTATTTCAATGAATAAAAGGTTCATAAACAATATTTTCACCTTCTTAAGGGTTCTTTTCAATAGTACATACAAGGCACTTAATATGTACCTACAGTCGAATCAAGGTTAGATGAAGCTTTGACTAATGATGGAAGATGTTATAGGTGGAAATAAATACAATTTTGAGTGTTTAAAATAGGTAACAAGTGTCAATAACCTCATTTTTAAAGGAGGTAATTAGGTAATATAAGGATTAGGTTGATCATCTAGGAGTCTCCATTGGCATCTAAGGAGTGAAAATGACCACCTATAGCCATCTCCATATGGCTCAATTATAGTATTGAAGGGGAGTTGGTTTCTATATGTGTTAAAGGTATTAATAGGACCAATTCAAGCTTAATTAAGGACATAAAATGATTAATAATATATTGAGGAGGTATCTCACTACAAGTTAGTAGTCCTAGTCATCTAAAGAACACCTAAAACCACCACCTACATCAATATTGGTTGTCACTTCAAATACTAAAGTTAGATTTCAAGAGGACTGAATAAAGGGTTAGTTGTTAAATTTTTATTATGAAGAATCTCAAGGCACAATAAAGACATTAAAAGTTTAAATCATCTTTAAAGGGTATTACATTATAAGAAATAGTCAATGAGCCTTAAAAATCACCTATAGTAGTCAAAGTTCCACCTTGGAGTGAATAGGTCTTTAGTGATCCATGGTGGGTATTTCAATGAAATCAAATGTCACTAGGACAATCTTAAATTAATCAAATAAAGAAAATCAATGAAAACCAATGTAATCCATTCATGAATGGAAAGTGAGAAGAGATGAGTAGCTTAGAGGTTTTCCTTATTTGTATAAACTAAGGTAGTTTTGTGAAAATTAAGGTAATTTATGTTCCCTTATATCTCCTCCATTCAATCAAACTTGGGATAAAACCATGTTTTTTAAAGAAATATAGATTGATAAGGAGTATCAGGTGTTCTTGTCCCATCATGCATGATGGAAATCCAACTATCATCATGTCTCATTCCATACAGGGGTTAAAATTCATCTATTAAAAATACTTAGGTTGACATGAAGTTTTCAAGTGTAGGTGATACTAAGAAATATGAGAAAACATGTTCAGTATTTATGGTTTGTGTCAAAAAATCCTACATTTCCTAATGATAATTGGAAGAGATCCATCACCCACATGATAAGACATATAAAAATTGTATATACCATGTATTGTGGTAAGTCAAATAATGAGAAGACAAGTGATTAAAAGTGTTAGTTGAGGGGGTGTTCAAAAAAGGTTTGAAACCTAATTGAATGTTATCAAATCATATTTCAAGAATATTGATATGGTAAATCATGTTAAGGTGAGGTTAAGAATCTATTAAACATAGCCAATACCAAAAATCTCTACCTATAGCTAAAGGAATAACATCAACAATGTTTTGTTGTGAAAATAAACGAAGGTAATGTAGGGCATAAGAGATTCTCAAAGATCAACTATGCCACTATATGGAAAACCAATATGGAAATGGTTTTATATTTATAGTAAAAATATTCAAGTATTCAAAGAGGAATTACCACCTACATCAAGATTGGAAATTATGACCTATAGCCACCTCATTTGGATTAGATAGTGGCATGAGATCAAAGTAGAATAAAACAAGAAGTAAAAACTCAAGTTTGGATTTTGAGTTAAATATTTATTAAAAGCAATGATGTGAGATCAAATGTCTGATTCATTTCAACCCTCCTTACATCTCTAATAAACTCAATATCAAGTAGATACTCAATTGATCACCTATAGCCATCCTATAAAGGTGAAGCAGTGTCATGGAGTGGAAGATGGTGTCCGAGTAGAAGAAGGTCTAGGTCTCAAATGGTAAAAATAGTGAAGAAGTATATGAGAATATATTTTAAAATTTAATTAAACTAATTGTGATTATATATTCAATCAATTTCACTACCTCTAAACATATTCCAATAAGGTACATAGTTCGTACAATAGGTTATACAAGATTTCCTGGGATTTGAGTTGTTGAAGTAAGTATCAATGTCTTGAGAGTGTTATAAATGAGTTATTAAAGTGATTCATGTAGGTTTAAGGTTAAGTGGTATTTATTAAACCTTAGGTTATCCATCATCTCACTATGACATGCAAATTTCAATGTACACTTATAGCCACCCTGGGAAAGTGAGACATTAGCATGAGATTGAGGTTGGATCCAATATAATTGATGGGAGAATGTAGTCCATGAAGTCCTTAAGGTAAAAATTAAATAAAATTTCACAAGGGTTAGATAATTTTGAAATAATACTTACTATCCAAAGTTACATACAATCATAAACACCTAGAATCATCACCTACGAATGATCTTTCCCAGCCAAAGCATGGTCTTAAGCCTTTTAGGCTTAAAGACTATCTCAAAGTTATTGAAAATACAAACACTTTTAAATGATAAAGGATATTTATTAAAATTTAATATAAATCTTAGATAACCTTTATTAATATTAAATCACATGTTTCTTTCATCATATAATAACCTACAAGGTCTTTAAATAAATAATTGTGTACAACAATGTTCTAGTGTTATGAAGAGAGTAGGTTGGTGTAAGGTGTCCTAGAATAGACAAGTGACATTACAAATATAATGTATGAGACATAAGAGGATTAATATAAATTTCCCATGATATTAAATTTTCAAATAATTATAGGTCACTCTTTTTCTTTGAGTTCAAGCAAATGGTTTTAGACTGTACACACAATAATAAGCTTGAGGGCTAGTTTGGATAAATTTAAGGGTTGAAGAAACTAGAGAGGTGATCTAACATCAAAATTTGTTAAATATGGTAATTATGACCTAGGTTATGTTTTAATGACATATATTTATCCTAGATAATAAGGGAAGCATCCAATATTTTTAAAAAAAAAACCTAAGGCACTCTCCAAGTCATTCACATAAGCAACCCATTACTAATTTTGAGAAATTTGTGACTTTGGAACATATACATGAGGAGTTAGTTTCTAATTTTTTATATTTATGATAATGGTGACTATATAAATATTTATATTAAATTATTAAGGCCTAATTATCATTGGAATCATCTAATATTTTATTATAGACTTCATACAGTCATAAATAATCATTCACTCAGGCAACCTACTAGCTAGTTTTGAGAAAAATGAGTTTTAAAGAATCTATAGGCATAATCCAGCTACTAAAATTGGTATAGGTGGTTATAATGAGTGTTTGTAATTTTACATGGTATTTGTTATGTCAAAATAATATTTTAATCATCCATTTTTTTATCACAGTCCTAAGCTTGTCTGTTGATAGTCACCATTAGAGCTCAAAAAGTTTTTTGAAGAGTTAAGGTTTGACAAAAGATTTTGACTTCAAGTGATAATTTTGAAGGAATTTTACTGTGATTATAATTAATCATAAACCTATTTATATTGATCATATTTTGAGCATGGTCACTGATGTTAGAGTTGTCATTGATGTCCAAGGTTCATGATGTCATGATGCATTAATGACAAAGAGGTCATTTTGGTCATTTAGAAGATGTATGGCATCAATGAAGAGAATTTAGGACCAAGAGGATATTTTTAGGGGTTCATTTATACTTAGGTGAGATTTTTTATATCAAATTTGTCCTTTGGAGAGAGGAAAATGCACATTTCTATCTTAGAAGAATTAAACCATCATTGTATGTGTTGAAAGCAAAATGAATGAGAGGGAGGTGAATCAGTATTCCAAAATTTGTATTCAATTATAATTAATCATAAATTAACAATTATAAAAAAAATTTACATATTAGTAATCATAATCACCAAATCATAAGATAATGAAACACATGAACATAACATATACATGGAAAGCCCTTAAAGGGAAGAAAATCCACTTATGAAGCAAATGGACTACTTACAAGGAGGAACCAAACCCATAGATAAATTATCACCAAATTAGACACCTGATACACTTGATCACCTTCATAAAACCTTATTTATCATATAATATATGATGATATTTTTCCTAAGATCTTCACACACTTCTATCCATCTCAAGCTAGGCTCTAGCTTTCTTTGCTCAATTAGCCCTATTCATGGATTGATTAGGTCTTATGACCTTGATCCTCATATGTAGACCTCTTATATTATATTAATGACATACATATAACAGCATACATGACCTTATTCTACTTACTAATGTTCTATTACATTTACTTATTCACAACTCTCTCTAAGCACACCCAAATAGGCCTAATTAGCCATGATTTTATATAAGACACTTGATAATATATTTGTTAGTAAGCCATACAATTCAAAAATATTAGGCCATCCATGTAATATATATTTATAATATTAAAATTACATTATTCAATCATGAATTATCCAATAAATTAAGTTGTTCATAGCTTAATTAGACCTTACTCCTCTTTTGGGTCTTATGGAGACCTAATAGGTCTTCTTAGCAACACATTACGCTTTGATCTTTCTTAGAGCATATTAAAATACATAAAATGGTAGGAAAACATAATATTCCACTCAAGTATTGCTTATAAACCTTTAATTTAGGTCCATAACACCTTTTAGGTCCAACCACCATTTGAACACATTCTCAAATCATTATTCATAATAGGCATGTGCATACACAAAGGATATGTCTTGAAAAACTAAAGCACAAACATACTTTTTCCAAATAAACATGGAAAAAAATCACATATTTAGAAACATAATGACCTCAAGGTCATAAAAAAATTCATTAGATACTTCAACTTAGGGTATACAGGCTCAAACTCTTCTCTACAAGATGCTCACTTAGAACTACAAACTGAGTTCAAAACAAAACTAAGGAAACATGAACTTATGAAACATGATTAAATTTATTAAATGTATTTTAATGCATGGAAAATATATTATAAAATCCTTATATTAATATCCATAAAAATTATTACATGTACTAATGGAAACTATTGGTTTTGTAGGCCAATATATTGATCTTCTCTCTCACAGACTCCACTCAACAAGAAGCCATTTTGGCTTCAATGTTCCAACATCTTACACTAAATTCCAATATTTTTTAAAACATGGATAAATAATTAAAGTACCAAACAACATCATCATACACTTCAATTCATCACTCTTACATGAAAACACATCTAGAATCATCTTCTCACTTTTACCTAATTTTTTTATTATCTACACCATTAGGTTTGTTAGCAACTAGTTAGCTTGGATCACCAAATTTGTATGCATGAGGTCTAAAAAATATCCAAAAACCTTCATGGATAACAACTAAAAGCTCAAACTTTTACCTTTATCTACTTAGAAAATTTGACTTGGTTTACTCTACCGGTTACAACAAATCTCTAAAAAACAAGCACTTTCCTATAAGGTTTGTTCACTCACCTAAGAAACCAATCATACCTAGTGATGCTTGAGGGATAAAAAACCATTATGAGCTCTTTAGGTCAATATATTCAACATCATGTCATTGTTAGGTTTTGTTTAGGGTTTAAACCAATTTACATACTTAATGATCATTCATAAATCTTAGCTCTTATTTCCAGAAACAAATGTTTATAAATTTGAGATAAAACCCTTCATTCCCTGCCGTGAACAAATTATATCCTCATGTAGATGATACATGTGTCAACAAGCACTTAAAAAAACCTCTTCAAGTAGACAAATCTTCATTTTATGCACTTGAGATACATTGAAACACCTTTTAAAGATTTTTATTGTAAACCATGACTTGAAAATTTATGCACATGATAAAAACAAGTTGACTCACCTTTGTTAAAGATAAAATACTCACCCATGTATTATAAACTGATTGTGATACCCCATATGTCCACCATCTCTCTTTTTTTTTCTTTCTATGTGTTGAGCTACAAGTTTCATTAGGCATTCTATATGACCTTATAGCCACTCTCTAGGTTTTACCTTGAAACTCTCCTACGTTCCAATGCCTCTTGTGTATGCTCAAGAAACCTCATACACTCACATTTATTCAAGTCTTTAATAGATCATATTTATCACTCACTTAGAAAATCTTCAGATCTGTTTACATAGATCTTAAAAGATTAAATAAGGATCTTCATAGCTCACTTGAAACATCTTCAGAGATGCATAAATAGATCTTTGGAGCTGGTATTCTAATCATTTTCAAAGCCCTCAACATCTCATGTACAAAGTCAAACAACCTATCTCATAGTCAAACATTGTCAAGTATTCTTATAAGATTCACTAAAGTTTGTTTTAGCTCATCAGAGCATCTTCAAAACTACTTACATAGATTTTCATAGCATACAAATTTTTATTCAGATCTCACTCATTTCATCATGCTACCTACACATACTATCTCACGTGGTCTCGATAAAGATTTGAAAGATGCTTTATAATTGACATACTAACCTATACTTATTCATGTTGATCTCAATGATATTTATAAAGCTAACATAAAAACATTATTTAAATAGTAATCTCACACCACTACTCTCATATAACAATAATACTCACTATGCTAGTAGAAGAACTCATCATACACATACCTCAAATATTACTTGATTATGCACCTTCATAAGAGGCTTTGACATCAATGAAAAAATTAATACCAAAACTCAAAAATTAATGGTAATGCGTAATAACATGTCATCAAGGTATGAATGAGCTAGTCAGTTTGTGAATTTATTATATGTACCTAAAAAGTCAAATGTGGTCAAAGGGTGACATAGAGATGATGTCATATGTTCTAAGAACATACCCTCCAAATTTGGTGTCTTGACAAGTTGTCTATCTAAAATTATAATATTCCCAAGTTGGTATATATATTGGATACATGATAAGTTCCATCAAATTTATGTCTCAATAAATAGCTGTTCGTTTTAAAATATATGACCATTGGAGTTGAAACTGAGTATGCTTGCCAAAGAGACCATTGAGGAAAGCAATACATGCAAAGACCAAGATATTGAGAATTTTCAAATGGTATAAAAATAAAATATGAATCAGACTAACTTGGGAACAACCTAAATTTGGTGGATTGTAATAAATTTCTATATAAATACATTTATTATAGGTCAAAGTCAAGTGTACCTGACTATAGTAAAAACTAAAAAAACTAGTGAGAAAAGAAATGCATATAGAGACCTAGATATTGATAATTTTGGAATGGTATAAAAATAAAATATGAATTAAACTCCTTTATGAAAAACTTAAAATGGAAATTTATTGATTAAGATTTTTAAAATTGAATTTTTTTGTCCAAGTTGACCATTATAGACTTAGATAAAACTCAGTAAACCTAGTTTGAGTAGAATGGTTTTAGAACACATTTTGAATGTTTGGATTACTATTTTAAGAATTTGGGTTTGTTTATAACTTAAATAATATTAATTACATGAATTTAGTGAGTTTTTAGAACATTTTTTTATGTAATAAAAAAATCAAACAACATGATTGTACTTAGCTACCAAAAGAGCCTTTTTAACTTGTTTTGAGTTTTTGAGCTCACAAGCCCATGAAATGACATATAATCACTTATAAAACACCTATATCATTTATGTAAATATCATAATCTCATGTTTAACCTATTTTTCAAAATAAATTGGCATGTGTGGGTGCTTAAAAGGCCCAAAATGGCCTAAAATGCCTATTTAATAGGTCTTCAAAGAAAGAAATGCTATAAATGCATGGAGGAAGAATAATGGGACCTAAGTAACCACTATATGTCACTTGTATTCCTTCTAATGGGTCTTTAGGGTGATTTTTTTAACTAAAAGGCCAAAAAACCCAAGTTTTCTAATGATTTGTGAATGGTTATAGGTTTAATGGAGTTTTACACCATTATTTCTAGTCTTGAAGGTGGCATAAAAATTAATTTTATTCTTCATAAGAATGATATGGATTCCTAAAATCCCTATAAAAGTTGAAGAGTGGATCCCATGGTGACAAATGGCCTTTAAATCAAGTTCAAGGACATATAGTTGAAGGTGGCTTGAGCTTAAAGACCTCTATCAATGCATTCCAAGAGAATTTCAAGTTCCATGGTGACTTCTATAGGTTGGAGTAAAAGATGTGACTTAGGAACAAAGAAGAAAGCACAAAATGTTAGCCTTCAAGGTTATTCCAAACATCAAATTTCATAATGACTAACCATGTTTCCAAGTTTCCAATATAAGCCAAGTGGAGATGGGGGATAGAAGTCAAGTAGAGGAGTTTTTAGGGGTTAAAGAGAAAGATAGATAAATTAAGGAAGCTTATATATATTTGGATACTTTTCTCAAGTTAGTAGAGCATGACATCATCTTCCTTATATAAGTTTTGTCCTCTAGTGCCTTTTTAGGCTAATTGGAGAGCTTGAAGACCTTTTTAACTTTGGAGGGTTAACTTACTAATTGAATATAAATGTATAAGTGTGTTTAATGTGGTTTAGATTAATCTACCTCTTCCTCTTCTTTGGTGTTACTCCATGGAAGATGGTTGAGTCACATTTATTGATTTTTGAAATCTTTTTTCTCCTCTTCCTTCCCTTTTCTCATATATATCCCTTTTCTTCTCCATTGTAAATATATACTCTCATTTGACAAGGAAAAACCCTATAAAATTTTTTAATAATAGCCTCTTGAAGAAATAAGACAGCTTATTTTACCTATCTCTTTGCCTACATTTAGTGTTCTAGTTAGCTTGTGCATGATTACCTTGTGGAGTAGTGTTTTTCCTTAGTGATTGTCCTTATTTATTTAATTTTCTTTAGGTATTTTATTGGGTTGATAGGTATGAATTTATGATTTTTCATCATTAATGAAGGTATAGTGTGAGTGTTGATACTCCTTCATGCTTCATCTCTTGTCTAGTGAGCCTAGTTTAGGAATATTGACACAAAATGACTAGTTTGAAAGATTGTGTGAGTGAGAATTATATTTGAGTTTCCTTATGGTAAGTTTAATGTAATTTTTAGTGTATTTAGTTTGATACATCACCCTTTTTTGTGTTTTTAGTCATCCTTTGTAACCCTTCTATCCCTTTTCCAAGAAAAATTGGTAATTTAGGTGAGATACCAAGAGGAACCTGCCTTGTCTCAAGGTTCAACCCCATGATAAGATAACCAAAGCCTAAGATTGATCCCATTTTGTATCTAGGAGTGAGGTATCCTAAATAACTCTCTCAAAAGCATGAAATTATATGGTATAATATTTTATAGCATGGTCTATAGGACTACATTCAAAGAAGATTGATTGAGATTTATGTTGGTCTTGATCTATTTGTAGTAGTTATTCCATCCACACCCTTAGAATCTGGTAACTCCAATGAACACTTACCTTTCTAGTGACATAATAGTGCTTATATTTCATGGAAAAGGTGACTATAAGATCAAATTCTAGACTTATTTCTTTTGAATTTGTTAAATTACCTTTTAACCAGGTAAAAATATTGACATTTGGTAACACTCATCCATACATGGGAAAATTTCCTTTGAAACCAATTTGCATGTCTACCTCTATTTGAAAATCCTTATTAGCTCCTTTTAATTACCATGGCTCTCCCTAGATATTTTTATTCTATATATTTTAATGGTCAAAATCCATTTAACCTAAATTAGCATGATCCTATCCTAGTGGCTTCCATTAAGAGTGGACTTTACTACTCAGGAGACAACTCTACAATCCCTTCTGAACACATCATAAATATAGCTAACTTATGCAATATCCATGACATAAATGAAAAAAATGTGGATATCATGTTGTTGGCCATATATTTCAAGGGAAAGGACCTATATTAGTATAGTAGCCTAACTCATAACTCCATAACAACATGGGACTATTTAGGATATTTTTTGTACTAGACATTTGAAGACAAGAGTGACCACTTGTTACTAATAGAATAATTGACTATAATGAAGAGAGCTCATCCAAAGATTATGCATGATTTTAATAAATGGTTAAAAATATGTGTGAAATTATTTCAATCCTTATCAATCCCACTCCTAACTATGCTTTCCCATACTATCTAAGATATTTCTATAGTGACATTATAGTGATGATACAGTCTATGGGGGAGACACACTACTGATTGCTTATGAATTGGTAATTAGAGTAAATAATAGCCTAATAAAAGATTGAAAGATAAAACCTATGCCACCTATTACCTTGATTATTGATATTTAAACACCTCTTATCATCATCCTCACATTTTTTCCATTTCTCCTTTTCCAACACTTGATTCCATACCTACACCAAAATAAGAAAATACTTCAACTAGTCAATCTAATGAATTTCAAGAACTAAAGAGTATGTTTCAAAGATTTAGAAATTAATTTTTAAATTTAAATAGGCATAAATATTAGTATAATAGACTTTATCATCCCCCATATTATCCTCAATGGTCTTACCAAGCCAATAGGCAACCCTTCATGTCAAATTTCTAAGGACAAGGATAACCCAACTGTGTTTGGCAAAATAATTACATTATTAATGATAAAATTGCTTAAAATACCTTAGTCCCTATTTAAAATATCATTTAAAAATAAGGTGAGGGTTTTATACCTTAGAATCTATTATTCAATCAATCCATTATCCTAAACATAGAGTTTAATTAGAGTTTCAATGATTAGTGGCAACAGGGTACCAGTTATGGGTTTAACAAAGCTCTCATGGTTCATAATTTAGATGTACCTATGATTACCAAACTATAATATCCTCAACAAGGACTAGGGCCTAATGAATGACAAAACTAGTTGGGTTCTACATTGATAAACTATGGACAAGAAGAGTGTTAAGTTTTCAATGAATATGCTAGTTCTATCCAAGTAAACGTTCCTATGGTAGCCGACATAAGGTTTAAGAGAAAGAACATGGAGGGAAGCCAATAAGTAGTTATATATTTTTATACTCTTCATCCATTTATAAAATAACTAAATGAGTCTATTTATTCCCCAAAAGTTCTAATAACTTAGAAAAATTAGAACTAAGGAAATACCTTTGCACCCCAAAACTCATAGGTTCAAAGCACATTTGTGGCTCCAAAATTACAAGCAAAGGTTTGTGGTTTGCACATCAACATTGTTGATCAAATGAATAAGTCCAATGTGGGAACTAATTTATATACTTATTGAGGTGTTTATCCTTCAAGAGGGCTTGTCAAAGATTAGTGTTTAAGAGAAGCCACCAAGTAATGAGAGTGTAGTTATCAATAATGCATCCATATAAAATGAAGGGAAGTAAAATAAAGTGGTAAAAAATCCTCCATTATATGTTTACTTAATCATTGATAGCTCCTTGGTACATAATTACATGGTATATAATGGAGTAATTACTTAGGTAATGCCAAATCAATACCAAATCATCTTGGTTTGAAGTATGAACCCCAAACTAAGAGGGTATTGTAGTTTGATGGATATTCTACTAAATTATATGGTATTATCAAAGGTATAAACTTAACCCTCCATGATTGTCCTAGTGTTTTAGTGGCTCAAGATGTGGTGGTTTTAAATGTGACTCCCCATCTTTCTCTATGCTTATCTAGAGACCTCACAGCCAAAATTGGGGGTTACCTAACAATAGATTTGTCTTATATGGATTTTAAGACAAGGTATGGTACCAAGGTGTTTACAAAGGTTGAACCTATTGACCAATTTCACATTGATTCTTATAGGCCAAGTAGTCTGAACATCAATTGTATTATTCTAAATGAAGAAGACTACCTTGTTAGTCAAGAATTGAGAACTCATTCTGAGGGGATACCTAATGTATTCTTAGATGAGTTATGGAGTGATAATTAGCTACTTAACCCTTTTGGATGTGTTGAATAAATAGACATGGGAGTTTTTTATGTACATTAATAAAATGAGTTCATACCATCCCTCACTAAGGCACAAGAGGATACTAGTGGATTATGGAAGATGTTATTTTATAGCTTAAGGAGAAACCATGGAGTAAGGGCAGGTGTAATTTTTGTATCTCTCTCTAATGATAAATAATTTTCATCATATAGGTTCCAATTCAATTGTTAGTAAAATATAGCTGAGTATGAGGATGTAATCCATGGTCTTCAGTTGGCTACTAAGAGGGGGATAAAGCAATTATAGGTGTATGGTGATAGTGAGATGATAATACATCAAGTGAGAGGTGAAAATAAAACCAAGAACCCATAAATGAAGTCCTATAAACACAATATGTGTGACTTACTCTAAGACTATGAAGACTTCAATATCCAAGCAATACCAAGAGAAGAAAATCAATATGCTAATAGGTTGGAAATATTAGGGGATCAGTTTGACATTAAAAATGATTTGAAGAGGCCTAAAATACATCCACACCACATGTCAATGTGAAAGTGAGACCATCAGTTCCAGAATGAAGCTCAATACCAAGTATTTTATAGTGACAAGTAGATTGTTTATTTCCTTAAAAAAAATGGAATTCTCCTCAAAAAACCAATGTAGACTTTAGTAGTAGTATGAAGAATATATTTTTCAAATAAATTAAAATAAATTTCCAAAATGGTTGGTCACCCTTGAGGGTCTTTTCCATGAAGGAGATCACATGAGGAAGGATAAGGTAGTTATCTATATTGATGATGAAAACTTTGATAGAGTCATCATATTCAAGTACAAGCTTATCAAACTTGTAAAGGTGAGTAATGAAATATAAAAACATGCATTTATTGAGATTTGTATGTAATACTTAGATATTTTCACTTGGGATTATAGTAGTCTAAGAGGTTTTGATCCCAAACTAGCCCAACACACCATAGAGTTAGAGGCCAATGCCAAACCTATTAAGCATAAACAAAGTCCAATCAACCAAAAGGTTTAAGAGTTAATGAGAAAAGAGTTAACTAGTTTGATTGATTTTAATATCATTTTTCTTATCAAGCACTCCTCATGGGTAGCTAACACAGTGCCTGTGAGAAATAATAATGGCAAGATCCAGTTATGTTTAGAATTTAGAGACTTGAATAGGGTCTCTTTTAAATAACATTACCATTTTTAATCCATGGAAAAAATACTTCAAATGGTTTTTGGTTTAAAATGTTTCTTTCTATTGGATGGATACTTAGGGTATAACCTGGGGCTAGTAAAAGAGGAAGACCAATACAAGTCTTCCTTCACCATAAAGTGGGGTACCTATGCTTAAAAAAATATTCATTTTATCATTTTAAATGTTGGAGATACTTTTCAAAGATCCATGGAAATGAATTTCCAAGGTTTTCTCAATTATATGGTGCTTGTATACCTATATGACATAATGGTCTTCTCCAAGAAGGCTAGTGAACACTTGGACCACATGAGCCTGATCTTTGAAATGTGTAGAGAGTATGGGATCTTATTAAATCCTAAAAGGTGTGTGTTTTCTATCCATGAGAGAAAAATGCTAGGTCATATTATCTCAAAGTATGGACTAACCATTGATCCTGATAGAATAAGTACAATCTTTGACTTGTCTTTGCCCAAGCATAATAAGGTACTTCAAAGATTCCTTAGAAATATAAACATTGTAATAAGGTTAATACCTATTTTTTCAAGCTTGGTTAAACCTATCAATGCTATGTTGAAGAAGAATTAGGTGTTCACTTAGACAAAATAATACAAAGAAGGATTTGAATCTATCAAACAATCCATTACTCAAGTACCTACACAAATTAATCTTGATTTCTTAAGATATTTAATCTTGTATGCCTTTTACAATATTGATAACATATCATCTATGTTAATGTAAAATAATGGAGAATGGATTGAACAAACAATTGCATTTTTTAGCCTAGGGCTTGAAGGGTATGAATAAAGGTAAACTTTAATAGAGAAATAAGTCCTTGTAGCTATTATAAGTCTAAAAAATATTATGCCTCTACTATCTAATATCAAATTATACCTTATGGTGTCTCATTTTAGAGTGAGAGACTTTCTTCTCAACAAGGACCTAAATGAGAAGAGGGTTGGTTGGATTACAAGAGTCATGGAATATGATGAAGAAATCAAAGTCACTAATATATTAAGAGGTAAAGGATTATGTTAACACATGGTTTCTAAACTTCATTTAGAGAAAGAGGTTATTTTGGTGACACAAGATAACCTATAAACAAATGTACCTCCACCTCACACTAGTTGGGTTTAGGAAATGACAAAGTTTTTACTAGTAGGTGAGGGTCCTCAAGGTATGGATAGGAAAAAGAGAAGATACTTTAGACTTTAGTCCATAAATTACAATTTTATTGATGGGTTTATCTTTAGAAAAGACCTCAATGGGGTGCTACTCAGATTCATAGATGATGATCAAGTGATTAGACTCTTGGAGAAATTCCATAATGAACTTGTAGGAGGTTATTTTTCCCCAAGAACTAAATATTAAAAAGTAATGATGGCTGGTTATTATTATCCTAATCTCTTCAAATATGTATATGCATGGGTGAGGAAGTTCCAAAAGTGTGCATTCTTTGTAGGAAAGCAAAGCTTGGCAACCCTTCCTCTATATTTCATTCAAGTAGAGAAACCCTTCATGTAATGAGGCCTAAAATTTTTAGGAGTGATCAATCTACCTTTTAGTAGAGGACACAAGTGGGTACTCACTGCCACTAATTACTTCACCAAGTAGGTAGAGTAAATTAATCTAAAAAAAGCTAATGAAATAGAAGTATTAGACTTCTATGACAGTATAGTGATAAGGTTTGGTCTACCACTAACCATAATTTTAGATAATACCTTATCATTTGTTGGCATGAAGATGAGTGAATGGGAAATTTATATGGGCATCTACCTTAGCACATCCTCTAATTACTAATCCCAAGGAAATAGACTTGCAAAGTTAATGAATAACAACTTGATTATAATAATCAAGAGGACTATGGAGGATAACCATAGACTATGGCATTAAAAGTTAAGGACAACCTTATAGGATGATAGAGTGACCCTTAAGGTTTCCATTGGTAACTCATAATTTATCTTAGTATATGGGAGAGAAGCCAAGTTGCCCATATCTCTTGAGTTACCTAACTTGGAGCTAGTCCAATAGCTTGACTTGATGGAGAGTGAACATATGAGTGTGAGGATGGTAGAGCCAATAGATCTTGAAGAAACAAGGGATATTTTAATGAATACAATGGAATCACATCAAGCTTAAGTCAAGAAATCCTTTGAAAAGAGATCCATAACAAGAGAGTTTAAATAGGGTGATATAATCCTCAAGTGGGATTCAAATAAGGCCAAGTCGGGTAGCCATACTAAGTTTCATAGTCTATGGAGTGGGCCTTACTTAATCCATGGATGAAAAAATAATAATTCAATATAGCTTACCAATATATATGGAGAGTTATTACCCATCCTAATTAATGGGATTCATCCAGATTCTTGTTATTAAAATAAAGTTGTAGCCTTGGACATTTTATAGTAGATTTTGTCATTTTCCTCCAAGTGCCTTATGCACATTTCCCTTTTGTTGTGTGTTTCCCATACCTAAGTGATTTATGCACATTTTTTTTTCCTTGTGGTTATCCTTGATATTCTAAGAGTTATACTTATAAGTTTTTCAACCTTGTCATTAGTTGAAAACCAATTTGAGAAAAACATTGTTACCCCATAAGCCAAATGGATAGACTAAGACTAGTATTTTACATAGGTAGGCATGAAATCCCAAGAGGTGGCTATAAATGTTGGCCAAAATTTTCCTAAATACAAAAATTTTACCTAGATGGATCAGGCCATTCTCCTAGAACAATCAGTGACCTTTTGCCTTCATGACTTGTTTCTTTCTAGTCCTGATTTGATGGTGCAGTGTAGTATCATGGAAGGTCTTGGTGTGGTGTGGGGAGTTGTATAGCGTCATAGTTTAGTGTATGATCCAATATTGGAAATAAAATATAAACTTCTTGGCCCTACATCATGTTCCTTGCACTCTTTTGAAGCTTTTAAAAAAATTTAAGGTAAATTAAGAAATTTTAAGAAAAAGTCAATAAAATGGGTCTTGAGTTGCAAGTAAAAGATCTAGCTAGTTTCCAAGGTGTTTAAGCATTCAGGGGAAAGAAGGAGGTTTTTATAAAGTTTTATATATTCTAAAAATTCAAAAATTATGTCCAACAAAGCCAATTTTCCCAAAAGAGCCTCAAAAGTGCATAAGATGACTTGAGGAGATTCTAAATAGAAATTTAAAGTGAAAAAGTGACTTTTTGAAGAAGCCATAGTTTTTTTTAACTTCATTCCGCCTCATTATGTCATTTTTTTTCTTTCATAGACATGTTCAAGGTCATTTACAGTCATTTGGAGTGGAGGAGAGGAGTTTTGGTGTAAAAAGATGTAGTTTTGGACCTTTTAGAGCCTTGGTTGGATAGGTTTTTTAGGGTTTTTCTTAGTAAAAAATCTCATATATAATATTAATGAATTCATGATGTCCCTAATATCCCATATTATGCCATTAAAATCATATCTAATCATAGGAATCAACAGAGGTAAGGAAAACTTATGGGCTACAAACTAGGCACAAAATAGGTTTTCTACCATTAGTGGAGATTCAAACACCTAAAAAGGTTTTTAGAATGAATGAAAGTTCACTTAAATAATTCCAAATATTTTACAAGTGTTTGGTTTAGAATTTAGGCCTCTAGTTCTTCATGCTAAGGGAAAACCATTTTAGTGCAGTCTTGGACAACTCATTTAAAGGGGGTAGTTTTTGTCTTATACTCTTCTATCTTGATAAATCAGCTCTCCCAAATATTTGATTAGGTAAATAGGTACCCAAAGAACCTTATAATTTTTTTTTTAGTTAAATAAAATTATCTTACATCACACACTAAGATAAAACTACTAACTAGCTTTTGAGTGCCTTTAAAACCTAAGAGGTAGGTTTTTCTTGGTTTTGTCCCTTTAATGCAGAAGTAGAAATGTAATCAAAGGAATGAGGGTTGTATAGATCCTAATAACTCATTTAAAATATATATATATCCTATTGTTCACATGTGTCATCCCTAAGAGGTAAAAAACCTTCATGGTGGAAAATATCCACGATATCTTATTAAGGTTAATTTCAAGGAAAGTTTGTGGTTTGAGGTCTTTTAAGCAAGGTTTAAACTCTTATTCAGTTATAATAAAACCATAGACATGTTTTTATCTTCCTCAAGATCCTGTATCATACAATCCTTATCTCAATCCATACAATCAACAAAGAGATCACCATCTACAACTAGGTCAAACTCAATCAACATATGATCCATGAAGGTATTATCTTGAGAATACTAGAAAACATGGATATTTCATTGAAGAAGGTTGAAATATCTCCTCAATTTTATTTTAATGAATACAATTTCCATCAAAAATCTTCTGAACTTCTTAAGGTCTCTTTCTAATAGTCCATACAAGGCACTCATTATGTACCTATAGTTAGGTCAGGGTTGGATGAAACTTTGACCAATGATGGAAGATGTTATAGGTGGAAAGAAATAAAAGTCTTTTAAATAGGTAACAAGTTTCATTAATCTCATTATTTAAGGATTAAATCAAGTAAGTCAAGGACTAGGTTGATCCTCTAAGAGTTTCTATTGGTAGTTAAGGAGTGAAAATGGCCACTTATAGCTATCTCTATTTGGCTCAAGTATAGTGTTGAAGGGGAGTTGGTTTCAAGATGTGTTCAAGGTATCAAGACTACCAATTCAAGCTTCATGCATTACATAAAATTATTAAATATATCTTGAGTATATACCTCACTACAAGGTAGCATTCCTAGTCATCTAAAGAACACCTTAAATCACCACCTACATCCATTTTGGTTATCACTTCAAATACTAAATTTGGATTCCAAGATGTTTCAAGAAAATTTTGGTGGTTAAATTTGTTTTTTTAATAATCTCAAGGCAAAATTAAGACTTTAAAAGTTTAAAATCATCCTTAAAGGGTCTTATATCATAGGAGATAGTCAATGAGCCTTCAAAATCACCTACAATAGTTAGAGTTCCACCTTAGAGTGAAAAGGTCTTGATTGATCCATAGTGGTTACCTCAATGAAATTCAATGTCACTAGGAAAAGATTACATATAGAAAATCAATAAAAAATTGAACCTATTTCAATCCATTCATGAAGGGTAAGTGAGAAGATATGAGTAGCTTGGAGGTTTTCCTTATCAATAGAAACTAAGGTAGTTTTGTGAAAATTAGGGCAACTTATGTTTCCTTTTATCTCCTCCATTCAATCAAATTTTTAAAAAACCCATGTTACTTCAAGAAATATGGATTAATAAGGATTAGTAAGTTTTCTTGGCCCATCATGAACTATTTAAATCCAACTCTCAACATGTTTCAATCCGTACAAGGGTTAAACACTCATCTATGGACAAGAGTCATTTTGACATGAAGTTTTCAAGTTTAGGTGATGCTAAGAAGTAATATAAATCATGTTCAATGTTTATGTTTTGTGTTAAAAACTCCTAAATTTTTGTGTGATAAGTCTAAGATATCCATCAAGAACACGAGAAGACATATAGCACTTGTACGAACTATGTTTTTGTGGTAAGTCAAATAATGAGAAGATAAGTGATTGTAAGTGTTGACTGAGGGTGTGATTAAAAAGGGTTTGAAACCTAATTGAATGTTATTAAAATAGATTTAAAGAATAATTAGATGGTAAATAGTTCTAATTTTGGGTTAAAAACTTATTATACATATCCATTACCCCAAATATCCACCTACAACGAAAGGAAGAACATCAATAGTGTTTTGTTGAGGACATAAAAGAAGGTAATGTAGGTCATATGATATTATCAAATATAATGTATTCCACTATATGGAAAAACAATATGTAATTTATTTTAAATTTATAATAATCATATTTAATTATGAAAATAGGAATCATAACCCCCAACAAGATTGGAAATGATGACCTATAACTACCCTCGTTTGGCTTAGACAGTAGCATGAGGTTAAAGTAGAATAAGGCAAGAAGTAAAAGATAAATTTTGTATTTTGAGTTAAATATTTAGTAAAAATGATGATTACATCTCTAATGGATGATTTATTACAACCCACCTTACATCTATAAACAACTCAGTGTCAAGTACGAGCTCCATTGATCACCTACAACCATCCTATAAAGGTGAAGTAGTGTCATAAAGTGGAGGATGATGACCAAGTAGAAAAAGGTCTAGGCCTTAAAGGGTTTTAAAAGTGAATAATTTTATGATAATATATTTCAATATTTAATAACAAATTTCACTACCTCCACACATTCCAATAATGTATAGAGTCTATATAATAATGTATGAAAGCTTTCTTAGGGTTTGAGTTGTTGAAGTAAGTATCAATGTCTTAAGAGTGTCTTAAATGAGTTATTAAATTGAGTTATGTAAGTTTAAGTTTTAGTGGATACACCTTAAGTTATCCATCATCTCATTGTGACATGCAATTTTTAATGTAGACTTACAACTACCCTTGGAAAGTGAGACATTAACATGAGATTGAGGTTAGATCAAACATAATTGATTAGAGAATGTAGTCCATGAATTCAGTATTAATGTGAAAATGACATAATATTTCATATAGGTTAGATAATTTTAAAATAATCCTTAATATCTAAAGTTCCATATAGTCATAATCACCTAGAATCATCACGTATGGATGACCTTCCCCAGGCAAAGCATGGTCTTAAGCCTTATAGGCCTAAAGACTATCTCAAGATTATTAAACATCTAAACACTTTTAACTATTAAAGGATAGTTATTAAAACATAATATAACCCTAAAATTACCTTTATTAATATTAAATCATGTGTCTTTTGGCATATGGTAACCTACAGGGTCTTCAAGCAAATAATCACCTACAACATTATCCTAGTGTTCTAAGGAGAGTAGGTTGGTGTAAAGTGTCCTAGAATGGACAAGTGACCTTGTAAATATAGTGTGTGAGACATAAGAGGATTAATATAAAGTTAAAATTAAATTTAAGGTTCCAATAATTATAGGTCACTCTTTTTCTTTGATTCTATGTAGATGGTTTCAAATTATACACATAGTCATAAGTTTGGGGGCTAGTTTGGAGAAATTGAAGGGTTGAAGATGCTAGAAAGGTGATTTAACCTAAAAATTTAGTACATAGGGTCATTATGAACTAGGTAAGGTGTTAATTATTCATATTTTCCCCAAAAAATAAGGGAATCATATGCTATTTTTTATAGACTTGAGGCATTCTCTATGTCATTCACACAGGCAACCCATTGCTAGTTTTGAGAAATTTGTGATTTTGGAGCATCTACAAGAGGAGTTAGGTTCTCATTTTTGGTACATATTGTCATGGTGATTATATAAATATTTATATACAATAATTAAGTACTAAATATTAGTGTAACCACCCACTATTTTTTACAAACATACTATAGTCGTAAACAATCATTTACTAAGGCAGCCTACTAGTTAGTTTTGAGAAAAATGAGTTTTAAGGCCTCTATAGGCATAATCCAGCTATGAAAATTAGTAGAGGTGGTGATCATGAGTGTTTATAACTATTAATTTTTTTTTCTACATCACAATAATATTTTACCCATCCACTATTTTGTCACAGTCCTATGTCTATCTATTGACACTCACCATTGGAGCTCATAATGGTTTTTGAAGAGTTAAGGTTTGACAAAAGATTTTGACTTCATGGGAGAGTTTTTAAGTCATTTGAATATTTTTATAAGTATTAATACACCTTATAGTATTTATAACTTGTTTATCATGGTAATTTAAGATATATTTGTCATTGATGTCCAAGGTGCATGATGACATGATGTGTTAATGATAAAGAGGTTATTTGTGTGGATCAGAGGATGTATGGCATGAGTGTAGAGAATTAAGGACCAATAAGATGTGAGGGGTTCATAGATACTTTGATGAGATTATAGAGATCCAATTTTTCCTTTGGAGAGAGTAAAATGAACATTCATATCTTACAAAAACTAGACTGTCACTGCATGTCATCAAGGTAAGAATGAACTAGTCAGTTTGTACATTTATTATATTTACCTAAAAATTCAAATGTGGTCAAGAGGTGACATAGAGATGATTTAATATGTTCTAAGAACATGCCATCCAAATTTTGTGTCTTGAAAAATTGTCTATCTAAATCTATAAGATTCCCAAGTTGGTTTGTATACTGGATACCTTCTAAATCCCATCAAATTTATGTCTCAAGAAATAGCTGTCGGTTTTCAAATATATGACCATTGGAGTTCAAACTGAGTATGCTTGCAAAAGAGACCAAGGATCAAAGAAATGCATTTAGTCACTAGGATATTGAGAATTTTGGAATTGTATAAAATTAAAATATGAATTAAAATACTTTAGGAACAACCTAAAGGTGGTGGATTGTAATAAGTGTATGCACAAATAAATTTATTATAGGTCAAAGTCAAAGGTACTCACTATGGTAAAAACCAAAGAAACTAGTGAGCATATCAATTGCCTATAGAGACCAAAATATTGAGAATTTTGGCATAGCATAAATATCAAAGATTAATTATAGTACTTTATGAACAACCTTAAAGTATATTTTATCCATGATGGTACATAAAAATGAATTATTACCTATTCAAGTTTACCATTATAGACTGTGATAAAACTCAGTAAACCTAATTTGAGTAGAATGGTTTTAGAACTCATTTGGAGTGTTTGGATTACTATTTTAAGAATTGGGTATTGTTTATAAATATTTTAAGATTTGTTCCATATATTTAATGAGTTTTTATAACATGTTTTGTGTAATAAAAACATCAGACAACATGATTGTACCTAGCTTCCAAAAGAGCCTTTTTTACTAGTTTTGAGTTTTTGAGCTCATAAGCCCATGAAATCACCTAGAATCACTTAGAAAACACATAGAAAATGTATTGGAATATCTCAAGATACTTTTTGACCTATTTTATAGATTAAATTGTCATGTGGGTGCTTAGAAGGCCCAAAATGACCTAAAATGCCCATTTAACATGTATTCAAAGAAAAAAATGGTATAAATGCATGGAGGAAGCCTAATGGGACATGAATCGCTATTATATATCATTTCGAGTCCTTATTATAAGTTTATAGGGTTATTTTTTGAGCTAAAAGACCAAAAACCCAAGTTTTCTAATGTTTTGTGAATGGTTAGAGGTTTAATGGAGATTTGTACCATTGTTGTAGGTCTTGAAGGTGGCATAAAACTTTAATTTATTCCTCATATAAATGATATGGATGCCTAGAATAATTATATAGGTCCAAGAGTGGCTCTCATGGTGATAAATGGCCTTGAAATTAGGTTCTAAGATAGCTAGTTGAAGGTGCCTTAAAACTTGAAGACTTCCATCAATGGAGTACAAGAGATTTGTAGGTTATATGGTGAATTTTTTAGGTTTAAGGATAAAATATTAGTTGGGAACAAAGAATAAAGCACAAAT
This sequence comes from Torreya grandis, assembly GCA_037957365.1. Lineage (NCBI taxonomy): Eukaryota > Viridiplantae > Streptophyta > Pinopsida > Cupressales > Taxaceae > Torreya > Torreya grandis. Next base: position 662,489 of record JARHVA010005662.1, read on the forward strand.
ATTTATCCTTAAAGGCTAGTCCAAACATTAAATGTCAAAATGACTAACCATGTTGCCAAGTTACCAACATAAGCCAAGTGGAGACGTGGCATAAAATTGAAGTGGAGTAATTTTGAGGAGTTACGGAGCATGATGGATCATTTAAGGAATATTATAGATGTTTTGAGAGTTTTCTTAAGTTAGTGGATCATGGCACTACCTTTCTCAAATAAATTTTGTCCTCTAGTGCCTTTTTATGCCAATGGGAGATCTTGAAGACCCTTTTGACTTTGGATGGTTAATTTACTAAATTAATATTAGTGGTTAAGTGGTTTGAATATGGTTGAGACTCATCTACCTATTCCTATTCTTTTGTGGAGCTCCATAGAGGGTGGTTGAGTAACATTTATTGCTTTATAAAAGATTTATTCTCCTTTCCTTACCCTTTTCTCACATATATCCCTTTTCTTCTCCACTATAAATATATAATCTCATTTGACAAGGTAAAAACTTATCAAAATTTGTAAAAATATCCTTTTGAATAAATAAGACAACTTATTGTACCTATCTCTTTGCCTACATCTAGTGTTTTAGTTAGCTTGTGTATGATTACCTTATGGAGGAGTGTTCTTCCTTGGTGATTATCCTTATTTATTGCATTTTTATAGGTATTTCAAGGTGTTTTTAGGTCTGAATTTGTGTCTTTTGATCACTGATGAAGGTATAGTGTGAGTGTTGATACTCCATGCTTCATCTCTTGTCTAGTGAGCTTAGTTTAGGAATATTGATGCAAAATGACCAGTTTGAGGGATTATGTAAGGGTTGTCTTTGATCTTATTTAGTGTCAATTTCACGCAATTTGGAGTGTCTTTTAGTTTGTTAAATCACCATTTTTTGTGTTTTTATTCATCCTTTGCAACCCTTCTATCCCTTTTCCAAGAAGAATCTATAGTTTAGGTGAGCTACCAAGAGGAACCAACCATCTCTAAAGGTTCAACCCCATCACAAGATATCCCAAGCTTGGTGTTGATCCCATTTTATAGCCAAGAGTGAGAGAGATTTAAGAACACTCTCACAAGGGTGTAATTCTATGCTACAACACAAACATTAGCATTGTGCCACTTTTCTAAAAGTGGCCCTAAACTACCAAATTTCTAATAGAAATAGTAAAAAAAATTCCTGTGTCAAAAACAAGAAAAGTAACAAGATCCTTAGTAGGGTAACCTCCTCCTTAGCTTGGATAAGCACCTCCACCTCCCCATACTAGGTCAAAGTCACTCCTCAACTCCTTGATAGACTTTACAGCTCAAAATAAATAATTACTATCAAGTGAAATGATTCAAATGAGTTATCGAAATAATAAACTAACCTATTTAAGTCAAATTTATAAATTTACACTTTATTAGGTTGAACTTGCATGCCAATTCAACCAACTAATAATAATTTATTTCAAATGTGATATATAGAGAATTGTGATGCTGATTTGTGATCCCTATTTTATGCATGGGACATGAATTCAATGTACCTCACCCTATATTAGTTATATTAATATCCCAATCACATTCAACTCTAAAAATTACAATATTGATATTCCCTTAACAAATGTAATATACAGCAAAATATTCAAACCTAAAACAACATCAACGTAATTAATTATCACCATCATGTCATTCGTTATCAATTTTAGTTAGACACCCTTACCTCAATCTCATATCTCTCACCAAAAGGGGGTAAATACACACATATTAGTATGTGTGTGTGTATATATATATATACATATATCCAAACACATAAGATTACTTAGATATAGATATTCAAACACATAGGTTTACTTAGATATACATATTTAAACACATAGGTTTACTCAGCTATACATATTTAGACACAAATTTAAATTTATATACATATTAAAAGACACAAGTTTTCTTAGATATACAATTTGACTCATATATATAATTCAACTCAACTATATAATTTGGTTCAGATATACAGTTTGACTCAGGTATAGAGTATGGCTAAGAATATAATTTGACTTGGATATACAATTTAACTTAGGTATATAGTTTTACTTAAATATATAGTTTGAAAAAGATATAAAATTAACTCAGATATATAGTTTTACTTAGATTTATAGATGTTAAGATGTATAGATACATTATGTAGATATCAATATTATGGGCATGATGGAGGGCACATGTCCTTGATCTCTATTTTTAGATTGTTAGGTTATACTCAGATCATAATTAGGATGCCACCAAAATTTCACTAATTTGGGTCACATGACCATTTTTAGTAATTGATACATAACCTTCCACTAGACCCAAATTATGTAAGCCAAGTGATAAAATTGACCTCCAGTTTTAGTTCACATACTGAGATTCAATACACATATTAGATTAGAGGTAAATAGGCCTTGTTTTTCCACATATTTATTTTACATACTTAGATTCAATACACATATGAGAGTGGTGGAAAGTAGGCCTTATTTTTCCACATATTCATATTATATACTCAAATTTAGTATACATATCAGAGTGGGAAAAATTAGGCTTATTTCTCCACATATTTAGTTTACATACTTAGATTGAATCTAGATATTAGGGTGGGGGAAAATAGGGTTTTTTTCCTCATGATTTAATTCACTATTTGGATTTAGTATAAAGGACACCAACATTATATATTTCCTTTTCACATACTTCACTCTAGATCCAATAACTTATTTGGCCAAGAAATGATCTATGTCCATAACAAATTTACATAAGTAAACATAGCTATGCATTATTTTTTTATTTTAATCTATTACTTTCATTTAATTTCACTACTAGAATAAAATGGCACAAATGTATGCACCCTATTTTGGTTAATAAACCACAAATATTATGTCTTTTGTTAGTCTTTCACATGAATGTCTTAGTGATGAATATAGTCCTTGTTGACATGGTCATTTTGGGTCTTTTGATCTTTCTTATGTCTTATTTTCCATATTTGTTGCACCTCTAGTGGTCTTGAATCATATCCTTCCAATCACAGGGGATCCTATCTTATCTTTCCTGGTCTTAACTCTTTTTTTAGGCCTTAGGAAACTAGTTTCCTTATCTAGATAGTAGTGCCATGCAGTTTTAGTGTCCAATAATGGTATTAGTGTCCAATGATCATTTTATCCCATGTTTTGTGTCCTATCACTACTTTGATGCTTCTATTATGTTTTTAATCACTATTTTGCATCCTGTCAGCCACCAAACAAGGTATTACATTCAAATCAAATTTATTTATATATAAAGAGACTTATAAGGCATTTTACATCTAGTAATTACTATTTTGGCACATAATCTCATAAAATCAAACAATAGTACATCTTAATACTCTACATATTACTCAACTATCACATCTAGAATTGCATGTTTGATCAAATAATGGTCTAAGAAAAGGTCATTCTAGCATATCATGTACATTTATTATGAATTTTCATTAAGGAATAAATACATGCCATCCAGAACCCCTAGCATTGGGGTTAATGTAGGTAGGGTTATACTCTATATAATCATACTATCACATAACCTAGTTTCTCCCTTTCTTTTACATTTAATCTAGTTTTTTTTTATGTGTCTAGGTATTCCTTAGGGTTTCAAAATATATTTAGGAAAAATAGTGACATAGGATATCTTCTAGAAAACACAAAATCACTTATAGGTTCCCCAAACTCTCAACTTCCTTAAAAGTTTTAGATATCTCCTCCAAGAAGGAAACTAGTGTCATTGGACACTAGTACTACATGACACTACTATCCTCATAATGTAACTACCTTAGAATAATTATACCTACATTCATGGAATGAAAAATGTTTAACTGATTCTCAAGCTTGTTTTATCCCCTGAGTCATAGAAATACTTGTTTTGCTCTAGACAAGTACACTTTATTTACATCTTTGATAAAATTGGGAAAGGCTTGTAAAATCAATTATTTACTTTTTTTATTGTGAGTTACTATTATACTCAATCCTTTAACAAAATATTATTTACATGCACTAAGTCTTGAATGGTTAAAACATCAATATAACAAGGAATATGTTGGAAAATTTTGTTTATAGGAAAATAAGCATTAATTATGTCTTTTTTGAAATTATTGGTAGACATGATGGAAATATTACCATGTGGAAGATCACATTGCATGTGTTTCAATGTAACTCATAGGTAGTGATATTGATATGTATTTCTTGATATATCACTCTTGGAAGTTTGAGAAGGATTAATTGTAAAGTTTTGAAACTATAAATATACCCATATAAATAGGTTGGTTGAAAATAAAATTGTAATTCATTTGTATATTTATAAGTTGTGATTTTTTTATCTTTGATTGAGATATAGAATAGATAACTTGGAATTACTAGATTCAAGTAGGTGGAGGCTACCCTACAGTCTAATGTTACTCTGGCCCTTATATGCCAAAAACCCCATGTTTTTTGTCATTTTTCAAAAATTGTAAATTTTGATTCTATAATGAAATTGAAGTGATTTTAAAATTTCATTGGACTTATCTAATATAAAATGGTTTTATCCATATTTTGTGCATGCACATCCTTTCTAGTGTATAACTAGACTTTCTAGTGCAGTCCTATTCTTAGTAAAATTTAGCATTAACATTTGACATTAGTAATTTTGACTATATTTTCCTTAGTTTTCTAGGTTGTATTTTTTGTTTTTTTAGTAAAAAAGTTGATTCGTAAGAATGAGAGTTCAGACATGGGTATATGATGGATATCATGTGAGTATTACCTATGACTGATGTAGTTAGGGCCACTCATGATGTGTGTAGGGTTGGTCACATAAGGTGATTAGATGTGATACTCTATGACATGCATATGATGATAATGTTGGATAAGTGGTGGGATTTAGATACTTGATTTTTTTATCTCCCTACAAGGGATATGACCATGACTCTTTAGTATGTTTGGAGGATATAAATAAATAATATTTTTGAAAGACATATGACCATTTAAGATAGTGGTGGCCTAGTGTAGATAGCATCAGTTAAACATTATATAACTATTCATGTTAGGGATGCCTGATACACTACTAATGATACTAACATTGCATTATTTTAGATTGTATTATCAAATGTTCCACATGTGAATAAATTCATGAATTCATTAATAACATGATTTATTACCATTGATGCTGGTGGTTTATTTATTTCTTACATGGCACATAATTTTGTGTAGGATATAGAGGATAATGATACTACGTACTCTTAGGGATGGACTATGATAGCCCACTTATACATAGATTTACATAATTTAACTCTAGAGAGCTTTGGTCACTTGGTGGAGGACTTGGCTTCGCCACATTATTGCATTGTTGGAATTATGAGCATATTAATGTGATTAAACCTATAGGTATGTTTTGTGGTGGGTAGGTACATTTGTATATATATGCAAAGAGATGGGTTAGTATTGATCATGTTATATGGAGTGGTATGATGGAATGTTGTTGGATTCTTGATTGGATGATAACATATTTGATTGTGTGGAAACCCTATTGAGGTTTTATAGGGTGCCCTAAGGATGGGTTGTAGCTAAGTAAAATTTGTGCTAGATGTTGGTTTCATGATTGATGGTTAGATGTACACGAGTGATTCTAATTTTAATGTGTTATGCACTAGTTTGGTATCAGACATAATGTGCCCATGACACTTATTATATGGATCTAATGTATGACAGAACCAACACATAAGGGTGACTAAGGCCAATTGAGTGTAGTTAATTTACCAATAGTTCTATTGATTGAGGTGGACCTTATGATTTAGGTTCCAAATATAGATGATTTTATGTGTACACTAAGATATGCACAATAATGGATCGCACATAGGTGTCCCATCTTATTTCTTATTATAGTAGAGGTTCCCTTGAGTAAAGGGTGGAAGAGACATGGGTGGAATAAAATATAATAGACCTCATGATATTCCTTTGTGTGTGTGTGTGTGTATTTTGAGATTATTTTCTTAGTTATTAGTTACTTTGATATCTTTCATATTTTTTAAGATATATACGTAGCTTTTAACCAGAAAAACTGAATGAATTACATCAATGGCCACTATTAATCAATACTAGAATACCAATATTCCCATTACATCCAACATTTTACATTCCGTACCACACTATTCCCACCACAATCAACATTTAGAATTTTTCCATAACTAGAATTAAAATGAATATGGCTAGAACCAACCTTTTCTATACCTTTGAGATTTGAACCTAGGTGGTGCATTTAACAACCAAGTTGCTTTACCAATGTACCCCCATCTCTTCAGTTTGATATTTTTCATATTGATACCATGTATGATTTGTTTTATATAGGATTATGAGTATTAGAATAATATATGAAAGATATATTTTCAATTTTTTGATGTGACATATGCTAAGTGAAGTAGTTTCTAGTGAGATATTATAGTGTGCTATGGATATTTTAGGTGAGCATGCTCCATTTCATGAATGAAATGTGACATTTACTATTACATATGGTGTTGCCACATTAAAGAACAATGATTTAAGATCTGAGTGAGATATTATGATCATTGAGTGAAACCGTATTAGGATAGAGTTAATGAGACATCAAATGAACACTCTTACTCTAGGTGTGGACTTGGGTAAGATTACATTATCCAAGTATGTAAAAATATAGTCTAAGTATGCAAATTTACATGGATAAGTGGTTTTACATGAGGATTACATGAAGAGGAGTTGGTCTTAATCAAAAACATGATAGAATGATAGTGGGACATTATATTCATGAACTCCCATATTGATTGAGAGAGATGTAGTTAGAAAGGATATAATTATTGATTTAGTTTACATATGTTATAATTATATTAAAACATTTGATGTGTGTGTGTGTGTGTGTGTGTGTGTGTGTGTGTGTGTGTGTGTGTGTGTGTGTGTGTGTGTGTGTGTGTGTGTGTGTGTGTGTGTGTGTGTGTGTGTGTGTGTGTATTGATGTGTTCTTGATTATATTATGTTTATGTTTAATTTGATATTGCATGTGATTTTTAGCTTTGTTGCATTTGATAATTGGGATCATGTGATAATGTTAGTACTTACTATTTTGATATATGTGGTTTTGTTCTTGTATATGAAACAATGTGTTGATAATATTGTTATTAATTTGTGACACATGTATACAATTAATTTTATTGAGAATTGTAGAATAAGCTGACAATCCTAATGGAAATAGAAATTATGCACCATATTTATTGTTATTTATGACATAATTTTGATACTAAATATGTATCTCTATATGCTTAGAGATAGTCACATATGTATTACTTAACTTTAACATTTATGTTTGATTTTATTGATGTTCTTTTGCTATCTTTAAATTATACATTACATGTTCATATCTCTTATTTGAATTTTGGTGTTTTTGATTTATTACCCATGTTTGTGTAATTTGAGATGTACCTTTATCATGGAGCATAGTGTCATTCATGATTAGTATATTACTTTAGAATTGTAGTCATCTAAAAATTTCACTTGAGTGATAGTATTGTTAATTGAGACTATATATCCATAACTTAGCCTTAGACCTATCTTAGGACCTATTTAGACACTTATTCACCCTTCATGAAGACCATATGCATGAAATAATTGTCCAGAATCAGACATCTAAGATCAGTGACTATAGTGTGAACACACATAATTTTTGAATTAATAAATCTATAAGAGAGCAAAAACTAAATAAAATGTATTTAATAATGGAGATGGCCTTCTTACACAAAGAGATGATGTTCACATCTCTCAAAAATCTCAAATTTGTCAAAACTCACAACTAAGAAGCTCAATGAATCTAGGTCCACTTAATGAAGAATACAAAGGGAGATAGGTATTTATAGGTTGGAAAGATAGTGAAACCCCACATTCTATTGAATGTGGTACTAATCTTACTAAATAACATCTAGAGCCCTAAGCAAGCTAATATAGGCATGTAGCCTAAACCCATAGGAAAAAGGCCTACACCAACACCCCCCATAAGCACAACTTATGTAGGAAATGATACAAAAAATGGGTCTCGACAACAAGGCTTGATGAGGTACCCATGTCTAATGCAATCTCTCATAAAGTAGAGAAAAGTAGAAAACCTAGTGAGAAAAAACTCTCCCCATAAAGAGAGAAAATAAGAAGGGACTAAAAGACCCCCTAGAAGAAGATGCTCAAATAATCAACACTCCAAGTACATAGTGATGATCCCAAATATCCTAAAAAACATGAAGGATATTAAGTGCTTGATTTATTGACTAGTCTTTAGTTTTGATAGTTGTTAAGCATTTCTCTCCTCTTCCCATGGACATTTTTTCAATGAATGTTCCATGTCTATCTTCTTCTCTAGGTATTCTCTCTCCTTCATTACATGATTCTTCATTTCCATCTTCTACAGTTAGTCCTATGATATCTGATCAGACTTTGGTAGTGATGAAGCATGTAATGAAGGAGAGAGAAAAGCTAAAGAAGAAGATAGACATGGAATATTCATTGAAATAATGTCCATGGGAAGAGGAGAACAATGCTAAAAAACTATCAAAACTAAAGACTAGTCTATAAATGAATCACTTAGATCTATAAGATGAATGTCTATAGGAACATATGAGTCATCAATACTCTCCATGTGTATACTCTTATTTCAATTATTAAAGTCCTAAAAAATGCAAGTTTACGAAGGCTCTGAAAGAGAAACATTCTACATCCATTCCTATGTAGATTGTTGCTCTTTCAGAGGCTTCACAGACTTGCATTTTTGAGGACTTTATTGATTCTAGTAAGAGTAAACACATGGAGAGTATTGATGAATCATATATTCCTATATACATTCATCCTCTAGATTTGAGTGTTTTATTTATAGAGCAGTCTTTAGTTTCCATAGTTGTTAAGCATTGCTCTCCTCTTATCATGGACATTATTGTAGTGAATGTTCCATGCCTATCTTATTCTTTAGCTATTCTCTCTCCTTCATTACATGCTTCTTCATTACCAAAGTATGATCAGATATCATAGGACCAACTGTAGAATATGGAAATGAAGAAGCATGTAATGAAGGAGAGAGAATAGCTAGAGAAGAAGATCGACATGGAACATTCATTGAAAGAATGTCCACAGGAAGAGGAGAGAAATGCTTAACAACTATCAAAACTAAAGACTAGTCTATAAATTAAGCACTCAGATCTACAAGATTAATGTCTATATGAACATATGAGCCATCAATACTTTCCATGTGTGTAATCTTACTGGAATCAGTAAAGTCCTAAAAAATGCAAGTCTATGAAGGCTCTGAAAGAGCAACAATCTGCACAAGAATGGATGTAGAATCTATAATGGGACAACTAAAATTTAATATAATCTCATGCTATAGTAGGTGATTGATAAAAAGAAGAGCATTATCAACCACGGATATATCATAATAAGAAATAGAAGTAAGAGGTGAGAGTATAACTATCTCTAAAGAGATAATAGGTAGTGGAGGAGTTGTGATGTAAGTCTCAATTGGATCTTCAAAAAGACTCTGAAGAGTGCTCCAAATAGTGGATGGACACTTTATGTGCTCTACATGGTGGTGTAAATCCCATAAAACATGTAACAACAAGTGACCATAAACAGAGTCACAAGAGTTGGCCTAGTCATTATATTGACTTAGGTCAATATGAGTAGGAATCTATCCATATAAGAATAGAATAAGTTCGCATTCCTTGAGTGAAAATTCCATGTACATACACCATGAAGCATAATTATCTTTCCTAAGAAGGATCACTAGAGATAAAATAACTCTCTTTAATAGGTAGCTCTCAAGTGGAATCTCTATGACCACAACTGAGAGTAATAGTTCATGCTCTAGAGATGGACTTTGGACTATGTCAAAAATGAGTCCAATCAAATGAGAGAAATATATACATAAGTGATAATGTAGTTTGAATTTATGTCAAGATATACTTACAATGCATCTAGGAATACAAGATAAATTTGTGTGAGTAGTCACTAAATGGGCACAAGTAATAATTACAAAAATTGAATGTGTGCATGAGAGAATGTAGGGCCCACAACAAATCTCCCCAAGATAATAAATAGTGACCCCCCTTATTTTTGGAATAACAAAGCATGCTCAATGTGAGAACATTATAATTAACTGATAATATGTCCAAATAGGTATGAAAAAATAATTCATAAGTAACAATACACATCTCAACAAATGAATGTCAGACCCAGCTAACAATGCATCCATGAGAATGAGTAATTAGTGCAATTAATAAAAGTAGTACACATGAAATGCAAATAGGCCAAGTAGGAGGATGTCAAACTCTATTGATAATACGTCCGTATGAGGAGAAGTCAATGTGTGAACTAGTTAGGTAACCCCTCAAAATTTGGAACTTTATAATTTAGTAAATTTTACAACTACCACTTATCAATGAAATTATTTTGATCTTAGTGAATATAGATGCCAAAAAGGGCCATAGAAAACAAAGTATATTTTTTGATAGAAATAGAGACAATAGATCACACCACTAAAAATTACAAGAAAAATCATGTACTTTCAAAAAAAATTACACTAAAAAATGTTGATGTTTGTTCTAAAACAAATCCATCGAAGGAATAAAATCAAGGATTACTTAGCAACATATATTAAAATATGCATTTTCTGAAAAACCAAGACACTAAAAATAAAACCAAATTGCATCAATATATAGAATATAAAACTATACCACAAATAAAAAAATTGCTCTGAAAAAGAAGCTCATATGACCAAGTTATGGTCCTCCAAAGTTGACTTATCCAAGGTAGACTACTCATCTGTGAGGGGGGTAGGTTTGAAAAATGATTTTTTTGATAAATTTGGTGTGATGCCACCAAATTTGGTGATGTCAACAAATTTGAAGATCTGCTAAAAAGTTTTATCAAATCTAGAAAACCTCTAGCCAAATGAAGAACCCAAATAAATCTAGTGGAACTACCATATCTGGTGGTAAAGTTGGTAGAATCTATAGAGATTATTCCATAAAAATTCAATGTATTAAATTAGGTGGTCAAATGGCTATCACTATTATGATTTGACTTCCTTCAACTTCAAAACGTTATCAAATGTGCCTCAGATATCAAAATCTAATGAAACAAAAGTTGGTCTATATAGATTTGGGCCTTCTGAACTCAATGGTAGGGTTAGATTTAGCTAAAAATAGATTGAAAATGTTGGTACCTCCCAAATCTAGTAATCTTCTCTAAACATTAAACCCTCATAAAAAATTCTTTAAAACTCTAAATTTGATCAAACAAAATCTGATATTGACTTTCTCAAGCCATTCAAACTCAATGGAAGGGTACTCAATGACTCAAGATGTAACTAGCTATCTCATATGCCAAAAATCACTTTTTTATTATAGGTAGATTTTTGATAAAAGAGGTATTGATCATAAACTAGATCTAATTTCTACAATTTCACAAAGAAAATTGCTAGTGGCTAATCAAATAAAACATCAAATCTAAATCTAAATTCCAAGAAATATTATGATGCCAAGCTTCTATAATAAATATTAAAAAAAGCTAAGCTAAGTTAAGCCCAAACTTGAAGAAAACAAGGAGACAAATTCAATGCCTAACCTCTCTCTTTCACTTTTTAAAAAAAGATGGAAAAACTTGCAAACAAACTCCACAATCCTCAAATCTAGATCAGCTTTGATACCATGAAAGAGTTGTCTAGAATCAGAAGCCCAAGATTGGTGACTACAGAGCGAACACACAAAACTATTGAATTGTGAAATCTAGAAGAGAACAAAAACTAAGCATAATTATTCAATAATAGAGATGACTTGCTTATATAAAGAGATAAATTACATAGCTCTCACAACTCTCAAAGTTGTCATAGTTCACAACTAGGAAGCTCAATGAATCTAGGCTCACTTAATGAAGAATAAAAAGGGAGAGAGGTATTTATAGGTTGGATAGATAGTAAAACCCCACATTCTAGTGAATGTGGTATTAATATTCCCAAATAACCTTTAGAGCCCTAAGCAAGCTAATGTAGCCATGTAGCCAAAATCCATAGGAAAAAGGCTTACACCAATAATGCATCCCTAAACATCCCTAAAATAGTCCTAGACCCTCACTTTAGTAACTTATTCCTTAGTGCCTCAGGTTCTACCACATGGACACTAGTGCCATAACTTGGATAGTAGCACCAATGTCACTAGTGTCCTAGTTTGGGTGTTATTCTCATTTTCTTACCTTGTACAACCAATAAATATCTTTTCAAATTAAAAACCACCTAGGGTCAACCTAGACCTATTTTAAGACCCACACAAACACTAGAAAAATATAGACATGGATTTTGTCCCTTTATTCACTAGATGGAAATCAAATACAATAACATAAACTAACTGAAAACAAGTTATGCATAATCAATGTTATTAATCCCTGCTCTACCCTACTTTTGTATATAGCCATATACAAAATTGCTAATCTCATATTACCTAGATTTATAGTCTCAAGCACACTCAAAGAACTCAAATCAACATTCGTACTAGACTCACTTTCACTTGTAATATCACTTAGATGTGGAAATCTACATCAAGATTGATTCTTACTTACAGTATTGGTATGTAGGCAACTCTCATCATAATAGGGCATTGATGATGTCCAACTTACCCCTATAACATCACAATTTTATACTTGTGCTAATTAAATACCCTAACAACATAGAGTTATAGGGTTTACATGTAAAATCAATCAAAATAGGTCATTTATATGGAATCATAACTTACACACACAAGAACATTTTGTAGACTCTAACATAGATGCACCTAGAATCTTAGAGCAAATTTACATATAAGACACTAGTACCATTGGTGCTACTTTCTAATTAGGGTGTTATTATCTAGGAAGAGTTCTGACACTTGGATCTTGTTTTGGGAACTTAGATTAGCTTTTATCCTGGTTTAGAACCTCCAAATCTTCCATCTCAATCAATTTCTAGTTAAGTACTTATTTGCATCATTTATTGATATTTTTAGAAATTTCAAACTAGGTCAATTCTATTACAACTTAGTGGCTATATTTATTACATATTTATACCTTGATTTAATATACTTATCTCCTTTAAAAACATAAGGATTAAACTCTATAAACCTAAAAATTTAAATCAATTGGTGAACCTGACTTACCTCAAACACTATTAAAACCCTAACCTTATATGCTCTTAGGGTTTGTATCATTTTATTTTCTATGATCAAATATTATTTCCAAAATCTTAGATTTTTTTTACTATTTAATTCTATAATATTTCATTGATTAAATTTCTTTAATGTTTATAAATATACAATTGTTTATTTTCTTACTTCTTAACCTACAATGGCAGAATTCAAAAATTGATTTGATGAAATTGATAAAATACATTTACAAGATTTTTTTTTCAAGCATTTAGATATGCAAGATGACCTTATCAATATTTTCCATAAATAAGCTCAAAAATATACCAATGGTCAATCTTCTACTCTCCCAAATAATAAATTGGTACACCTATTTTGGGGTAAACTTAATTTATACAATAACCTATTTTAACTCGACAACCTTCAATAATGGAAACACCTCCTATGGTTAGTTCTTCCTCTCTAGATATATAATCCCTTATGCATGAGATTCATTCTATGTAGCCTAAGGTGGTAAATTTTGATTAGGGTACTATTATGCCATCACATGCATTGTATTATCATGTTCTTTTACATACACCTTTGTCACAACACATATATGCAAATACTTTTCCATACATATTTGTGGCACCTAATCTTACTTTGTATGATGGTAAGGGTGACCTAGAGCACCATCTATGATATTTATATCCAACATGTTTGGATTATGTAACTAAGGATTGGATCTTTACTAAGTTGTTACGATATAGTCTAAAAGACTATGACTTACAATGGTTCTATGATATTATAAATTAGTCCATCACTACATTCAATCTATTTTTTTGGCACACTTTTCAATCAAAATCAGTGATAAGATCTCATATACTCAAGTGGCACAACTTAAACAAAAATTCCAATTAGCCTATTGCAAAATATGTCATGTGATATGAAATTATATTGGAAAATATGATTAAACCCATGAAAAAAAGAGATATCCAAGACATATTCAAACATAGTTTACTACCAGGATTACATGAAGTTATTTTGTTCAAGAAGTTTCCAACATTCACAAAATTATGCCACATAGTGAAATAAGGAGAAGTCAATATTCTCTCTACAGGAAAATTAAAATACAAAAGTGGATTAGATTTAAATACTAAGATTTATAATAGGCATATATATAGACTAATGGCCACTGATAATGAGATTGATCAAAAGGCTGTAGTTAATGCAATTTCTAAGCCACCTCCTCATTTGGCTTTATTAGCTCCTCCATAAAGAGTTTTCACAAATATTCCACAATCGTTACCATGTATTTTAAAATATCTCTAAGAATGTAATGTCATATCTCTCCCTCTCATAAAATAGGTATATACGACAAGGAATCTTCCAAATAAATATGATTATAATGCATTATGTGACTATCATAGGGAACTAGGCCATACTACAAATAAATGCCTCAATTTGAAACATAAGATATAGGATTTGATAGAGGCTAACATAATTGATGTGGACACGCCTACATAGGAACCTAAAGTTCAAAAAATAAATTTTAAGGCATTAAAAATATTTTTGGATCTATTTCAAAAACATATAACTAATGAGCTTGAAGACACTTAAGGTGTTCACTATATGTATTAGGCACATACACCATTAACATCTTAGCACACTACTACATATGATGCATACCCCTGCATAATATCATTAGTATGTATCATAATAAGTGTCAATTATACATTATGTCTTCAAAGAGTAAATAATATGTATATTAGTCCCTTGTTAGTCCAAATAACCAAAAAATAAGCATAATAATACACTAGGACTAAACACTCTTTCCTAAGAACTAGGGATAACATAACATAATAAGCAAGATCACAAAATAGAGATAAAGACAATACAAATTTGTTACCTCTTTTATTGAATTTTATGCTTGATTTTTGGTATAACGATGTTCATGCTATACCTATTATTATTTGAGTCTTATATTAATGCTCTTCCATGGTGGTAGCATCTCTCTAATAGTCACTTCTGACTTGGTGTGTAGCTTGACACAAATTGGGAATTATAACACTACTCTCCAAAGCTTCAAGAAATTATTCTAATATAATAACCTTACACACAAAATATTTTTGGAATATGGTGTGAACAGTTGTATTTATAGTTGAATTAGCTAACTCTAGCCTTTGGGAGGTTAGGTTAAATTTTGACTATGTTTGAGTCTAAATTAACCTAGGTTGAGTTAGTCTAACTCTGGGTTGGGTCAAAAGACTCATGAAATCTTGACATCTAAGTTTCAGATATTTTTTAGGCATGACAAATTAATTTATATATTTTTGAGGTTATGACTCATATTTTTAGAATATTTAGGAAATAATAAATCACTTTGTTAGCTCTTTTGACCTTTTGACTTCATATTTAGCTAAAGTTTGCTTTTTTGGTAAATAAATTACACTAATTTGATTTGAAATTTTTTACTTTGGGAAATTTAATTGAGATTTAAAATGTAATTAATATTTCTTAGGGATTTTTGTCTTTTCATAATTATTTTAAATATTTTCAATTAATAGCTTGATAGGCCAAAAGTGTCAAATTAGTAGGTTGTAATTTGACAAGGGTTAAAATTGAACTAGGTTTTTAGTGTATATAGTGTAATATACTAGATAAGATAACTTCATCACATTTTTGAGTGATATAATCCCATATGTAGATGAATTTGGTAAATTTAAGTGATTTATAGGCTTAAAATGTGTCATTTGCTATAAATTTAACTAATCCTAGTTTAGGCATGAAAGTGGCCAAAACTATGTGTTTACATTTTTCCCCTATTTAATAAGGTATTACAAGATAGGATAAGTAAGATATTTTTAAAGAATTCAAAAAGTCATTAATCTGAATGCTTCATTCCCCAAAGTGAAGTTGATAAATCCTTGATTCCCCCTTGAGGGAATGGGCAAAAAAATAGAATCATCAAACATTCCCTAAAAATGAATAAAATGAGATGATCAAGTGGTAATGGGGGTGGGATTTCTAAATTACCTAAAGGTGGTTATACACAATAATGGCTATAAAGCCACTGATTTACCTAAATATGGATATAATCAATAGTGAAGGGTGTAACATTGGTTTTCCCAAAGGTGGTTATAAGTAGTGGCACTTATAATTACTTTGGTAGGGTAGTGGGACTGATATTTATTTTCCCAAAGGTCATTATAGTCAGTTAGTAAAAAATGGGCAACATTAATTTTCACAAAATTCATTATAATCAAGAATAAAAAGTGGGGAAAACACTAATTTTCCCAAAGGTGATTATAATTAGGAACACAATGGAAAACACGAATTTACCTAAAGGTGGTTATAATCAGGAATAGAAAGGGAATTATTAATTTTCCCAAATTTAATTCTAATCATTATCATGGGATGAAAAAATAATGATTTACCCATAGGTAGTTATGATCATTAAATTATTCAAAAATATAATGACTTTTCTAAATATGGCTATAATCATTCACATATTCACATCGAGTGATTTAAAACATGAATGCCCTAAAAAGGTAAGATATATATCATTGATAGATCAAAAAATAATTTTCCACAATGGGGCAAATTAACAAGGGTAGGTTATGTGAAAAATTCATAAAATGGATATATGAAGAGATGGCAAAGAATAACAACACATTTATATCCTAAATGTGAGTTTGAAGATGCATGTTCAAACAAACATGGGATATAGGTTGATAAATAATGTTGTTAAACAAGCCTTAGGGGAGGCCCAAAAAGTTCACCTGGTTACAATACAACCAAAAAATAAGATCTCATTAGTCTCAGACTAGCACTCATGTTACAAGTGCCTCAGACCAATCTTTTCATTAGCAATGAGCACCACCACTAGGACCACCAGGGCCACTAGGGTCTCCTATAACTATAGGTCCTATGGACACACAAAGTTAGAGTTGATCATAGAAACCTTAGTATTTTATTACAATTTGGCATTGTTTTGGCCTATGGCATTATACTCATTATATCAACATACTTATGTATTTTTGAGATACCATCATGATATGTATATATCCTTTATGTATATGAATGTGAGATACACTGGCATTAATTTTTGAGTCCTTCAATATCAATATACATGTATATGATATCCTTGATATATATACAATACCATATTTCTCATCTTGATTATATCATGTTTTGTATTGATTAACATTGAGTAGCATTATGTATGTTTAACACTATTAATGTTTATGCTCATGTATGCTTTGTTCATATATTTTTTATGTCACGTTTATGAGATGTTCTATTGGTTATTATATGATTATGTTAGATGACTCATATGGATTATTATTTAGAGATGTTCATCTATATAAACATATATAAAAAAATATTGATATTGATTATTACTCATGGATTCATCCATGTGTTTGGGCATTTGGTTAGCTTTTGACATATTAGAGAAATATTGCCATTGCATTGATAGAATAGACTTTGTGAGCCCGATTTTTCTTCAAATTATGATATTATGGATGATAGTTATGGATAACTAAAATATAAATATATGCCATAAGCATAGAAAACTTAATTTAAATGTAAATTTAAAAAACATAGAAATACGATATGGATAATCAAATCCCAAGTGGAAATATATCAAATAAATCAAGTGTAAGACTAAATACAAAAATTCACAATTGAATTACATGATATGGATAATCAAGACTTACATGTAAATAAAATGTAATAATCTTATGGCACCTGAGGAATAAAAGGAAAAATAAATTAAAAAATAAAACAAACAAAAAGATAAAACCAAATAAAACAAATAAGCAAATAAAAAAAAATAAACAAAACACAAAAAAATAAAAATTATAACAAAATAAACATTATACAAATAAACCACATAGACAATAAACTATAAACAAATTTTACAAATAAACAAACAAACAAACAAACTAACTAATAAAAAAATAAAATAAACAAAATAAACAAACTATACATACAAATAATAAAACACCAATAAACAAAATAACAACAAATGAATAGAACAACACACAAACAAACAACTAAATAAAAGATAAGAAAACAACAATAAACAAACAAAATAACAAAACATGCATATAAAACACCGATAAATAAAAAAAACAAAAAAACAAACATGATACAAAAAAATATAAATATATTAAACAAATGTATAAATAATAATAAAGAAAATGTAATAAAGAAAGTAAACTAAACAATCAAAACAACTAAACAATCCAAAGTAATGAAAATTAAAATAAATAAACTACTCTAAACACACAAAAATAGACAAACTAAGCCAAACAAATGATAATACATATATAATGGTTAATCATGATGTTAGTGCAAATAAAAAAACAAATTGTTCATGAATGTGTAATAGAGGTGTAACTTTTGGTGACAGGGTGACCCATAAGCTAGGCAGGAACAACATCAATAAAATAACATAAGAACAAAAGGCACATGGTTGCCCATAGGATATAGGGAAAGAATGACACAAATAAGATGACAAATATTCCCCCTAGGCTATAGGAGACAATGACAAAAACATAATACAACATTTCCCCTAGGCTATATGAGACAATGACATAAACACATAAAATGAGGGAGGGGAAATAAAAGAAAAGGAAGGGGTAGCCAAGCTAACTCTAGATGCACTAGGCAAGTGGATAATGCCTACATAGTTTCATGGACATAAGATCTAACATGAATTTAAGTATAAATTTAGTTCTCCCAAGATATGGGATAGAAGAAAATGAATTATAAGGAAACATGATTTACTTGTAGATGAAATTAGGAATGATCTCACAAAATGGTGAGTGCATAAGAAAAGAGGGGATGACATTTCATAATCATAAGAATATCAACACAAATAAATCATGCATGTGTGAGAGTATGGTTTATGATAAAACCAATATAAAAGATAAAAGATGAGTATTTACAAATGAATTGAATTGGTAATTCATAGTGTCTACTACATCTAAGGCTTGTAATGAGAATGAATGAGCAAAATGGCATGAGCGTAAGATAAAGTTTCTTGTAAAATAGAGAGAATTCAAATAGAAATAAATAATAAAATGGTTAGAGCATAATAAAATCCAAGTGGTCATTAGTGTATCATATTTGAATACACAATTCTCACAACTTCAACTCACAAAATAATGAGAGTGTATGGATAAGGACATAAGGATGGGGAAATTGAATGAAAGTGGTTACTCATGAGATAGTTATGATTCCCATGATCCTTAAGGTAAATAAGTGGTTAAAAAATAAATGAAGTTGTAGTTGAGGTAACATGATATACCCCATGTATATAAGTGCTACCTACATAGTCTGTGCAGACGTCAAGTTGATGTAGTTTTCCTAGAAATGGGAGGAAAAATACCAATGTGGTATATAAATGAAACTGAAAAGATAAAATGGCCCATCCCAAAAAAAATTATGGATGTGCATCTCATGAGGAAATTCTAAGTTAAATTTCATGATTTTTATGACTTTTAAGATTTTTTCATGTCTTTATGAATGCTTAGGGGTTTTCAAATTATTTTAAATGTTTTTGGAATTTTCTAGGCATCTCAACTCAATCAAGAATTATGAGATGAAAAAATGATCCATCTCATAAATCTATGAGAGAGTATGGAAAAAGGTGTGACTAAGTTGACCAAAACATAAATCAAGTGTTGCCTATATAGTCCTGAATGAGAGCTTAAGTTACTCTAGTTTTGCCTACACAAAAGGCCTCCAACGAAGTACCAATAAATTTAGGTAAAGGGAAATGGCAAGGCAAATGATAACAATAATATCAAGGTGATATTGTAATGTATGGCATAACTTAGATTATCCTTGTAGATAATAATCCAAGACCTCAAGCATAAAAAAGTTTGAGATACATTATTTTTACTGGTCCATCATGTTCATCTCACTCTGGTGTAGCAAACCCATATTGACAACTACATATGGCCCTAACCAGTTTGGTCAAAACTTTTTTTTTCTTTCTCTCAAAATTTACATTTTTTTATTCTCTTTTAACACTAGGTCACTAATCTTGAGTTAATGATGCTTAATATTCCTATTGTATTTGACTTTTCATCAGTTCTAATAATCCTAGAGATTATTCAAGGAAGCCAATCATTTTCCATCAAGTAGGTATAACTTTTATAAGTGAGATACTATATAAACTTCATCTTCAATGATGTGTTGTAATGAAATTTGGAGAGAAGGAAACCTGAACTTAGTGGTAAGAATGGCCTCAGTATCATAAACAAGTATATAGGGTGTAGCTTATGTTGGAGTATAGAATGTGGTATAGTATGCCTAGAGGGAGTTAAATAGCTACAAGTACTAATTACAACCAATGTCATTCACAATATTTTTTTGAACATTAATAATGGTTTTATTAGAATCCTCAATTTGGTTGTTTCCTTGCAAATAGTATGTGGTAGAGAAATGTTATTTGATGTGGTATTGAGAATAAAGTTGGTTCACATATTTAATCTTCAATGATTTTTCATTATCATATATAATGTTAGATGGGATGCCATAGTGGTAGATGAGATGGTTGAATATGAACTTGGATATTTAATTATTGGTAATCTAAGTGAGGGGAATAGATTATACCCACTTAGTGAAGTATTTGGTAGTAGTCAGAATGTGTTTATGTCCATCTAAAGATGTTGGATTGATCTTCTCAATGAGGTCAAGTCCCCACATTTAGAATGGATATGGTGTTGTCAATGGTTTAAGTGTCTTAACTGGAGTATGAATTAGATTGGCATGATTTCAACACTTAACACACCTCTTCACATATGTAGTTGCATATACTTCCATATTTGGCTAGTAATAATCAATATATAGTAATTTTTTGGCTAAGATTTCCCCACTAGTGTGGGATCCACACACTCCTTCATGGACTTCCCTTAATGCTAGTCTAGATTATATTGAAGGTAAAAATTAATGAAGTAGAGTTCCATCATAACTTCTATGAGACAAGGCTGATCCAAGTAGGGTATAACAAGAGGCTTTGTGGGTGAAGGATTTTTTTATGTGATAAATATGGAGGCATAGTTTTGTCTTGCATATAAGTATATGTCTTAGTACTAGGGAGATGTGGGACCAATAATGTCACAAACCATCTTAAAGGCTAATTGCTTGAGTGCTAATGCTAATAAATGCTTTACAAGAAATTAATAACCCCTTGCCATATCTATGATTTGGATCATGGATCAAATAGTGACCATGGCATAAAATATTTAGTTATTCAATTGAGGTATTCTTTCAAATTAAATGTTGGAAATCTAATATTTAAAGATATTGACCATATCTTTTTAGGGCACCAACTTCTCATCCTTGGTCTGGTATTTATTTATGCCTTGATTCATGACTAACTAAGAATCACCATACACTAGTAAATTTTCAATATTCCACTGTATTTCTTAAGGAATCCCTATAACGAGTGATTCATACTCAACCATGTTATTGTTATAGGGAAATCCAATATTAAATGACTTGGGAATGAGATCCCTTTATCGTAGAACAAACAATATTTTGGCCCTTGGTCCATAAGTCATGAATGTTTCATATAAGTACGTCTTCCATTATTCAACCTCAATAGGTTTATTTGCTTCTTCAATGGTCATAATGGTATCATTTGGAACTCCAAATTTAAGAGTTTGAGTATCTTGAAGAGGAGATTATCCAAGTTGATCTGATAGCACTTTCTCCTTAATGGCCTTCTAGTTTGCATATTCAATTTCAAACTCTCTCAATAACATGATCCATTTTTCCATATGGCCCTATAGAGCTAATTTATAAATTAGATACTTGGTCAGATCTACTTTTTCAATAACAATGGTCTTGTTTTTCAACATATAATGATGTAACTTTTGGGTTACAAACACCATTAATAAACAAGCGTTTTTAATTGGAATATATTTATGCTCATACACAATCAATGTTTGGCTTAGATAATACATGACATGCTCCTTTCCTTGTTCATCATGCTATGCCGAAATTTCCCTAAGGCATTCTTAGTTTTTGATAGGTAAAGAATTAATGGCTTGTTTGGCATTGGTGGAAACAAAATAGGTGGGTTGACAAGATATTATTTAAGCTAATCAACTTCTTTTTAACACTCTTTATTTTAAGAGAATGTAACACCTTTCTTTATAAAGTGCATAAATGGATGTACTTTATAGGATAATTATAAGATGAAGAATCTAAGAGATTGAATTTTTTTGTACAAACTATAGAACTACTTGAAGGTAGATGGTTGTAACATTTTTATAATTACACTAACTTTAGCTAGGTTGACTTCAATGCCCCTAAGAGAGATAATGAAACCTAATAGTTTTATATAAGTGACATCAAATAGACATTTATTTAGTTTAAGCCTAATTTTTTACTCTTCATAGCACTACCAAATTATTGGCATGGGTCTTTGATTTTCCCATAATATCATCGATATAGTCCTTAATAATGTCATGCATCATGTCATGGAAAATCATGATCATGTCTCTTTGGTAAGTGGCCCCAACATTCTCAATTCCAAATAGAATTACGTGATAAAAAAACATTCCCCATAAATTGGTGAACATAATCTTATGTTGGTATTCCACTACTATTCTTATCTAAGTATACCCTAAAAATTCATCCATTAGAGAGAGAATTTTATAGCCAACCATTGAGTCAATTATCATGTCAATATTAGGTAAAATAAATTCATATTTCAAATAGGCTTTGTTTATTTCTATGAGATATATGTAAATTTTGATACCTTATGGTTTCTTACTTACTGGCACAATTTTTAAAATCCACTCTAAATAGTCAATTGACCTGATACATTTCACATCTAAGAGTTTCTCCAAATCTTTCTTGAATAGTATAGTGATACAAGTATGCATCTTATGCAACTTTTTATTAATGATCTTGGCATAAGGATGCAAAATGAGATGGTGTAAAACTAAGGTACATTCCAAATTAGACATTTATAAATAGGCCCATACAAATATATCAATAAATTACCTCAAAAGGGTTGTAAAATCTTCACATTCCTCAATGTGGGATGCACCTCATTTAATCCACTTTGGGTCTTCTAGATTCCTAATGTTCACCTCTAAAGTGTCTTCCATGAAAACTATAGAACCATCATCTAAAATAGTCAAAAAGGAGTTGAAATGATTGGCAATGGAAAAGTACTCCATATGGAATAGCTCATCTAATTCTCCTAAGCATGATGAATAAGAATCTCCTAATGTTGGCACTAGCCATGAAACAAATACCTTAGATCACTCTTGAACTATTTTTGCAAAAGCTTGACACTCTTAAAAGCTATTATTTGATCCATAAATAGGCTTTAGGGTATAGGTCTCCTATGATTCATAAGAATAGGGGTGAACATCCTCATCTAATGGCACTAAAAACTAGTTTTCACCAAGAGACTAGCATTTCTCTTTACTTTCCTCCTGGTTTAAAATCTCCTCAAAAAGGTTTTCACTTTCAAATCTCAATGTCTGATTTTATCTAGGGAAGTTCACCTACTCTTTGAAGTAGGCAACAAGATCCAATATAAGAGCAAATCCATACTTTTGGTCTCTAAGAGGAATGTGACTCCTCAATCCTAGAAAGTTGTATATGGCCTCATTATTTTCAAACTCATTTAATGTCGTTTTAAACCCTTGTTGGTCCAATTATATGAATTATGGATGGTAAATAGTTAAATCTCAAGGTTTATAAATAGGGTTAATGGTGAAAATGACATGGGGGTTAAATAAATTTGTAGTTTAGAGGTCATTTTAGATTCTATAATCAAAACCTACATCACTATCAAAATCATCATCAATAGTTGTTGGTCTTAAAACACAAATACAATATGTGGGGTCATCTACAAATAATTTAAATCTGATACCATGGGTTCCATTATACTTGGTGATTAATATTGGTTTGATCATGCCTTATTTAAGTAGCCCTAGACCTTTACCATCATAAGCTAGGTGATCCATAATCTAGTTAGGGATAAGATACTTAACAATTTGGTAATAGTCAAATAACTCATTAGTGTATAACCATGAATCATCTTTGTCTAGGGGGTCCTGTTTTAGGCTAGAGGCTAGTTTGAAAATAATGGGCTTGTTTAGATGATATTTTCCTTTGGTTTCCCACTCCATATAAATATTTTTGGCATGTTAGCTCATAAACATTTTTTGACTCTATTTGATGTTGTTAACATTTGATTCATATGTTTCCATGTTGTAGGTTTAATGGATCTTCATTGAGATGAGCAAGTATTCATGGTTTATGCTTTAATGATCAATTTTCACCTTTTGCTAACTTTTGGTCCCTAATCGATTAAAAAAATCTAAGTTTAATCATGTTTACAAACCTTAGTCTAAGTTACTTAGCCTAAGTTTATATTAAATAGATTCATATTTTTCCATGAGTTAATTTATTTCATTTTAGACTTAGTTTAATTTTAACCTAAGTCTTATTCAATTTTATTAACTCATTAACACCTTAGTCTAAAATAATGCTAAGCCTTTATGTATACCCTCAACCCTTAATTATTTTCTTTCATTATTCGTAGGTAAAAAAACATGCAAGATTGATAAGTGTAAAATTCTCAAGAGGATGGATCTAAGATCAATAACGAGTGGATGAGTCCCCAAAGTTAACAAATCAAGATCTAGATCAATAGAATGTGTTCTATCTTACAAAATCAAATCTATGACAATCTTAGAGTCAACATGTCAATGAATATTGATAAGAAATACAATAGTTATAAGTGTCACAATCATGGAGAAATAGATACAAATAAGTGGTTCACATTCAGTTAGATGTATAAATAATAGATCTATGGTTCATGCTTGATCATACATTTAGTAGGTCAACGGTATGTGTTTAATCCTTTGAATCAAGATTAAAAACACAAATTTAATCTTTCAAGATAATATTGATGATGAAAATCGAGTCAAGGGGTCAAAAATCTTGTATTTCACATGATGTTACCATGTGGCACAAGAGTGCTCAATGAATGAAGACTGATTATAAAGTACATAAAGAGCATGTGATGATGTGAAGTGGCACAATCTCATGAACCTAGTATAAATATTGATGGCCATGGTAAAAGTCAAGTCCAAAAGACTTGGATGGATATTAATGAAGTAAGTTTAATCAATCTCTAGGATTGCATGAGATGATGACACATGTCCAAACAATAATGGTCACATTCTAAAAATAAATGACCTGTGTGATAAGGTGAGGCCACATAGGCATACACATCATATTCAATAATCTTGTGTATTTGAGCATGAAAAGGTATAAATGAATGATCCAAATTAAATCTAAGTCACCAAATCTCATATTTTGAAATTTCTTGCCATCATTAAAGTTCTAAGTAAACCTCAAAAAAGCCCTAGAACATAAGAAAAGCCCTAAATCATCTCCAAACTCACTGTAGTGAGCTGACAAAGTTATATTATCATCATCTAAAAAATATTTATTCAATTAAAATTATAGAAATGGAGACACATGGATATGTTTCAAAGTAATTAATTGAGCTATATCTGTCATCAAATGTAAAAGGTCAAATTTTCATGGACACAAAATTTGTAACTACAAAATTGAATAAGGAGATAACAATTGCTCTAAACTATTATAGATAATTGAAAACTAAGGAGTTATAACCAAAGAATAATATAATATCCTCCTAGTGAATAGATTATACAATGGTATTATGGAAATCTAGATGATGGGAGTACACTATGCTACTACTAAACTAAAGGTACTTCAATGTATCGATGTTTTAGGTCTAATTTTCTAAGAGACTAGAATTCACAAGGGCATGTTAATTAATGAGCATAGCGTAATAAAAATTATAGATATATTTCCTATTTCATTTTATTCCTACTAAAAATTTCCTAAACCCTAGATAAACCTAACCTCCATTAAGTCATGGGCTAAGAATCACAACATGATAGAAATTTTGGAAAAATGGTTAAAAGTAGGTAACCAAGTCATTATAGATCTTACAAAGAACATCCATGTACGTAAATTTAGACATAGAGTTAAGATGGTCATGATAATTTTAAAAACAATGTATGGATGTGTACACACTACTTATGTTGAACCAATATGGGTTCCTATGGTATATTTCATCATTTAAGAAGTGTTGGTTTCTCCATTAGGTGAGATTATCAATAATTTCCTAAGAAGACAAATATATGGAATCAAGAATAAGGAAATCACTAGATTTTACATGATGTGTTGTCTATTAGATGCCCTATGTGCAACCACCAAGATCCCAAATTAAAGAGAATGGTCACCCAATGGAACCTAGACTATATTCCATTACTATTCTAAATTTCACATCTATAAGTATAGAGACCACATTTAGATTATTTCTAGCTATGTTTACCCTGCATTGAGTGAAACCATTAATGGTATTCCTATGATGAAAATAATCCCTTTAATAAATAAATCAATTGATTCAATGGGATACATATGGTTGTGATAACAAATTTGAGAGATGAACACCAAAAGACAAGAAACAAATTTACTCTTACTATAGAACATGAAGATATATAAATAAATAGGCATTTAGATCTCCTTGAAATAAGGAATCCTATGCTATCTCAAAGCATATAATAGTGAGTCTACTAGACTCACATAACAACCATATATAAATATATTATCATTCTCTCTCTTATTATGAAAATACATCAAATATTCACACTAATTAATTATAGCATGCAATCATGGGACTTGACATGGTAATGATAGAGATAGAGACTGTGGGAGCTACATCTAACATGAATAAGGGCCCATAAACCTATTCATGTGAATACATGTTTTATGAATTTGGACCCATAAACCAATTCACACAAACACTTCAACCATTTAATCACACCTCTTACATGCTTGCTACATCAAACATGATTTTTCACACTATTATCACAATGGAGAGATACAATGTTTTATTGTTTTCACACCACACATGTGAAAAAGAATGATATTTTATTTTCATTCAAACATGCACACACTTAGAATATATAATATTCATCATTATGTTGAGAGGAATCTTCATCACTAGTGTAGGTAAGATATTCATCCCAATCAGTTTCTTCAATAACAAAAGCTTTTTGTTCTATTTTATCATTTATGAATTCTTGAGCTCATTTCTTGTAGTACATAATAAGATGTACTTGATACTTACATTAATGATAAACAATCTTTTTCCTTGAATTTTTTTACTTATTACCTAATTATCTAGCCTTATTTTTCATTATTACTACACTTTCCTCTTCAATGTCTTCACTAGTTCTCTTTTCTTTAGCTAGAAGAGCTGAAATCATGTCTTTTAAGGTTTGAGATGGCATCTATCGAATAGTAAAAATTAAATTGTTATATTTAGGAGATAAATTATTTAATAAGATTGGTTTATCATATTCATCTTCTACTATAGCTTTAAATTCTTATAGTTGTCTATTGAGGGACCTTAGATTGTTTATATGACTTGACATAAAATCTCCATCACCCATTTTGAACCTAAATAACTCAAGTTTTAGTGAAAACTTTTCATTTAATTCTATTTCTCCAAGAAATTTATCTATATTATCCCAAATTTTTGTGGATGTCTTTTCTAAGTCTACATAATGTAGCTTAGTGTCTGAGAGGGCAAGACTAATAATGGCCTTTGGTTTGTCGTATCTATTTTTCCATTATTATAGCTTATTCTGATCTGTAGGCAGTTTTTATTTTCCACTTACAATTCCCCATAAATTCTTATTCATCAATTGCATCTAGATTTTCACCTTCCAAGTGTGAAAATTGAGACCAAAATATTTTTGTAATGGAACATCCACTTTTTAAGAATTGACCAAAATAGGATGTTGGTTACCCCAATAATGCATCTGTATAATAGAGAACTCTTTAAAATTTTGACCACAATCTGACTAAAACTAAAAAAATTAAAATAATAAAGACTCAATATAATTGACACACATTACATTAATCTTGGTGACACTCATAAAAAACTATTCATATGACCTAAGAATCAAAATAAAAAAGACCACTTTTGAATTTTTGACAACTAAAAAATATGAATAATTAAAATGTTTATATCAAAAATGACTTACTATAATATAAAATACTATTGACTTAACTATAAATAAAATGAAATATTATACTATAAATAAAACTAAAAACATAAACATGAAACCATGAGCTTAAGAAAATTAGAAAATAATGCACACTAGTTATGACATATTGGATTGATTAGTTGTTATGTTCAATTCGTAGATGAGTCAATAATATTATTTAGATGTTTGTGTCTTGAAAAACCTAACATCTTCTTTATCACATTATTGGCATAATTAGTGGGAGGATATCACTTTAAACTAAATTACTCATATCATTTAATGTTTATAATAAAAACTATAGATTAAATATAGTAGATGTAGAATAGTTCCAATAGAAATATATAAACCAGGAGAGATCACACAAATTTTTATCTCATGTAAGCTGAATTCCAATTTTTATGCTAAATTCAACATATATCTAAGCTTTGAACTTTGTGATATGATTTGAATGATGGTGTTTTTCCTTTTTTGATTGCTAATCCTACCCGAATCATAGAGGGGAACATGATTTGGCCAAGATAAGGAGCTTATGTCAAGATCCAAGCAAGGGGAGATAACTCATGAAGAGAGCTTGCAAAAAACCTAGCTATGCTAATATTAAGACTTTGAGGCACGATCGTGGAAAACCATTTAGAGAGATTGGAATACTATCACTATTGTCTAATCATAAAGAGGCAAGTATGGATCTTAAATGTATATACCAAGGATTCTTCAATATTTGAGGCTTGGGGATAAAGATTCCAAGATATGGATGTTGAGAAACTTAAATATATGTAGATCTATCCACAAATCCACATAAGGATCTTATGTATCACATAGTATTTGACCATAAATGTAACAAAAGATTAGAAATCTTGAGCTAATAATATAAACTAAATAATTAAACTAGGTCCAAAATCTCATCTTGGAGTCTAGGAGTCAACTACTCTAGTACGAAATGATAACAAATTGGAGAGACAAACACTAAAAGACAAGTGAAGCATTTAATATTACTATAGAATAGGAAAATATCCATATAAATAGGCATTTGGATACCCTTGAAATAAGGAATCCTATGTTATATCAAAGCCTATAATAGTGAGTTTTTTAGACTCACATAAAAACCATATAGAAATATCTTATCAGGTTGTATCCTAATTGCACTACTATAAGACTTAATAGAACTCAAATGGCCCTTTTGAAACTACCAAATCATGTACTTGATAAATTATAAGAATAAGAAGTAGCCTGCCAATTATTTAATTAGATTGATGGAATTCGTAAGACCAAAAGAAAGGGACTTTTACACAGTTTCCTTATGGAAATTGGAAAAAACTATTTTTAGGTAGTGGGATCATATTGAGGTTGCTTCAAAACATAGGATATTTTTCAACCTCCAACTAGATGATCATAGGAAATGGGACCCTTATATAAAGGTACAGGGACATTTAAGGATCAAGTTTATTTTGACTATAATATATGAACATTAACCTAGTTCATTTGACTTCATATACACTAAAGCATCCTCAAGTTATGAAGTTTCTAGGAGATTAAAGGAATACAACAAAAAATCTGAGTCCAGATTGAATAGAGACCATGAAATGGATGATAGAATGGAATTATACCCTAGGTAGTATCATTTGATTGATGTTGTTTCTTCAAATCCTCCCTCAACAAAGGTAAAAATAGAACATAGACCAAAAGTGAGAAGGCTAGATGAAATTGCTTCAACTTCATCATCTCTTGAATCTTCCAAGGCAATAGAGTAAGATCTACCTCAACATGAGGTTCCTATGATAACATTACATTCTAATGAATCTATTGAATATGCAATCAGAATGTTATCTATGATATATGATTCAGATTCAAATGTAAAGGATAAGGTTGAAGAAATAAAATAGGATAAAATAAATTCATTGGACTTGATGGTTATTGACACTCCTAAGAGGAAAGTTGAGACTGCCATTGTCTCAAAAGTTGAGAAACCTAAAGTGACTATCAAACCACCTTTGGAGAATGTCAATCTATTCAATGAAGAGAATATAATATATGGTCTACATATTCCTAAATGGTTCATTTATGAACCAAGGTTATAAAATCTACTTGCTTATCATCCATGGGCTTTAGTCAAAGCTGCTAGCATTCATATGCAATAAGAGTTAAAAATATGGATCCTTGCCGTGCAGGAGGAGGAAGAAAATATATTGGCTACTCTAATTCAGTCAATTAGCATATAAGAAAGGATGTCAAGTAAATAAATGAGTCAATCCTTAATTTGGTTTATATTTGATCTAGATACTATTTGTATGCATAGAGTGACTGATATTATAGTCATGGAGGGTGGTGAAGATATTATTTGTCAAAAGGTGGAGCATTTGACCCATTTGAATTAGAAAAAAGGATAGAGGCCAGGTGAGGATCAAATATTTGAAGATGTCCTAGATTTGGCACAATCTTAACCAATAATGTTAGAATCTAATATCAAAGGGCTAAAGCAAGAAAAGAATAACCTAGAAGAAAAATCTATAATATCAGTTCCAGGGAACATTGTCACTATTTTTGGATCCACTATGTATGACACATTCATCTCTTTGAAGTCAATAAGGTCTAAGCAAGGTATGGTGAGCAAATAGAGAACTATGGCTATGAACCAAGTGATTCAATGGTAGGGTGCATATAATAAGGTAAATGAATTGATCAATATATTTATAGAAGACTAGATTTTTTGGTTTAAAATAGTCAACCTAGCTCATTTAAATATGGCTATGGTAATCTTGATAGAAAATATCAAGGATTTGAACAAATGGTCCAAGGGCATGGAAGGTATCTATAAATATTTCAAGTAATTAGATAACCATGTGGTGTATATACTAGGGATCTTCATCAAGAACCCAACTAACCTCAATCCTATTATCTTGATAATTCATGAGGAGTTTAAACACAGGGCTACTCAATTCAAGTAAGAGTTGAAGAATAAAATCTAGGGAAAAATAGGGGTAGATAATAGAAGAATCTTGGACATGATCTTATTTATAGAAGAGAAGATAGGTGATTCTAGGAGCATTAAGGAGCCTTAGACATGGATGATAAGGAATTCAAAGAGTTGATAGGGCAATAAAAAGAATAATTCATGGAGTTAGTTATCAACCTCAGGGCAATTGGTGAGCAACATGATAAAGCAATGAAGATTCTAAAGCAAAAGCAATAAGTAACATCTCAAAGTCAATTATGTTGACTTAGAATAATCATTTGTATAGGAACATGTACATCATTTAAAAAGGGAATATTCTATTTTGTAAATAATGTGCAACTTTGTAATGCACATTGTTTATAGTTTAGTCTACTTATAAAATGTCTGATTCTAGAATATTGTAGAAGGACAACTATCCTTGACACTTGAATAATTAGCATTTGATAGTGATTAAATGACATACCTCAATGCCTTCTATATAAGGGTGTATTCTCATTTGTAAAGAGGAGGAATTTTTTAAATTGAAATTTTATGTAAATTTTGGATCAAGCAATGTAAGCAAGGGAATTCTACAAAGATTATCTCATATTTTTTTTTGTTATTCTTATCATGGCTAATTACTCAAGTATCTATTTTGATTATTAGATTTAAATTATTTTCAATAATTTTAGATGTTCATATGGTAATGCAAAGTTGTCAATTTGAGCTTATGCTAGGTTGATTGAAAGATCTAAGATTTATTTCATTTACATTACTTCTATTGAATATGTGTTATCACAATTGTCTTGTGGAAGTAAATTCTTAAAGTGAATTTGAGTTCTTATTTTCATTATTTAAAATATCCTTAGACATTTTCCTGATATATGATAGGATCTATGCTTTTGGAAATTTCATATCATATTTTGGTTTGATTGCATGTCTTTGATGAAATTTAAGATTTGTCATAATGTCTGGACTGAAGATTAGTAACATCCTTCTTTCTACCCTACCCTTCCTATTTTCTCTTTTTTTTTATCAAATCATTGTAGTTTATATTTTCAATGTAAATATTCATGATAAATTAGGGTTTATAATTTATGTTTTGATCATTATTCCTTATACTTAGTTCAAATTACATTCATCTTCAACAAAGTCTTTAAGACCATGGTTACTCCCAATAACCACCTGCATATTGATTTTGTGAACTATTATATAGCTTGGCCACTACTCCACCACATATATTATGAATATCAAAAACAACAACTAATGTAATAGATTTATGGAATAGATAAATGAGAAGTGTTCAAAAAACTATATAAACCCTATGATACACTATCATGCAGCAATAGGAGTGGAAATTGGTGCTAAAAGGAGGGCCTTAACATAAAGCTTTGTGAATTTGAAGTATCTTAGCTAATTTTAGTTAATTTTTCCCAAAAATCAGTTGATCATTTGCATATTTGTGTTTTTCTTAGCTTAATTATGTAAAGATCACTGATATTCATGGTTTTATACCAGTCTTTAGGCTTATTTAGCTAAAGATAACTATTATTTTAATATTTATGAGAAATTATCACAAAGGTAGCTTAATCTTTGTAAAGATGATGTTTATGAGGTTAGTGATAGTAATTTTGTTCAACGATTGGTTAATTCTTTGTAAATTTAGGTTTAGTCAAGCTTAAAAGTGTAAATGTCATTCATAGTCACAAATTTGGAGGTATATTTAATCTAATTATTATTGTTCTTTGAAACAATTATATGAAATTGTGCAAAATTTTCTTAACATGAAAATATAATAATTTTTTGTGATGATAAGGTTTATATGTCATATTTTAAACATGATTCAGTGTTGACAAGATGAAATTGCAAAGAATAAAGACTAGGTCAATGTTTGAGATAAGGATACCTCTTCTTTCTTTGAAAATTCATAGGGAAACAAGAGTAGATAAAGGTGAGCACAGGGTTTCTAAATCTCAACATAATTCACATGTTCATGTTGATTTCTTATTCAATATTTATCAAGGTATGGCTTGGTTAGTTGGATCTTCTATCAATGTGCCTAATTAGGTACATGACTAACCTAGAAATCCTAAGAAATATTTATCTTCTTTAGTCATATAGGTGTGTTTATTGCTAAGAACATATCAGGTCCTTTAAGTTTTTTTAAGATTATTAAATTTTATTCATAAATATTTTGCTTTTATATTGTCTCCTTTTACATTTAGAGATATTGAATATGAATGGTTTCTTAACTTTCATAAGAAGTAGATTTCCAGCTGGAATGATTTTTAGATGTATTTCATTGTTTAGTTTGGAATGGTCATCAATCCTTATGTTCTTTATTAATAATTCACTATGATAAAGAGAGATTCAAATGAAACCATTAAATCTTTCAATTCTAGATTCTAAAATATGTTTAACATAACTATAGCTCTGTATATGCTTGATTAAGTTCTAACTTCAGATATTTACAAGGGTGTTTTAAGTCCAATGAATTTTGTATTTTTTAAAAGATTTGTTGGAGTCATAAATATATTAGCCTTGGCTTATGCATAAGTTGTGAAAATTAGTGATCAAAATGAGACCCCAAGGTCAATTAGCATATGATATCCCTAATTTCAATCCTAACTTGCATTAATAGAATATCATCCCAAATGCTAATAAGAACATGCCTACGTTAAATCAAACTCTAGTTTTAAATTAGTTGCCTTTGAGTCATGCTCATCTTGGTCAAAACCTAGGATTCTTGAATAACACTACAAGTGGATCTCATCCACAATATAAATGATTTATGGTTCCACAAACCAACAATATTACTCAAATCCATAATTTAGAGGCACCTAAAAATGAAAATCAATCCATACTCAAAATGGTCCAAAAATTGAGCAATAATTTTACTCAATTTTAAAGATAAGTAGGTAACACTAGGGAAAGATCTAATAGAAACTATTCTTATTAGAGGTTCAACAGACCTAAAAATAGGTTTCACAATATCATCAATAATAAAAATAAAAATGAGTCATTTTTAAATAAAAATATTCTCTAAATGAACATTTATGATATAACTTTAGCTGATTATTACAGAGTTCATAATACTTCAAATCATGGTGAATTGGATTATATAGAATTTTGTATTGATTTGCAACCTTTTCAAGATGAATTAGATACATTTAAAGATGTGCCTAAAAAATATAATATTGTAGGTACATTTGGTTTTTCAAAGTCATCTAAATCATCTGACATAACTCTTATGGTGGAGACGTTTGATTTTGGCTTCCAAGATGACATGGGAATACCTTTAATAGTCGACCATGTAGTAACTTTTGGAATCAGAATGCTGTCTAGATGATGCTATAAACTTTAAAAATTTAAAGATCTTAAGATCCTAATGATGATGGATCTCATTTTATACATTAACTTCTTCTTCTTAGATTGAAATTTAAGTTATCTCAATGGTAGTGCATTCCACCAAGATTTCTAGAACTGTTGGTGGTCTAGATTATACCCTAGTTGAGAAAGGGGATTATTCAAGTCCTCTTGCTCAAACCTAGTCCAACATGGGACTGAACCTAAGTTGTGGGTCACTTAATATTGGTTAAACCTATATATAAGGCCAAATTACTCTTGGATTTATCACCTAAACTAGACCTAGTACTAACTCTTTTTTGTAAAAGGTAGAGAGATTGACAATAATTCATAAAAGCATGTAAAAATGAGGTGATCCACCAAATGTTTTGATCCTTTTAGTTGCACAAGACACTCTATAAGACATGATAAAGACTATATAATATCAATTAATTCAATCTTTGGTTAGTTTCACATAAGTATTTCACATAAAGGCATAGATTAGCTATCAACCTAGTATGGGAGGATAATTATCCACTTCCACACTACCCAACAGACTATGTATGCACTTAGAATGACCTGTGAGAACTACCAAAACACTATATAAAGGTGATAAAAAGCAAGGAAAATATATATTAACTTTATTTCATCAATGAATTTATGAGATACACTTTCACTTAGCTTGAAAAATTAAAAAATTAAATTTTTTATTGCATCAAATAGGTGTTATAGTGTAAATCTTGGTAGAGCCTAGTCATGCCAAAGAGAGTGGATCTATTTCAAAGTTTAGAAGAATATATATATAGCAGAATGGGATGAGAGAGATGGTGAAAAATGAATAGAAGAATGGAAAAGGGGTCATTATGATCATTATTTGAAATCATCTATAATTAATTTAGTTCAGATGGATCATCATGCTCAGATCACTTCTAGATAATGACCATAATAACCATATTAGTCCTCCATCTATTTGTAGTTTACATTGGTTCTCTTTATGATTAAAATGGTGGAATCAAGTCATTTTCAAGCTAAATTCTAGCATCTAGGATATTTAAAATAGTTAGATCAATATTTTTTAGTCTCCTTCTAGAATTGATGTCATTACGATAGGTTAATCAATCTATTTTTATCTTGGTGGCATTGATTGCTCTTTATTAGGTCCCTACTAGTTCATATTTTGCATGCAAGAATGGAAGAAAGGGGCCATGATAATTTTACTAGATTTAGTAATGAACCAATCAAAATTGACATATTTGTGTCTTTGACATCCCTTTTTGATATTGGCTATGGTTTGACCTCAACTGAATTGGATTCAACCTTTAGTTTTGATCATTGATCTTGATTTGAGCTTCTTATAATGTGCCAATTGTTAGCTTCTCAATTGCTTCATAAGATCCTAATGAATCTTTAACCTCTCATTCACTATAGATCTACTTCTATATAAATTAACACATACCATTGATCTTCCTAGATTCATTAGCATCTATCAGTCGATGTTCACCATTGGATCTCTATTCGGATACCCAAGATCATTCCACTTGTTAGCTTCTCACTTATGTTGACCTTTTAAATTGGTGCTCAAAATTAATCTTAATGGTATAATTGAATGCATGATATTAGCTATTTAGACCCACTAACATATTTCAGATCACCACTCACCATTGGATCTTCTGTATGAATGAAAACGAATCATTGATCTTAATTATTTGAATTTCAATGGCTATTTTACAAGGCTTGAACTTGATGTTTGTGCACCCATTTCATTCTATAGTATTAAATTTAGATCTTTATATTTTGAGATAAAAATCTCATTAGGATACAATTTTTGTAGAGAATGTTTAAGTCATGAAGAAACTTATGTCCATTCATTTATTTTAACATAAGAGGCTTTCCAGGCATATTTATAAAATGTACAAACAAGATGACCATGCCATTTTAACATGATGTTCTCATGATGATTTGATTATTTTGGACTTGTTCAAGAACATTTAAATCTCAAAAATAGTTTTTGAGGCTTACGAAACTTGATTTATGTCCATGAATTCTTGAAACACTATGATAACCTACTGAATCTCTTCCCTTGCAACTCTAGATTTATTTCAAGTATTTCTTCCAGAGATAAAAAAAATACACTTTAAGTTTTATTAAAGTGTTTAAAAATATTTGTAAATGATGTGTAATCTATTCTTGAAGTCCATATGCTCCTTGTGATATGGGATCACTCTTCAACTTGGAGCCTGCTTAGCTTCCTAGTTTGGATTAGATAGCTTTTGGTATGTAGGCCAAATTTGTCCAAAATTAACTTATAAGATTAGTTATAGTTAGTTTAGGTTGGATTTATTTAGTTTAATTATTGTTTCTTATTTGTGAATAACATTTTTAAATATTTGTTTGCTTCTTGTGTGTCTATTTTCTTTACTTTCAATAAGTCTTTTCAAATACAAGTTTTCAATCTCCAATCCATCCAAATGCTTAAAATAACTTCTCAAATCAAGAATGTAGGTATGACTTTAAAACATTGGCTGATCATGGATTTTGGAAATTTTGAGCTTAATGTTATTATTTTAACAAACTGGTGAAGATTGATGTCTAGATTAATTATTGCTTGGAAATCTTATACCTTATTTTAATCTAAGTTTGGTTCTAATAATGATTTCATATGTTTGAGTGAAAGTTTGAATTATTAAAATAGAGTCATGTTATCACTTAAATAACATTATTTCCTAGGGTGAAGTTTATAACCAAGGATGATTGTTTAAAAATCAAACATTTGATAAAAATCATAAAAAATGGCTAATTAGGGTTCCCAACCTTTGTTGAAAAGCTAAGTATAGCTAAAAAGTACAAAATATAAGAGCATTATTGTAAATTCAAAAGCCTTATAAATAAAGGTGATTATAGTAATCTCCAATAAGGCTATAGATGCTTAGCTAACAGTGGAACAAGGCCTAGAGTGAAGCCAAAATTATCTCCATCAAGGCTATGGATGCCTGGCTAGTAGCAAAGCAATGCCCAAGCCTTACCTTTTCATAAACCATGATTCATAATCAATATATAAATATTATATAAGTCTATGTTAATGATTAAGGTCATGAATTCTATAAGTTGTCTTCTAAATCCCATGGCAAGTAGTAAATGAATCAAAGCACACACATAACATGACTAAGTTTTGATGTTTAAATCTAATTTTGCATTTGTAAAACTTGTTTTAATCATGAATTTATCTTAATAATGGTACTTGATCATGTGGAATGATTGGTATAGTTATTAGTTTAAACAA
Organism: Torreya grandis; assembly: GCA_037957365.1. Taxonomy (NCBI): domain Eukaryota; kingdom Viridiplantae; phylum Streptophyta; class Pinopsida; order Cupressales; family Taxaceae; genus Torreya; species Torreya grandis. Next base: position 700,323 of record JARHVA010005662.1, read on the forward strand.
ATAATATTTGAGTTCTAACATTTTACAATGTTCCCCTAGAATTTACCATTTATTGAGGTCAACATACCCCCATTTTTGAAGAATGATGACCCTTATTAAATTTTTAAAATTATGCTATGAATTAGACTTTCAAATTGATCAAAATTTATTATTAAACATCATTTTTTGCTTTAGCTTTCATTGGCATCTTAGCTCATAATTTTTTTTTTACTCTATTTGATGTTGCTAATATCTATTTCATATGTTTCCATGTTGTAAGCTCAATGGATCCTCATTAAGATGAATACGTATTCATGGTTTATACTTCAATGATAAATTTCCCCTTTATCTAACTTTTGGTCCCTAATAGATTAATTGAATCTAAGTTTAATCATGTTTAAAAACCTTAGTCTATGTTCTATAGCCTAAGTTTCTATTAAATAGATGCATATTTTTCCATGGCTTAATTTATTTCATTTTAGACCTAGTTTAATTTTAACCTAAGTCTTAATCCAATTCATTAAATCATTAAAACCTTAGTCTAAAATAATTATAAGTTTTTATATATGCACCAAACCTTTACTTAGTTGCTTTTAATATTCATAGGTATAAAAACATGTGAGATTTACAAGTATCAAAATTTCAAGAGGATGGATCTAATATCAGCAGTGAGTAGATGAGTCCTAAAAGTCAACAAGTCAAGATCCAGATAAACAAAGTAAATTTAATCTTGTAAAATCAAATCTATGGCAAGCTCAGAGTCAACATGCCAATGAATCTCAAGAAGGAAGACAATAGTGACAAGTGTTAAAATCATAGAGAACCAGATACAAATCAATGGTTCACATGTAATTGAATGTATAAAGAATAGACTAATGGTCTGTGTTTGTTTGTGCATTCAATATATTAATGGTGCATGTTTAATGTCTTAGATCAATATTAATGACATGCATTTAATCCTAAAAAATAAGATTGATGGTAAGCATCGAGTCAAAGGGTAATAAATCCTAGATTACACATGATGATGCTACATGGTATAAGAACATTCACCAGATGAATTCTAACTACAAAGTAAATAAAGAGAACACAATGATGCCAAATGGCACAATCTCATAAACCTAATATAAATATCAATGGTTGTGGTGAAATTCAAGACTAGAAGACTTAGATGGAGATATAAATAGGGACTTTAATCAATATCTAGAATTGCACGAGATGATGACATGTATCCAAGTGACAATGGTCACATTTTAAAAATAAATGAGTTATGTGACAAGGTGAGACCACATAGGCATACACATTATATTTAAAAATATTATGGAACCAAGCATGTGAAGGTATAAATTCATGATCTAAATTAAATCTAAGTTACCAAATCTCATATTTCAATCTTGCTTGCCATCATTAAAGTTCTGTGTAAACCTCTAAAAATATCTAGAACATATATAAAGCCCTAAATCATCTCTAAATTCACTATATTGAGTTGAGAGAGTTGGATTATCATTTGTAAAGGATAATTAAATTAATATTATATAAATGGCAACATATGGACACGTTTAAAAGTAAGTTTTTGAGCTATATCTATCATTAGATGCTGAAAGTCAAAATTTCAAGAACAAAATTTATAGATACTTCATTGAACACATGGAATAACAATTTCTCTAAACTATTCTAGCAATTGAGAACTAGGGAGTTATAACCAAATAAAAATATAATATCCTTGTAGTGAAGATATTTTATGATGATATTGTGTCAATTCAGATGATGGGACTACACTATGTTGTTAAACCAAAGGTACTTCATTGTATCAATGTTCTTGGTCCAATTTTCAAAGAGACAAGAATTGAAAAGGGAATGTCAATTCATGGACATAGATTAAGTAAAAAAATTTATATCTCTCTTGTTGCATTTAAGTCCTACTACAAATTCCCTAAACCCCAAATAGACATAATCTCCATTAGTTCATGGGCTAAGAAGCACAAAAAGGCCATTTTGAAAAAATGGTTAGAAGTAGGTAACCAAGTCATTATAGATCCTTCAAAGAACATCCCTATAATTAAATTTAGACTTGGAGTTAGTATGGTCATGACAATGTTAAATAAGTTATATGGATATGATCACATTGCTTATGTTGAACAAATGTGGGTCCCTATGGTATACTTCATCATTGAATAAGTGTCGGTTCCTCCATTACGTGAAATTATTAGTATTTCCCTAAGCACACAAATATATGGAATCAAGAATAAGAATGGAACTAGATTCTACATGATGTCTTATCCATTATACGCCCTATGTGAAACTACCAAGATCCCTAATCAAAGATAACACTCACCTAATGGAACCCATACTATATCCCAATACTATTTTAAATTTCACATCTATAAGTATAGCGACCACATTTAGTTTATTTTTGACTTTATTTACCTTGCATTGAGTGAAGACATTAATGGTATTCCTATGATGAGAACAAGACATTCAATCAATAAATCAATTGAGGTAATGGGAGACATATGTCTATATCCTTATTGAATAGTTATAAGAATTGAAGGAACACAAATGGCCCCTCTTAAACTACCAATTCATGTTCTTGATAAATTAGTAGAATGATAAGTAGCATACAATTATTTAATGGGATTGATGGAATTTCTAAGAGAAAAATAATTGGACTTTTACAAATTTTCCCTATGACAATTAGAATTTTTTTTTTTAGGAAGTGGGATCATATTAAGGTTGATTTAAAGCATAGGTTGTCTTTCAACCTCTAGATGGATGATCCTGGGCAATGAGACCTATATGGAAAGGTAAAGGAACATTTGAGGATCAAGGGTATTCTGACTATAACATATGCTCATGAACCTAGTTCATTTGACTTCATATACACTAAATCATCCACAAGATATTAATCTATGATGAAATTAAAGGAATACAACATAAAACCTAAGTTTGAATTGAATAGAGACAATAAAATGGAAGATAGATGGAAATTCGGCCCTAGGTAGTATCATCTAATTGATGTTGGTTATTCTAAGCCTCCCTCAACAAAGGTACAAGTAGAACATATAACATAAGATATAAGGCCAAATGAAATTTTTTCAAGTTCATCATCTTTTGAGTCTTCGAAGATAGTAGAGAAAGATCTACCTCAATAGGAGGTTCATATGATAGCATTAGATCTCAATGAATCTATTAAAGATACACTTTGAATGTTATCTATTATATATGAGTTAGATTTAGATGTAGAGGAGAAGGTTGAATAAGTCAAATAGGATAAATGAAAGTCATTGGACATGATGGTTATTGACACTCATAAGAGGAAAAATAAAACTATCATTGTCTCAAAATCTCAGAAACCTAAAGTGACTATTTAAAAACCTTTGGAGAATGTCAATCTATTCAATGAAGAGAATATAATATATGGTCCACCTATTCCTAAATGGTTCATTTATGAACCAAGGTTAGAAAATATTCTTATATATCATCCATGGAATTTAGTCAAAGCTACTGACATTCCTATGCAACAAGAGTTAAAAACATGGATCCTTGCCTTCTAAGAGGAAGATTCAAAGATATTGGCTAATATAAATTAGTCAATTGATATATAAGTAGGGATTCCAAGTAAATAAATGATTCAATCCTCATTTTGGGTTAGATTTGATCTAGATACTAGTAGTTTTCAAAGAGTGACCAAGACAAAAGTCATGGAGGGTGGTGAAGAGATTATATATTAAAAGGTGGAGCCTTTGAACCATTTGAATTAGAAGAAAGGATAGAGGCTAGGTGATGATCCAATATTTGAATAATATATCCTAGATTTGGCACAATCATAGTTAGAACTATTTTATGTTTCTATCAAAGGGATAAACCAAGAAAAGAAGAACCTAGAAGAACTACCTATCCTATTAGTTCCAAGGAATGTGGTCACTAGATTTGGAGCCACTATGTATGACACATTCATCTCTTTGATGTAAATAAGGTCTAAAAAATATATGGTGAGTAAAAGAGTACTACAGCTATAAACTGATTAAATCAATAGTAGGGTTTATATAATAAGGTAAAGGAATTGATCAACATATTGACAAAAGACTAGATTCCTAGGTTTAAAATAGTCAACCTAGCTTATTTAAATATGGATATGGTAAACTTGATATAAAATATCAAGGATTTGAATAAATGATAGAAGGGCATGGAAGGTCTTTCTAAATATTTCAAGCAATTAGAGAACTAAATAGTGCATATACTAGGGAGATTGATCAAGAACCCAACTACCCTTGGTCCTATTGGATTAATAATGGATGATGAGTTCTAACATAGGGCTATTAAATTCATTCAAGAGGTGATAAATAAAATCCAAAGAAAATAGGGGCAAATAATAAAAGAATATTAAACATAATCCTACCTATATAGGAGAATATAGGTGATGCTAAGAGCATTAATGAGGCCTTAGATAGGGATGATAAGGATTTCAAAGAGTTGGTAGTGAAATAATAAGAATTATTCATGGAGCCAATTATAAACCTCAAGTTAATTAGTGATAAACATGGCAAACCAATGAAGATCTCAGAGAAAAAGCAATAAGCAACATATCAAAGTCAATTAAGTTGACTTAGAATATTCATTTGTATAGGAACATGTACATCATTTGAAAAGGGAATATTCTATTTTGTAAAATAATGTGCAACTTTGTAATGCACATTGATTATAGTTTAATTTAATTGTAAAGTGTATGATTCTAAAATGTTGTAGAAGGACAACTATCTTTGACACTTGGATAATTAGTATTTGATATTTATTAATCAACATACCTCAAGGTATTATATAAAAAGGGGTATTATCATTTGTAAAGAGGAAGAATTTTTTAGAGAAAAAATTCATGTAAATTTTGGAGAAAGTAATGCAAGTAAGGGAATTGTTCAAATTTTGTCTTATATTTGTTTATGTGATTATTATCATGGTTGTTTCCTCATGTATCTGGTTTGATGTTAAAATTTGAGTTGATTTCATGAATTATAGATGTACATATGTGAATTCAGAGTTGTTAATTTGAGATTATGATAGGTTGATTGAAATATCTTAGATTCATTTAATTTCCATTGCTTTTCTTGAAGGTGTGCTAATGCAATTTTCTTGTGGAAGTAAATTATTAAAGTGAATTTGAGTTATTATTTGCACTATTTCAAATATCCTTAGACATTTTCTTGGTATATGATAGGATATATGATTTTGGAAATTTCATGTCATATTCTAGTTTAATCATGTCTTTGATGAAATTTAAGCTTTTTCATATGTCTAGATTGAAAATCATTAACATCCTTTTTTCTACGTTACCCTTCCTATTTTCTCTTTATTTTGATCAAATTATTATAATTTACCTTTTCATTGTAAATATTCATGATAGATTAAGTTTTAGACTTTAGGTTTTAACAGTTATTCATTAGACTTAGTTTAGATTAATTTCATCTTTCATAAAATCTCTGAAACCATGGTTGCTCCCAACAACCACTTACATATTCATTTTATGAATAATTATGTAGCTTGGTTGCTACTCCACCATAGATATCAAGAATATCAAAACCAAAAACTCATGCAATAGATTATTTGAATATAGAAATGAGAAGTATTTTAAACACTATATAAACCTTGTGATACACTGTCATGCATCAACATGTCTCATAGAAGCTTTTGCATTTTTAGGCAATTTGGTAATATGGAAGGCATTATGGGTACTATATTATTGGAGACCTTTGTAAATTATATATAAGTGGATGGGAATGTCTGATGGAGGCATGGTTGAGCTAGAGGATAAGATATTTGGGTTAATTTTATTATCTTTAAGGCCTGATTTAATAGCTTTTCCTTTCTTGGCTCTTTTTCCATCTGATTTGGGCACAAGATTCATAACAAATTGGTAGTTTTAGATATTATACTTTGTGATAATGTGTTTATAATATTGATATGGTTGAAGATCAACTAGTATAGTAATATACATTGTTGAATAGGGAAATTTTATACACTTATTCAATATAGAAGGTATAACCCTAATTTTATGGATGTAGGGTTAGACTAATATTAAACTATAAGATAGTTCTAAGTCCAATGTATGGAATAGAGTGTCATGGGTTAAAAGTGTAATGAATAATTAAAAAATAATAGTGCCTTGAGATTTTAATTCTTTTTTATCACATCCATTAATAATAATATTATCTAACTGCAAGTCAGTTGTTATATATCCAATATGTTTGACAAACTTTAGAGACATAATGTTGAAACATGAATTATTATCTACAAGGACATGTCTAACTCTATGGTTCATTATACCAACCTCCATATATAATGGGTTATTATACATAGGGATTGAAGAAGACATATCACTTTGGCCAAAGGTGGGACATTGGCTAGGGACCAAGTGTACTACCATGATGTGGAATTTGTCTAGAGTGATATTATATGGCATAAGGGATTGGTTCAAATACTCATTTAGGATGTCTTTATGGACGTTAGATGTATGATAAAAATCCATGATGGATTTGTGTGTAGGTATATTTTTGAGTTGTTATAAAATATCATAAGTCTTCCCCTTAGTTTTGTTAGTTGGTTTATTTCTAATAGGCATGGAAGGATGATAGGCTCGCTTGTAGTATTTGATTGTGGTCCTTTAAAAGTGACCCTAGCTCATAGAGTTACTATTGTTTAATATCAATCTAGTAATTAGATTTAGGAGTTGGATGGGTATGTAAATAAGTATTAGAATAATTATTATTGGATGGTATGAAGCTTATTTATCAGCATGGTCTGTAGAATAATCACCAACATAATGGGGTTAATAAGCATTGCTTGGCTAGTAGGAATTTTTGGGTGAAGGTCTAGGTCTGTTGGTAATTAGTTAGGGATTGATAGTGATAATGGAAACATGACTACCTAAAACATGTCCTTAAACATTTTTATAGGTATACATAATGACATGATGACCTCTTTGATTGGTTTGGTAATTTTTCCCTTAGTTCTGACCATTTTGCTACTATTGTTTTGGAAGTTGTTGATTTTGTGTTGGGTTTATCTTCCACTATTATTGTTGTTGGTGGTATTTATACTAATTATTGTTTTTATGTTGGGTAAATGAATTATTTTAATACCCAAGTTATTATTGGTCATAGAAGCATGGTTGTCTCTTTCTATCTATCTATTTTCTAACATATTCTCAATCAAATATCTAAGTTGGATACACAATATTATGGGGTGTCTTATGATGTGATGGTACTCATAAAATTCAAGTTATTTATACCAATTTATAAAATTAATCCTTTTAGGAAATGGATTCAGTATTGACCAACTAATGATGCTTACTTTAATTAATCTCTAGTTTAATAACCCCATTGGGTTTGACTTAGATAGACATGATTTTTTTCAAACAACATATAGTTTAAATAGATTACACCATGAGAATATATTCAGAGATAATATAAAATAATATAAGTGTGATAATTTTAAATGAAACATGCTACATCATATATCATTGATCATTATCATTATAAGAAACACATCATAATACGAATATAGAAAGTAATTATAATTAATAAACCATGATAGATGCATGCCTACAACCAATACTATCAAAGTATAATAAATAAGTAACTACAACTCATCATGATAGTGTTTTAATAATAAATATAGCACAATACAATGTACATATATAAGATATAGAATCTATTATCTTTAGTAATCTCAAGTGTCATATCAATAGTAGTAATAATGTGGGGAGGGAGAGCATCATTTGAGTGATTTTCCAAAACAAACACAGACCAATGATCCCCTCCACTAATCCCATTAGGGAATGGTCCTACATTGATGGATGAGTAGATAGTGATGGTGTGGGAATGCAGAGAGATAATCTAGTACCTATGAATTGTATGATTTCTAAGATTAAACATGTGGTGTATCATATAAACCCTTTGTATTATAAGATACCATGTAAACATTTAAATCATACTCATGAAATGATAATTTTTCACTAAACATTACTTGGTCCAAGTTTTTAACAATAAATAATTATCTAAAGATCAGTCAATTTCATACACACCATTTGATCATATTACTTTCGTTTAGAATTGTGATCCTATTAAGCTAGTGAAGTATATCTCACTACTTACTCAGTATCAACAATGCAATATTTTGTTAACATAATATAACCAAAATATTAATATAAATTAAAACCTACTAGAAATAATTTCACATAACCTGCTAAGCATAGGAATAATGAAAAAACATACATTTATTTCATCAAATGTATGAATAAATCTCACATTATTATCTATCCCACAATAAAAATAATGACTACATTTTTTACCATCCTGGTATAATATTCATCTAACTATAGTTTCCAATTACTATAATTAGTTTCAAAATATACAACACCCTATAGTAACCCATGTTATCATAGTCTAGTTTTCTAAAGAATAACTATTAATATGACAATCAATCATAATAAAGTAGTTTAAATCAATGGAAACATAAACTTATATTTAAATAATAAGATATAACAAAGAAAGTCTTGGTTCCCATGAGCATATAATATTTCATTCTAGCATTTCCTATACTCTAAGGGGTTGTATGCATGAATTAATAAGGACCTACTAACTATCATATAACATACTATTCATAGAAGTAACCAACACATACATTTAGTCCATCAAATGTAATAATGTATCTATATGTAAATCAAAAATGCATCATGTCTATAAATCAATCCTTGCTCAAAGAAGATAGATCCTACCTAAACTTAAAATTGGGAATACATTTGTTAAGTGAGATCATGACCAAGATGGGTATCTAATAGACCTGATTATGGGATCACTTGTCATAATACACTATGATAATGAAGGTTACAAATCCTTTAGACTAACACAAACATGTAATAAACCTAAGGGGGTCCTAGGTTTTGATATTTTAGTTTAATATAATAAAAACAAAGTAAATATAATCTATTGTTCACCAAATCTTGTGGTATAAATTTGGGGTTAGAAACAAAACAAACTAAACTAAACATGTATAGAATACATAAACTCATGTTAATGTATACTGAATCCTAATGCATGGAAGAGAAGCACAACAATAATATCTATTTACTCTTACAAAGGAGAAATAAATTTAGGAATACTTACATTTTAAAATAAACCCAATGAGCCTCAATCTCTCCCTTGGACAAGGTGTTTCAAAAGAGATCATTGTGGTATGTAAGGATAATAAAGACAAATCAAATCTAGACTAGACAACCTATCTATGCATACAAAATACTTCTTCATAAGACAATATATGTATCTCTAAATATATTAGGGAACCCTAAGATTTATTTATCAAGTATAATGGTAAAAAATTAGATGTTCATTCACACGTATTCTTCTTCATTTCTCTATATTCAAATGGTTGGAAATGAAATTATATATATATATATAAGTGGATCTTACCCTACATCCTTCTGAATATGTCAGCTATATGGGGTCGACTTAGTCGACCCTATATGTTTTTAGGAGATAATTCGCTAGGTCGCTAGCTATGTCAACTAAAGGACTAATAATATCCAAAGTGAAAAATACCCCAAAATAGTATATGGTCAACTTGGCCAACCCTGTATAGTAATCAAATGCTTAAAACTATACAGGGTCAATCTAGTAGACCAAGTATAATTAATTTTCAAAAGGGGGATGAAGGAAGGAATATGAGGATAATGATGTGATAAATGATTCTAATGTGTAAAAATAATAAGAAATCTTAGGGTAAAGGGTTTTATGAGATAATTGTGTAGATGGCAAGTGGAAAAAGGGACAACAATATTACAAAACACCAATGGTCTGCCCATCCCTTTATCGATGCAACCCTTAAGGTATGCACTCAAAGAGATTGAGAGTCAATGGGTTCTTGCAAGATACAAAGTGTGAATAACTGATAATTTTTTAAAAACATTACGTGTATACATATGCCCAAATCAAATCTCATCACATGTTATGTGATTGAAACACAAGATGGTGCTTCAATAAATAGAACATGATAACACATAACACTGATGTTAATTAAAGTGCACTGCGTAACACATAATTTAAAAGAAAGGATAGAATTGAAATAATCATACCTTTACTTACCTTAGTGTTGTAGATAAATAAATATACTATAAGAAAGGTGAAGGCATCCAATGTGAAGAACACTAGTTGAACCTATACAAGTTAGTGCAAAAAATAGCCACAAATTAAAAAAAAATAGAATAAAGTCATATGATAGTGGAAAATTAGTTAACGTAAAGATATGAGGGTAATATAATTTTTTTTTTAAATTATAATTATTTAAGGAAAGGCCAGAACCAAAAATATTGAGGGAAAATGAATGACAAAATGATGGAAAATGAATGATAAATGATTGGAAATAAATGATAAAATGATGAAAAATGAATGAAAAATGATTTTAAAATACAATAAATCATATTAGAAATAATGTAAAGCATAAATGGAAAAAATAAATGTAGAACATACTAAATCATGTTGGGAAGTATGTAAAACATAAATGACAAATTAAATGTCAATGCAAGAAAAATCTGAACAAAGATAGGTACAAAAAGTTAAAAGTAAGCTCATGTAAGATAAGAAAATAGAAAAGCATGAAAGACTAAAAATGAAATGTAATTTAATATCTAATATAAAAATGAATAATTCGTACATAAACAGAAACATGTAATAATGGAAAATTTTATATTTAAGATAAGTGAAGTTCACAAAAAATAAAACAAGAACATGATGGAGAAATAAAAATTAGAAAGCTGCTAAAGGATGAAAAACTCACACTTAGTACTTGTTTGAAGATATAATGTAAGAAAACACAACCACCTAATGACATGAATAATATGATAATGAGGTGGTGTGGTGAATAAATGGTGTAAGAGTGTAATCCATAGTTGCTCAAACATGTTTTTCTCTAAGGATAGATAAAACTAAAATAAAGTAATGTTTGCATGTTTTTAAGAGGTGAAGAAGAAGGGAAAATAGGTTTGGAATCACAATTTACCTATCAAAGGGGGAAATTAAATTGGTTTATGAGAGAGTGAAGGAAAAACCAAGGTAGAGGAACTCTTTATCAAAGTCAAGACACTCAACTTAATTTTGTCAAAACAAGAGAACCATCGACCTTAAGGATTGTGAAGAACTTATCTTAGCCACAAAAGTATTAGGTCAACAAATGAATTATATAGATCATCCCATGAAGGATATATGCATGAAAATAAAAAATGGATCTACCTTCTCACAATGTGTTCCCAATTCCTTAGGACCTCTTATAGAGACATCAATTTACTATAGATATTGGGTAGTTATGCGAGAAAGTAAGTACTACCATATAGTTTATTGAATTATCTTATTCCATTTTACTACCCTACCCCACCCTAAAGGTCCTCATCTCTATGTGAGACCAAATATGGAGTTTGAGCTTTGATTACAGATAGGAGATGTGATTAGAATCACATCTTTTGGTGTGATTTTGAATTTTAGGATTTGTATGTTTCCTTTTATATATCATTTCCTTTTGTTTCAAATGATTTGGATTTTAAATTTCTTGATGGATTTTTCTATTCCTCCTCCATATAGATTTGGAAAACCAAACATGGGTTCTAATTATGAATTTCATTTAAATACTTAGGATTTGGGTGATAAGAGAGACAACTTCAAAGATCATGGGGTCTAAGAGTCTTGTAAATCTAGGTGAAATAAAAGTGTTATCCTGATTTAGACCTTGTTTTATCCAATGTGGAGTGAAAGGAAAGTAAATCAAGAGTAATGACACATGGAACAATTTGAATTACTTCAAATTGTAAATAAATGTCACAAAGAGAGGAAAATCGATACAATGATAGTAAATCATGATTCCTTATTATAATAATGAGGGAAATGGAGGAAAACATGCTAACATAGATTATTATGAAAATTCCATCTTATCAAACAGAAGCAAAAGGTAAAGTTGAGAACATGAATTAGTGATATTTTGCTTATAAAAGGAATGACAAAATGGTAATTTTATGAGGGATGGGTCCTATCCATGGTATTATAATAAAAAAAAATAAAAGAGAAACCCATGAGGGTGAGAAAAAGAAAAATATGGAATAATAAAATGAGAAAATAAGTAAAGGTGGTATTTTGTGAAGAGGGCCATATCTTATCCATGGTCTTATACTAAAAACTCACATAAGAGAAACCCACAGGGGTGATTCTTAAATAATGGAAAAAATAATCATAAATATACTAAGGCAAAGAATAACATAAAAAGATAAAAGAATTATATGAGGGCAATAATTAAAGAAAATATCAAATGTAATGTGAAATAAAACTAAAGAACATAAAGGAGGATAATGATGATTATAAAGTGAAATTAAATTAATTAAATTGAACAAAAACATGAGACAAAAAGAATAAGTAAGATCTATGCTAACATATGTATCAAAGATGAGCATGTGAAATACAAGTCTATAAGTCTCAAAAGTTTTCTTGAAGTTGAATTTTTTTATTATTATGTATTTTAGAATACGTGTGGGCATCTTACTATGACCCAATGGGTAAGTAGATGTAAGTATGGCCATAAAAAGATGCCCCAAATCTTGAAGGGACATGTGTATGTGAATCACAAGATGCCCCAACATGTGAGGTGGAGTGAGGTAATATTGAATTATTAAAATGGTTTATATTGGGTTGGTAGGTGCATTCAGAGATAGGCAAATGTGCTAGTGTGTTATATTTTAAGGAGGTTTATTGTGACATGTGTATGGGAATCACAAGATGCCCCAACATGTGAGGTGGAGTGAGGTAATATTGAATTATTAAAATGGTTTGTATTGGGTTGGTAGGTGCATTCAGAGATAGGCAAATGTGCTAGTGTGTTATATTTTAAGGAGGTTTAATGGGTATGAGAGGTATGAGTATGTAAATGAGGACTATATATTATATGCATTGGAGTAGGGATTTGAACTAGGTACTCTTTTGGTTAATATGACCTAAGAGGTTGAGGTTCATCAGATGCAATGATATGTTTAAAATTATTCATGTTAGTTATCCTTTCCTTATTGGTGTAGGAATAAGGATCAATTGTGGTTTTAACAAAATTGGTGGATGAGGTATAGGTATGGAATGATTTTTATTGATTATTAGGTATTTGATTTTGATGTGATTATGGTTCTTGATATTTAATTTGAGAATATTGAATATAGTTTTGATAATGTTATTTTGTTAGAGTATCAAGATTGAAATGTGGACCAAGCAAGGAAAAAATAAGAAAGTGGTGAAGGTCAGGAAAAGACTCATAAGAATGACCTATAATAGCATGCCACCAATAAAACTTATCAAGAATATACCATTTTGGAGGAGGTTGGGAAGGATCAAAGCTCATGGGTTTAGAGGGTGGTAATTTCCTCATAAGTTGTTCTAGAATTAATGGAGGGTGGGTTGGGTTAAAATTGGTTGAATTGGATGCTCCATTTTGATGTTGGGAAAACTTGGATTAATAAATGTTATGAGAACATTAGAAAGGTCATTTATTAGTTTTATGAGATGGTTCAAATTGAGTCATAAGAAAGTCTTACCGTTTTACTTGGTCTAAGGCTTCGTCCAAAGTTTTAAGGGAAAAAATTCAAACTTTGTATTGAAGGAGAGGTTTAAGAGAAGTGAAAAATAGTTTTAAAAGAGTTTCATCATTCATTTTATGGTATAATTTATGAGAATGAGACATCTACCGTTTGATGAAAGTATGATCAGATTCATTAGGAAATTGCTTGGCATTGATGAAATGTCTAAGGTAAATTTCAAGAAGGTCACCATGTTGGAATTCCTTCACTAGAGCATTGACTAAATATTATAGTTGAGAGATCGAATGTCTAGGAAGTAATTTATACCATTTTAGTGCATCACCCATAAAGGTTTTAGCTAAGATATTGGTGGTATAAAAGGTGTTAGTTTGGACCCATTCATTATATAGATTACCAAAATACTTAGGAAATATAGTAGGATTCCTAATTCCATTATATATGATAGTTGGATAAAATTTTCCAATATATATGAATGTAATGAATGGGGCTAAAGGTTCATATTGAAGATGTTAAAGCATTTTGTGATTCATTTGAAGTTGAAGGATTATATTTCCATTGACATCTCTAAGGGGAGGGATACAATTTTTATTTGGTTAACACATGATTAATTGAGGTCAGTGACTAGTCATGTTTAATAAATGTTGTTTCATGTTCATCATTTGATATTGATTGGTCGTTTACATGATGTTGACTTGTTGAACTACATGTGTAAGAAGTTGACTTATATCAATAGATGGATTGGTGTTTATAGGAGTGGTAATAGTGTTGATAGGAAGAGAATTATTAGTGTTGGTAGAAGGAGTATTATTTTTAGGTGGATGATTCCAAACATTGGTATTGGGAAGAGGATTATGATTGATTGTTGTGGTTTAGGAGAATAGGAAGGAAGAAAATGGATAGTTTCATCTAAAGTAATAAAATAAGTGAGTTTATTATCCAGATCCTTAATTGTGAAATTTTATTGACTAAGAGAAGGTTTAAAATATGTTATCATGATGATATAAGATTAGATAACCATGCAAGGAAATGGGAAGTGACAGGTAATTATACAGGGTCAACTAGGTCAACTTAGCATAGAAATAGGGTATGTAAATAGTACAAGGTTGACTAAGTCAATTTAATATAGTGAATATAGGTTGGAAAAGGAGTTAATAGGGTCTATAAACAACATAGGGTCGATTGGATTGAAATATTACCATAAAAAGAGGATGGAAAAATATGCAGGGTCAACTGGGCTGACCTAGTCTAATAGACAAAGAAGATAAGGAATCTTATAATAGACTATAAACTAAAACGAGATAAATTTTATAAGTAATTATAAAACTAAGAACTAAATAGAAATAAATAGTTAATTGGATTAATGTTGGCCAATCCAATTGAGGCACACAACACAAAACCTTACACCAATTATAGCTAATGCATGTTTTTACAATACATAATATAATTAAGAAAATAACAAGAAATCAACTTGGAAAGTAAATAAATAGCTAAATGGTCAACCTAAATATTAATATTATTATTAGGATATATTTTTAAATGTGATGGGAAGTTGGCTATAAGTAAGGAACTAGAAATAAATCTAATAATAGTTTCAAGTAGTTTGCATTGAAATGGATTTATAGTGCTGATGATACATGTTGGGTATTGGGTCCTACCCCCTCAATTCACAAACCATAACAATAAGGGTGTTGGGTACTTAGTGAGAATATACCATTAAACATGCTTTATACTTGACCAGAACATCAAGGTAGCTTCCCCCTTGGTGATGAAATCCAAGTAGGTTGGCCTTGGGTAGAAAAATGTTAAAATGCTTGTTTAGATTTTGGGATTTGGTAATGTGTACATAAAATAGAAAATAGTGAAACTAAATGATTAATTGAAAACAACCTAATTAATCTATGTGATCTATTCTAAGCATGAAAGCAACAAGAAAGGAAAGTATGAGCTAATTACTAACATGTAAAGGTTAATTATAAATTTAAAAGAAGGTATGGTGTTGATGTAGTTGATAGTGTATGCATAGAATATATAAAAAGGTCAACAAGGTTGATCCTATACTATGGAAGCAAGGTCTAAAAATGAATAGTGTTCATAGAGTAAACCTAGTTATCTAGACAACACATAAAATATAGAACTGGGTCAATAGGGTTGATCCAATTGATTGTACAATGGAAGTTTTGAAGACCACAAACTATCAAAGGAAATACTGTAAGGAAAGATATAGAAGGATAAATAGGAACCTTGGTGGATCAGAGATGTAGAGAAAGAAGATTGGTGTCTGTGAATCTTGTTGAATACTTATAGCCTACTAACTGGGTTGACTAGGTTGATCAAGATCTATAGAAACCTATTACTAAGTGCATATACTATACAATGTCAAATGGGTCAACCTAGTATGCTTAAAAATATATTTGAAAGTATATAAATTGCACTAAGTTGATTGGGTCAATCTAATAGACAGGACTAGAAGTCTAGAGATATGAAAACTTATACTAAGTCGACTAGGTTGATTTAGTAGCTTATACTTGAAAACTTGTGCACATAAATTAGAGATAGGTCAATACAGTCAACCCAGTATGGAAAATATATGATAAAAATATTTATGAAAAGAATGAAATAATTGAACAAATCCTACAAGGGTTAGTTCACATTAGGTTCACCAAAACGTATGCAATAAAAAATACATCATGTATATAAATCAATATTGGCTTGGAAAAGATAGAGCATACCTACACTTCTAATTGGGAATAAATTTTTTAAGAGAGAAAATTACCAAGATAGGGATCCACTAGACCTGATTAGGGGATCACTTATCATAATAAACTATGCTAAGGAGGGTTCTAAAGCCTCCAGACTAACACAATCACACAATAACCCTAAGGGTGTCCTATTTTTTGATATTTCACTTTATTCTAATAAAAAGAAAGTAAATATAATCTAGTTCTCACCAAATCTTATGGCATAAAGTAGGGGTTAGAAATAAAACAAACTAAATTAAACATACATAGAATACATACACTCACATCAATTTATATAGAATCCTAATTCATGGAATAAAATCACAACTGCATTATCTATCTATTATTACAAAGGAGAAATAAAGTTAAGAATACTTACCTTTTAAAACAAACCCTCTAAGCCTTAATCTCTCCCTTGGCTAAGGTGGTTCACAAGATATTATTGTGGTATACAAGGATAACAAAGACAAATCAGCTCTAGGCTATACAACCTACCTATGCATCAAAAATACTTCTCCACAAGTCAAGATCTGTATCTCCAAAGAAAGTATGGAAACCTAATATTTATTCCTCAATTATAATAGTCAATAAGATGTTCATTTGCACTTATTTTTATTCACTTCTCTATATTCAAATAGTTAGAAATGAACTTGTATATATAGGTAGATCTTACCCTAAATCATTTTAATATGTCATCTATATGGGGTAGACCCAGTCAACCCTATATGTTTTTGGGAGATAATTGACTAGGTTTTGAGCTATTTTTTCCAAAGGGATAACAAGCTCCAAAGTGAAAACTACCACAAAATAGTATAGGGTCAACCTAGTGGACCATGTACAATAATCATAAGTTAAAATCTATATTGGATCAACCCAGTTGACCTAGTACAAACAACTATGAAAAGGGGTATGAGGTAAAGAATAAGAGGATAATGATGTGAAAAATGATTAGAATGGGTAAAACTAAGAATAATAAGTTTAGGGTAAATATTTTTAAGAGACAAGTGTGTAGATGGCAAGTGGAAAAAGAGACAAAATTATTATGAAACACCAATGGTCTACCCACTCCTTTCTCGATGCACCCCTTAATGCATGCACTCAAATATATTGAGACTCAATGAGTTCCTACAAGATACAAAGTGTTAGTAAGTTATAAAAGTTTGAAAATATTATGTGTATATAATATCTAGACATAACAATTACATTTTTTACCACCCCAATATAACATACATTTAGACAATAGTTTTCAAACATAATACACTCTATGACATCCCATACTATCATAGTTTATTTCACATGAGCACACTACTCCATTATGAACTACATGTCTTATAATTTCAAGAATCAAATGTCTCATATTCCTAAAGAATAGGCAAGGAAGTATAGTTTATACTAAATGGGTATAATCTATGTATGGACTGCATACATCTAATTTCTATAAGTAGATAATACATTCTATGATATGTACTATTATCATAGTCCAACATTTCATTATTCAATTTTATCAACCAATCATAATAAAGATAGTCATAAATCTCACAAAATAATAGTCCTCTATTGATTTTTTAAATATTTTAGGAGGTTGTATATATAAGTAAATAGTTTCCCATTTTTCAAGAATCTATAAATTAGTCTCTACTAGTCATAAGAACTATAACTTGTATACATGCATCATGATGCACTCATATATGCTATATATGTATAAGCACTTGTACATATTCATATAATCGTATATGTATTTTACACTATTTTACTTGATGTACAAATATATATCAATAGTTAATGATAATATTTTTTAGGTTCTAAGAGACTGTATTCATATGGATATGGTTTCCTATCCCTCAGAATCCTAGAGCTTATGTTAACAATCAATTAACTATAGATATAGGCATATTAATCAATACACTCATATGTTATATGTATGTATGCATACTTAAATCCATATGAATATATATTTCCTATATATTACCCCTACTTATATACACTATATTCAAACAAGCAACCAGTCAATATATAAAGAATGTAATATTCATCTAGAATTATAGACAATGACTCATTATTTTAATGATTGATATACCTTTCCAATTGATAAGACACATTGATGAACTCTAGTAATCAAAGTAATACTTCCCATTGTTTTTATCCCTATCAAAATATATTTTCACCCTACTATATAACTCTGTATACATAGTCTTTCATAACTATTCAAAAATACATGAATTATTCTTGATACACTAAAGTTTCATTTAATATATATTTATAAAAATCACTAATTCTAGAATAATATATTAAAGTAATAATATAATGATACTTATTCTTGATACCTAATAGAATAATAATAATGATATGAGTATTATAGTACAGATTATGAAAGAGGTATAATCCACATATTCAGATAAATATAATTATTTAGTAATGTATTTAGTCAACACATCAACCATATATTTTCCATTTCACTATGTTCATATATGCTTCAAAACATGTGATGGTGATTATGTATATTGGTATGTATAAATGTTCAAAATGGTGAATACATTTAACCTCTGATTAAACTTAACATGTTCAATTATATATTCTTAGATTTATTCTTTACTGGTAGATAACTTTTAGGCTACCCTATATATGTATTCTTGTTATAATTTTGTGGAAACTCTTTTGCATGAAATCATGTATAATTTCATATGGATAGATTGATGATTATACCAATTTCCATAACATGAATACACATATTTCCATGTCACATATATGCATGTTTATATAAATCAATATGTCTTAAACAATTCACTATATTTATACAAATCACCATATTTATACAAAGTGATACATTTATATAAATCCTCATATTTATACAAATTGATACATTTATAAAAATTCCCATAGTTATACAAAGTGCTACATTTATACAAATTACCATATTTATATCTGGCTTGAAAACTACATATGCAATAAGTTAGTGCAAGTATAAATAATCAATAACATTATTTATTTATATATTTAAGCAAGCATCAAATAAAGTTATGTTTTATTAATACCTAGAAACAATCCATATGCAGTCTTAGTATTAAATTTTACTAATAAAACATTATATAATTATCTCACTGCATGTATATAGGTCACTAAAGTTATAATTTTTATTCACTAGTGATTGTGGCTATATACAGGTCACTGCATATTTACACACATTAATTGCTAATATTTACTAATACAATTTTGTTGTTTGAATTTTGGATTACCTAGCTATAATTAAATATTTTACCAATATAAATTATGTTCGATATAGGTATTTCTACTTCCTAGCATTTACTCTATGTTTTCTATTATAATTAAATTGTTGAGTCAATTCACTAAGTGCAACATCGATTCTACTATATATGCTCAAAATAATACTAATTTCCCTTTGATAATGATAATAATATTGTATGTGATATTTGGAATAATAATTTTATGTATGAAATTTATATTAACTATAAATAATACGCTAAGCTCAGACTTAAAAAATTGTATCTTTTTATTGTTCTCTTAACATAGCCTAGGATGCTAATGGAGCCAGCTAGTTTCCATATAACAAAGAGATATGACTTAAGGCATATCACTAGTTAAATTCATAGAGGTTTCTAATGAATCCATGCATAAAAAGGAGCTTAATAGAGAATATTGGTTCAATTTATAGAGGTTTCAAATTATGTTATAGCATACAAGAAACTTAAGGGAATATCAATACCATTATAACCCAATTATTTAATTAGTGTGATGCTATTAACCATAGGGTAATAAGATCAACATAGTAAAAGATTGGCATTTGGAATATATATGCATTATTTTCTATTATCTCTTGCATGGCTGATTATAACATCCAACATATATCTATTATAGATCTATTACATGGCATTTGGAGTAAATAATCATAGTTTGTTATTATCTATGATAAAATATGGGTATAAAATAATTGATTTTGAGTAAATATGCATAATAAGTATTGAAATGCCCAACAAAAAAATTACAACTGACTCTACATATAAAATTTACCAAGATTATTTCCAAATTTAGGATTTTAAACATTAATATTTTCAATTTTCTTATTCACATCAAATATCAAGAATTTAAGTACAATGCCTACCTAGTATTGTGCTTCGATGTAACTTATGTGTCTTCTCTCTCCTACTACTCCTATTTATCTTCATTTATTATCTTTTTATTATAAATTCTCCTTTATTTTTCCCTTTTTCCTCTTCCCTCTAGTTGTGCCATACTCCTTATATCCCTTTTCAAGGATGAGGTGATTTAATTTTAAATCTTATTTATTTATTTTTTATTTAATATTTTTTGCTTTTCTCTATTTTTTAATTTCCTTTTCATTATTTTTAAAAATATCTTTCTTTTAAAGAACTCTCCTCTTTTTTTTTTTTTCCTCTAAGACATTAATTTTCATATTTTATTTCTTTTTGTTTTTAATTACAATAATCATCATATTTTCTAGTTAAAATTATGGTTTAATTATATATTTATCAATCAATAAATATAAATTTAAACATAATTATGCAAAATCATATTTATAGCAGAATTTAATGGTCACACATGCAAATCATGCAAAATGTGTTTCATAAAAAAATTAAACTATGATATCAATGATGTTTAACTATTTAATGCAAGCAAACAACATAAAAACACATTATGATAAAAATTATTATATATCTAACATGTGTTAACTAATGTGGTGTATGAGGGTTCTATCCACGTTCTCTTTCATCCTCCAACACCTCTAACTACGTCATGCTCTCTAATGATTACCTCCCTTTATCACACTCTAAGGGATGATTTCTCCTATGCCAACCTCATAACAAGTAGGTAATTATACCATAATAATATGATATACATACAACATAAAATGTAACTAAAATAACAAGTCAAAATTTTCATAGCAATGCAATCATGTAACCTAATCAATATCCTATTGTCCCATAACAACATATATCTCAAAACTTAGTTAAAATAACTAAATCAAGTTATCAACTATAGAAAATCCATGGATAATTGAGTAAGTTATCTTAGAGAGGAATCTAAATGTAACATCCTTCCTCCCTAAATCTACTCATCATCTTGGATGAATCTTATTTAAACATATGCTTTGAATTAAAACATTGTTCATCAAAAAAAATAACATAGTATAAAGTATCAAATCAAGTACATAAATGTGTAAATCACCTATAAAAATTATCATAGTCCTTCCAAGTGGCATATTTCCTAGATTATTAGTCCTAAGAGACCCTTGTTTATGACATTTCCCTATTATATAAACAATGTGTGCAAGTTTCACTTACTTTGAATGGTTCTATCATGACCACCCTAGGGTCCATAAATGGCAAGAAAAGTCTATATACTATAGAACTGACCACTTATGATACCTTGAAGGCCCACATATACCTAAAAAAAAGTTTCACTAACTTCCCAAAAGCACATGAGATCATCATAAAAACCAAAAATAATGTCCAGGGAGAGTTACAGAAAGCCTACTAGTCCCTCTACACATCTCTCTATCCTAGAGAGTGTTTTTCTCATTCTAGAGAAAAGTATTTAGGGAACCTAGCAATAATGATGTGTATAAGTTAATACTATCATTATTCCACATATATCTTAATAATTATAACATATAAATATTATCATTACTCCATGTACCCCCTAAAAGTTATAATGATGAAGAGGAACTATAAATACTACATTTACAATGTATACAAAATTAAGGAATAAACATTCTATAATATATATAAGCATATGACCATACAACTAAATTTGACAAGTCCATCAATCAAATACTAGATATGATAAGCTCCCCTTGTTGGATACAAAACCAATAACTACCAAGTTAATGTGAGACTAAATAGGATCCACTCCTATCCCTTAGTACTCATGTTCTTAATTCACCACTCTTCCCTTAGGTCTCCATGACTTAACGATCTCCAAAATGTGCAAAAGGTTCAATTAATCATAATTACATACTAAAATATCATGGAAAGAAATTATAAATGCTAAATAATTCTAAATCTACCAATATACATATAATAAAAATCATATAATCATTCCATAATTGTATTAAGTTTACACTAGCCAAACATAACTAGTATCATATTTTATAGCTTAACCCATTCTGTTATATTCATAGTTAAGAGGAAATAATGTTATATTGTCATAGCATAAAAATTTGAAGGATCACATAATCCTTTTGATGCTTTTAATTTCCCCATAGGTGATCTTAGTGTTGATGAACACTTCTCATTTTAGGGTTATGAAAATCCAAGGCATGAGTTGTGGTTTATGACAATTTCAAGATGTCTGTGGTGAAATAGAAATAGAGTGTGAATGTTTTCCACAATATTTGTTTGATTTGGTAGTTAGGAGCCACTAGGGTCTTGATATATGTGATAATATAAGCCTATAAGTTAATCTAAATGGATATTAATAATGATCTTTGAACTAGGTGAGTTTTGATAAAGAAAATAGAAAATAGAAGGGTAAGTTAGAAAAGAGAACATGATTGTAGATTTCCATCTCAAATATTATGATAAAGTTTGAATTAATTTGAGCATACATGAACCAATTTGTGATGTAAAATAGTATAAACTCAGATTGCATCATAAACTAGGCAAACTTCAAAGAAGATATATAAACCATAAGTAAGAACTAAGTTTAGTTTAAAATTTTACTACTATAACCTGAATAACATATGCACATCCAAATGTAGAGAAAATAAAATGAAGTATACTAATGATATTTTTAGTTAATCTAGTATTAACACAAATTAACAACCCTATGACAAAAAATGTAGGTCAAAATGTAGATAAACATTCAAATTTAAGACAATAACATGTAATTCAGAGACATCATTGACTTTAAATGAACTATCTAGATAATCTTTTTAGAATTTCATAGTTGTATTAAGCGCTCTTTTCTATACAAATTGTTTAGAGTCACTATGTTAAAAAATGCTAATCCCCACCTATTTATATGATATATAAGTGGTTTACAAGTTAATTATCTCAAAATACCCACATACAAGCTAAGGACAATTGTCCTTAATATAAATATATAATGCAAAAGTCTATTCATGCCAATCTTGACAAAAGATGAACATATGCTAATAAACTAGCATACATTTTATAAAATAATGTTCCTTTTTGCTACATTAGTGGGACCCTTAAGTTACTATCTAAGGATTTTCTTTTCCTTAGTGTATTATTCATTTATGAGCTCAAAATCTATAATAGGCTTCATCAAACAATCCTCATCTTGATGTGTCAATGTGTAAAATCATTTGTCACCCTTAGCCTTGAGTTCTTAGATGCATTAGATCTCTACAATATACTTTTTGGATGTAATGATGATAATAAGGACCTTCTAACTATCCTTTGTATGCTATCCCTAATTGTCATTAATGCTTTAGATGTGGAGACTAACCCTTTGCCTAAACTCCTCATCCTCCAATAGGCCTATGGCATTGGTCTTGGATGATTTTTCCAATAGGTCCTTCAAGAGATTCTCCATCCTTGCCATCAATCTTTTGTATTTTTCCAAAAGGTTGTTGACATTATCACACCAATTGCTTAGGTACAATATGCCATCTTCAATAACTCCTAGGAGGGAATGCAAGTGTTTCAATTTGATGATCTAAATGCCTTGGACCTATTTAGTGTGATGGACATTAATCAATTAAACTACCTAATCTCCATAATTTTTCCATAGAGTAATTGATGTTTGTGCCTTATCAAGTTTATGGGCCAATATAACTGATCCAAATTTCAAGGATTTCAACTCTTTGAAAATTTCCAAGGAATTATTTAGCAATGATACTATATATTTAGGGACTAAAAGTAGGACTTGGGCTTCCAAATCCTACTTTTATTTCTCTAAGTTGGTGATCATTTGTTTCATTCCCTAGATTCCAACCAAGGTCATTTCTAATTATGCCACCACTAAACTGGCCACATCCTCTTAATGGATGGGATGTTATCCTACTATTTGTCCTTAGATAGGTGTTAGGCCAATAAAAGGTTCCACTCTCTAAAGTGTGAATTAATTAGTACCAATGGTTGATCTCCTTGTTACTATTCTCTCAAACCCTGATGTATTTGGATTGAAATGCATTATGGCTTTTGGTTCAGAGAGTTTGGCTACTTTTGGGGTTTTAATCCTATCCTCTATTTGATGCTCCTTGATTCTTCATCCTCTTACCACTTTCTCTTACAACCTCAAAAATTCTCCTCTTTTCTTGCTCTTTCATGATCTCTTTGATCCAAGGTTTAATATTATCATGGTTGCCCATGCCTAAAGTGCTAGTGATTTCCCATGAATGAGAGTGGGATGGGATATTTTGGAATTTCCCATATAAGAACTAGTCTAGGATAATAGGTCCATGTATTAGGAATTCATCATAGAACAAGTTTACTTCACTATTGGGATGGGTTCATGTTACCTTTGGTCTTTTGGAGTACCTATGAACAAGGGCCATCTCAGCTTCTCTCTTCTACTGAATGATAGGGACCAAGTCTAATTCCACTTCTTTCCCCTTTTCATCCCCATCTATTTTGGATCCTACAATTTGAGCCATTTAATCTATGGATTCCTCACATTCTTGGTTAGATCCATAGGTTTTTGAAATTTCCTTGAATAACTCATCCACCATTTCATATAGTTCTAAGGCAACCATATCAATGTGTTGTACCAGGGGAAATGGTCTTGGAGTCTAGGTTGATGATGAAGGGCCTTCACCTAGCCTTTATTTTAATACTTTTTCACTTTCTTCTTAGATTTGGAGTGTTGGATATGTTGGCTACTTCAAATATTCACTTGAAGTGGAGGGAAAAAAATGATACTACAATGGGTTCATTTTTGATCTCTCTCTTTATGGTTTCTCCTCCCTTTGCAATATGTACTCAAGATTGAAACCATGATATCTTCACCTATCAAGGACCTCCTTAAATTTTGTTTCTTTAGTATATAAATGGTCATAAGGACCAACCATGTGTTCATAAGTCACCTTGGTTAGTTTCCTTGACTACAAATGAGGGACCACTTTATTTTTTGGATCCCATTCCTTTAAGTCATCTTTTTGAAATCAAAAAGCATCACTGTGTCTAGACATTATGTCTAATATCTTGAAATCTTTGGTAAAATTTTTCCCAATAAAAAATGGGAGCATATGTATCATGACCTTCCTCTTTTCTCTATAGGTTTTATCAACTCCATGGTAAATTTGGTACACAATTTCTTGTTTAACCAATTTAAGGGGAACATAAATACGCAACCTAAATGGTTGGGTCATGATGCCCTCAATCCAAAAGACATTGAAGTTTGGATAAAAACAAATGTCTCCCATGAGATCAACATATCTTTTAACAATAAGGTATACCTTGGGCATGGGATATCTTATGATTCTCTTGAATAGTATTGGATATATACAATCACAGATGAATTGCATATGATCCCTATACTTGAAGACATAAAGATTGAAATAATGATGTGAGATGGTAATTATACTATGGGAGGAATAATTATTAACACCAAGAATATAAGTGGATGCCATCAATGAGTCTAATAGAAAGGAAATCATGGTGAAATGTTAAAGTGTCTTATTCTTCATGCCATAAAATTGCCTTCTTAAGTGGATACTAATTAGCTCCCCAATATGTGGGGTAAGTTTTTCTTCAACCATGAAGTATACGTAAGACACCAACTTAGGGTCAACATAGGTGGTGGTTTTTACTCTAGAGGCTTTATTCATTAAAGTCATAATGATTCTTATACCTTTCCTGAATTAGATAATGGGGATCCTACCATCATGATTTCTATCTACATGAGCCCCTTGGATTAACCATGGTCTAAATATGATGTCTAAATTATGCTGGGTAGTCCATTATTTTATGGAGGGGAGTTCAATATGGGCTTTGGGAAGTTTATATTAGCCTTCAAAGGATATTAGGGAAACATTAACAGTCCTCCTTGACTTTCCTTCAATAATAATCCAATCATTACTAGTCCTACAATCCATAAATAAGGGTCTAAGGATGTTAATATATGATAGTACCTCTAGTTTAGCAGTAGCTTGATGAAGACCCATCATTTGAATTACAACCAAATCATTAAACTTCTTTTTGGTGACTATAACCCTTTGCTCACTAGATGACAAAGACTACATCTTTACAATGGCAAAGAAAATCATTGACTGATTCTTCATTCCATTAGGTAATGCCCCTATATCTAACTTAGTATCCCTAAAGCATCTTCCTTCATGGCCTATAGATTGATACAAGTATTTATCTTCATTTTACTATTACCTTGTCATTTCCATGATCTTAATTATCTTGGAATATGACTAGCCTTGATACTCAAGATGATATTTCAAACTTTCTTGATGTAGTTAGGTCCTTAATTAGTCATGTTTTGGGGCTTTAAGCTACTATAGTAGGGCTTATGAGACTTTAATGGTGAAGGTGATAGCTTTCATAAATGTATTCATGCCTTAGATTTTATGGATGGTACCACTTATGAAAATCCTATCTTTTTGGATGTGTCATATCTTGAGATTTCCTTTTAGCAATTACATGGTGCTTATTTGGACCTCCCTGAGCATGTTTCCATGGCATTTTGTGGGAGTTTTATTTTTGACTAGATATTTATTTTTAAATAAGGCCCTTTCATTTTACTCTATTGGATCAAGATCCAAAGATGAATGTTTGCCTTTGATTTAGATTCTAGAGATTTGCTTTGATTGAGTTTTCAAGTCATCAATGATTGGGTTATGCCAAGTGGCATGCTCTAGCTTTCATAAGAAATGACTAGATATAGTTTATCTAGTTGTCAAGTCATCAAACTCTAAAGTCTTGAGTTAAAAATTCTACCTCAACTTTGCACCATTAGATTAGGATCAATGATCAAATGAGAGACATTGATCATGATTGGTGAGGTCAAATTTGATTAGTTGATAGGTTGACCACATTTAAATTTAAGATTATTACTAATGTCAAAGACATCCTCACAAATGTCAAATAATGGGAGTTTAACTACAACTTTAAGCTCATGAAGATCCTTTAATTGAATGGTTACATGCCACACATTGTATTTTTTTGTGCTCTCAAGACTTTGGGGTTAATACAAGCCATTATATCAGGCTCGTTGATGAAATGTGAACCATTGATCATGATCTATAGATCATTTATAATTAGTCTAACCCTTTCAAATCCCTTTTGACATTACATCATTGGATTAGGGTCCAAGGATGAATGTGGGCCATTGGATCTTGCAAGATACAAAGACATTAATTTAGTTCATAATATATAGGCTTAGGTTGTGAGATTAATTTCTAGGTTAATAGTATTTAAACAACACTATGGCCTAAGTTTTAATGTGATAATCCTAAGTTCTAATGCTTATAAGGTGCCCTTTTGGACTAAAGATAAAATTTTGGATGGGGCTTATTTTGAAGGCCTCGCTAACATCAAAGACATCCTCATGAATGTCAAATGATAAGAGTGAGTTTGTCAAAATAAATACCATATAAACTTTTGTACTGAGTGGTATTTAGCCTATGGCTTGTCTTAAGAATATCTCGTGTCATTGGATTAGGCTTTTGGGCAAATGTAAACTATTGATCTTCATCCAAGCTAAGACATAACATTAGAGCTTGATACATGGATTCAAGCTAAAGCATTTTAGGATCCTCAAAGCATTAATCATGTTCAAAAAACACAAAGGTTCAGGGACATAATTGTTAATGAATTTAGGGGAATTTGAAAGGGGAAAACCATAAAGGGACTTTAGTCATGATTTTAGACTTAGGGTATTTTGAAAGGACAAGTTCCCATTAAATATCCCACGAAGATTTAAATTCAAACCCCTAGGGTTTTTTGCTCTGGATCCCTTCCTTCTTCCATGAAACTTGCACTTTGTCATTCAAGATTTATCATTAGTAGGGTTAGTTAATAAAGCATAACTAACTAGGAAAAGACCTATTTTACTTCTCAGTGGCTGATATCCCAATTCAAGACATAAAAATACCATGTAAACCATGCCAAGATATGAATACTTTGGAATATTAATAAGGGCCCCATTCATTTATATCAGAAGAAATAAAACAAAAAGAATGGGGGGGGAGTGTTGGTACTAACAACAATGGTGACTCATAAGGTAAACATAGCAATATGTTAGAATCTAGAAACTCTAGTTCAAACTAACATATAAGTCCTTTTCCTCCTTTAATCCTTATATCATTACTTAGGTCAATTCAAGATTGAAACAAGCTTCAAATATGTGGAATTCAAATCCCCATGTTATAACTTAAGAATTGTGTGTGTGTGCTTTGATTACACTTACTATTTGTCATTTGACTTTCAAGGAACAACATTTAGGTTCATATCCTTTTGACCATGACATTTAACCTTGAACATTTTTAGATATTCTCTTAGAAACAAATACTCTTAATTTAAGTGAGGCTTAGGTATTACTCTACTACTAGCCAAACATCCATAGCCCTGACAGAGATACCTTTGGCTCCACTCATGGCCTTTCTCCATTGATAGCTAGGCATCCATTGTTAGATACCCAACCAAAAGCTCTGATACCACTTTGTTGGGAAATAACGGAAGCACACAATTGATTACCAATCAACTTAACATGCAAAAATTAACCATAATACACAAGTAACTAGAATTCAGAAATAACACAGAATATGAGAGATAATACACAATTGTACTAATACTCTTCTAGAAGGAAATACAACAAAGAAGATTGCCATAGTTTTTCTTTCTTACACACCTCTAGGGATCCCACACCTCTAGGGCATAAACAATAAATCTTCCCTCAAAGCTCTCTCTCTTATGGTCCCAACACACAACTCAAACACAGAGTTGGTGTTCACCTCCAACCAGTCAGTATCCACTACTACCAGTACTCTAGTGCTCCATGCACTCCACAAGTGCTCCATGCACTCCAAGTACACAAATGTACTTCACGTAGATCTCCCCTAAACTGCAACAACTTACAACCCAAATGATCTCACTTATGGAAGGAACTACCTTGCCTTCCTCTTTACTCTCTTTCTGAGTACACACTGTACTCCAAGTAGATCCTACCTAATCCTACTCCCTGTTGTGTTGCTATCCTCCTTGATCTTACACACCTGCAAATCAATCTAGTTCTGCACACCTGCAAACCTAGATCATGCACACACATACTCCTGCAGATCAATGATCTTACTTACCATGTAGATCTCCTAATGTAGCCATGCACACCTACTGACCAAGATCCTACACAACTAAAGAACACTTCTGATTCTCCAAAACCAACACCCACACTTGGTACTATTGTGAAACTAGGAGGAACACCCTTGCTCACCTCACACACAGAAGGAGCTAACTTTGCTCAACTCAAACCAGAATAGTTTACAATACAGCCCATGAGTCTCTTATATAGATCTCATATAAACAATAATTAGACATCTAATTATAATAATTGGATTTGTAGCTTCTAGTCTAAATTTGGCTCTTGACATGTAAACACTTGGTTTGTTAACTAACTACCTATAAAACTTGCAATTTTGAACTGCACAAGCAACCGACGTCAGTCCCTATCTGCCTAGAGGTGACCGACGCCGGCTGATCCCTAACTGACATTTGTTGCTCTTCCTATCTAATCCTTTCAATGTCAGTTGGCCTGACTGATGCCAGTGTCTGTAACACTCAATAACCTCTCTACAACCTCTTCCTCTATTTGCATTAGTGAAGCTTTTAGCTCCACAACCTAACAATCTCCCACTTGGAGATAAACAACTGCACTATACCTATACCTGTATCCCTCTTCAAGACCAATCCTAAAGACCACCCACCACACAACTTATGGTGCACCTCCTATCATATAAGTAACCTGCCACATCTGAACCTACAAACCCATGTAGTGAAGTCCTGACCCTGCATAACATGAATCCCTGCTACTGGTCCCTCTCAAATACCTAAGAATGCACTTCCCCGAATTGGCTCCTAACTCTCTGATAGCTCCCACTACTTGGGAAAACTCAAGTTTACACTAGACCTCATGTGATTTCGAACACTAAACTATCCAGCCCTTGGTGTGATCTAGTTCTGCATCCTGCATATTGAACCTTGCTAACACCTGATTCACATCAGCTCCCACTAGAGACAAAATCAACTTGTGATCTCCATGTCTCTATGCTTTCATACTAGCTGGTAACCCTACCAAATCTCCCATTTGGTTTTGCATCATATTCCTACCATGCTCCCACTATTTCCTAGATCCTTCCTGCTCTGCAGTTAGCAACTAGTATAAAGAAGAGGAATACTGAATTTAAGGCTTACTTACCACCTTCAGTCTTCCATATGGGCATTTAAGACTCCTTGATAGCTTGTTATTTGCCCAAAATTTGTTACAATGACTGACCTTAGTCACCACACAGTCTACATTTGACTGACGTCAATTTCCATGCGCCTATCCTAACTACCGACCCTACCAATGTCAGTGTCTCTTGTTGTTAGTGTCGGTCCTCCTGATCGACATCGGTCTTACCTATTACCGATGTCGGTCCTCTTGACTGACATTAGTCGTACTCTACCTGACATCACTAGCTCTGGTCTGCACATGACTGACATCGACACCTATCTATTCGATGCCAATTCCCCTTGACCAATGCCAATACCTGTGTTCACCTGTGAGTGATGACTTTTTACCTGCAAGCTTTCTTTGAATGAAATCCCTATCCAAACTGCTCTAATCAGAGTTCTCCACTGATCTTTTTCTACCATCTCCTCCAAGAACACCAAGGCTTTCTAGTTTTTAAGTCTATCAAACACATCTATCTTCCACTTAAGAACATGCTTCTCCTTCTTACTCATGTGACCAAACCTACAAAGCCACGTCTCTACAATAGAAGAAGAATCAGTAATATAAGCAAGTAGATAAAGAGTACCTGCTTTCTTACCACCAGCTAATTCAAGTGCATCCACTGTGAGAGTTCTTGTGCATCTCTCATCGCCCAACTTTCCTAAAGAAATTATCCACATCTCCAAGCCTAGGACTTGCATGACCTCCTTCAACACCCATGTGTTGACCACCTACAATTTCAGCTTCACTTCCCCTTTGCCAATTCTTTGGCAAGGCACAACAACTCCTCTCCTTGGGGCTGCATGGGAAGAGGCAACAGAATCTATTAACCAAGATTCAACTTTATCCAAGAAACATCCCAAAGCATCCTATGCAACAACACCTGCAACATATGCTTCTTCAGTTTCTTCATGCTGATCTTCCACAAACCAACAATTTTCTTTTCCCTGCTCTTTCTTTCCATAGGACCATAAGTGACCATTCATGATTTTTAATTCCTCCATTATTAGTGTACTTTCTTTTGCCATTACTCTACTCCCACTCAATCAGAAACCCTTGAGAGTTACCTGTAACCAAACACAAAACCTGCTCCTGCAACCTCAGATCTGATACCACTTGTTAGATACCCAACCAAAAGCTCTGATACCACTTTGTTGGGAAATAATGGAAGCACACAATTGATTACCAAGCAACTTAGCATGTAAAAATTAACCAGAATACAAAAGTAACTAGAATTCAAAAATAACACAGAATATGAGAGACAATACACAATTGTATTAATACTCTTCCAAAAGGAAATATAACAAAGAAGATTTACACAATTCTTC
The DNA here is from genome assembly GCA_037957365.1 of Torreya grandis. Lineage (NCBI taxonomy): Eukaryota > Viridiplantae > Streptophyta > Pinopsida > Cupressales > Taxaceae > Torreya > Torreya grandis. Next base: position 732,350 of record JARHVA010005662.1, read on the forward strand.
TTCCTTACACACCTCTAGGGCTCCCACACCTCTAGGGCATAAACAATAAATCTTCCCTCAAACCTCTCTCTCTTACGGTCCCAACACACAACTCAAACATAGAGTTGGTGTTTACCTCCAACCAGTCAGTATCCATTATTGCCAGTACTCTAGTGCTCAATGCACTCCACAAGTGCTTCACACACTCCAAGTATACAAACATACTTCAAGTAGATCTCCCCTGAACTATAACAACCTGCAACCCAAATGATCTCACTTATGGAAGGAACTACCTTTCCTTCCTCTTTGCTCTCTTTTTGAGTACACACTGTACTCCAAGTAGATCCTGCCTGATCCTGCTCCCTATTGTGTTGCTATCCTCCCTGATCTTGCACACCTACAAATCAATCTAGTTCTACACACCTGCAAACCTGGATCATGCACACACATACTCCTATAGATCAATGATCTTACTTACCATGTATATCTCCTAATGTAGCCATGCACACCTATTGACCAAGATCCTACACAACTAAAGAACTCTTCTGATTCTCTAAAACTAGCACCCACACTTGGTACTACTGTGGAACTAGGAGGAACACCCTTGCTCACCTCACACACAAAAGGAGCTAACTTTGCTCAACTCAAACTAGAACACTTTACAATACAGCCCATGAGTCTCTCAAATAGATCTCATGCAAACAATAATTACACATCTAATTACAATAATTAGATCCATAGCTTCTAGTCTAAATTTGGCTCTTGACATGCAAACACTTGGTTCATTAACTAACTGCCTATAAAACTTGTAGTTCTAAACTGCACAGGTGACCAACATTGGTCCCTATCTACCTGGAGGTGACCAACGTCAGTTGATCCCTGACTGACATCAGTTGCTCTTCTTGTCTAATCCTACCGATGTCGGTTGGCCTGGCTGACGCCGGTGTCTGTAACACTCAGTAACCTCTCTACAACCTCCTCCTCTATTTGCATCAATGAAGCTTTTAGCTCCACAACCTAACATTCATAACCCTAGTGGAGATTATTTGAGTCACCTCTAACTTTGCATCTTTTGATTTAGTATTAAGTCTCTCCATTTTTTAATTTTTTATTACAATGTTTGGGAGCCATGATAGCTAGGTTTAAGGATTTGGTCAAATATTTAAGTCTTGGGATAATTTCCTTATATTTAAAACCTTAATCTCATATAAGGATATATTTTAACTACAAGCATGCATATGCCTTAAATTTTTGAATTCCCCTCCCACATACTTGATTCTTCTTTCAACAAAGCTTTGGTCTTAAGTAATGATTTGGATTCTTGGGTGGTAATTAATTTTCATCTGAGTCTTTTGAAAATATCTATATTTTAACACAAAGCTATATTATAGCATTAGGTCCCATTGTGTAAAATTCATGCCCCCCACTTGAGGTACCAAAATTTTGAGCAATCTAGGATAGGATAGTCCAAGATACTTTATTAAAGGAAAGGAACACAACCAAGAAGAAAATAAAGAACACAAACAAACAATAATGAACAAATAAATAGAAGTAAAAAAATATATACAAACCAAATAGTAAAATAAACAAGAAAGGAAACTAACTAGCCTTCTTACTCTAGCTCTAAGCAATCTTACAAATTGTATTCCATGAAGACCCCTAGTGGAAAAGTAATAAAGTAATGTTTTACGTATTTCCCATTGGTGGGAAATGTGAACTCATCTCCTTAGAGATCTTTCAATTTGAAATTATTTTTGCCTATAATTTCTAAAATTTGGTATGGCCCAATCCACAAGGGGGTGAAATTGCCATGTTTTCCTTTAGGATCTAATGCCTTGTCCTAAAGGAGGACTAGGTCTCCTTTTTTGAACACTTTCACTTTGGTTATCTTGTCAAACCACATTTTCATAATTCTTTACTATCTACTAAAATTTGTAAATGCCTTTTCTCTGGCATCTTCCATCTAAATTATGTCCAATAGCTTAGAATTAGTGAGTTCTTGGCTTTCCTCCATGTATTCTTGCATGAATGTGAATGTAGGGAGATTTAAAGTGATAGGAAAGATTGGTTCATGACCATATACTAATAGAAATGGTGAAGCCTTGAGTGCCTATTTAATTCTTCTCCTATCATTCCATAATGCATATTTAAGGAGTTTGTACCATATTCTAAGCTTATCTATAGTAGATTTTTTTATAGCCTTCATGAGATTCTTGTTGGTAGATTCAAAAAATCCATCCCCTTGAGGATAATGGTTAGAGGAAAAATTCAAAGAGATGACATTATCATAAGTCCATTTGGTCATTTAAATGGATATGAATGTAGATCCATTGTCATAGACTAAGGAAATTGGGGTTATAAATCTAGTGCAAATGTTTTCTTCTAAGTAGTTAATCATCTCTTTTGTTCTACATTGCTTAGTGGCTACTACCTCAGTCCACCTTATACAATAATTAGTAGTATTCAGGACATAATTTTTCCTTTAGAATAAATGGGGTTAATCACCCCCACAAAGTCTAATCCCCATTATGTGAAAAGTTTGTATATTATCACAAGTTGCGAAGGCATGGCTACCTTTGGTTTTTTTATGACAAATACCTAGTAGGAATGGCATTATCTCACATATTTGTGATCATCCTTGAATATTATGGGACAATAATACCCATCCATAAGAATTTTGTGAGATGTGGTTCTTCTTAAAGGATGTCCACTACCTAGTTTTTCATGAAAAGTACACATGATTTGAGAAGCCACTTCTTTAGACATGCATCTTAAGTAGATTATTTCAGAAAAAATTCTATAAAAGACTCATTTTTTTATGAGGAAATGAATTGATTTGAGTCTCAATGCTCTCTTTTTCTCTCTAGTGAGTCTTGGAGGTCAATTACCATTTATAAGTAATTGGATGAAGGAGTCATACCACTCATTATGGTGGAAGTTCTACTGCTCAGCGTACATGATATGGAGTTTAGGATTAGTATTGGCTATCATCTAGACTAAGCATTGAAATTTCACCAATTTAAAAATCTTCACTTCAATACCATACTCATTTAGGACTGACATCCACTTGCCCCTTCATTCCCCAAGCTCATTTAGTCTCAACATAAGATTTATGGTTGGGTCATGTAAGATGGCATGTACCTTGTTTCTAAGGATGTAGTGTCTAAATTTTTTTTACTAACTTTACCAATGCATAGGCTTATTTATCAATCATGTAATATTTTACCTTTGCAATTTTGAAGTTGGTGCTCCTAAAAGTTATAGGATGCTCTCTCCCATAAACCTTTTGAGTTAAGATAGTGTCCATTATATTATTAGAAGCAAATGAATATAAGTAAAAATCCTTTCAAAATTTAGGACTTATCAAGATTGGGGTTTAACCAATTTCCCTTTTGATGTCAGTAAAGGCTTTTTTGATTATTCATCCCAAGAAAATTTAGCATCTTTCTTAATTATTTCATTCAGAGGATTGACAATTTCAACAAACCTTGAGATGAACTTCCTCATGAAGTTAATTTTACCAAAGAATGATTTCATCTCTTTTTAGCTGGTGGATAGCTCAATTTTGGAGATGAATTCCACTCTCTTAAGATCTATGGAAATCCTATCCTTAGTAATTACATGCCCCAATAATTTTCCTTTAGTGACATGGAAGATACTTTTCCTGGGGTTGAGGGATATTCCATACCTCATGTATCTTTCAAATATTTTAGTAAGTGCATAAAGTGTTCCTCCCTATTCTTTGAGAAAATTGTAGGATCATCCATGTAAATGATGATGCACTTTCCCACCACTAGACCTTGTAAATAATGGTCCATGGCCCTCTAAAAGGTGGCTCCTACATTAATTAATCCAAATGACATTCTTTTATAGGCATATCTTCCCCATTTAGTAGTGAAACATAGTCTCATCTTATCTTCTAGTGTAACAAACACTTGGTTATATCCAAAAAATCCATCCAAAAAGGACATCATGGTATATCCTAAAACAACATGGATGACTTGGTCAAGAGAAGGCAAGGGGTAATTTTATTTTTTAGATGATCTATTTAGATTTTTAAAGTCTATGCATAATCTTATTTCCCCATTATTTTTTTTGACTGGGACCAAGTTTGTAACCCAAGTGGAATGCCTAATAGGAAACACAATCCTTATATCTAGTAGTTTCTTGAATTCCCTAAAGATCATGGGTTCTAGGGAAAGATTGGCAGGTCTTTACTTCTATATAAAGGGTTTACAATTTTCTTTAAGGGGAATAGTATGAATAATAAGCCTTGGGTCAAATATTTTTAGATCTTAATAGGACCAAGAAATGACATCCTTATATTTTTTAATTAGCTCCCTATCTTTTTTATTTTCCATTTCAGTGTAAGCCTTTCCTATAGTCACTTGTTGGGGTTAATCATGTGAACCAAGATCTACCACCTGATAGTCTTTATGATTTAATTTAGGTACCATAGGTGTATCCATAATCTTATCATGATCAAATAACCTTTCCAATGAAATCATCCATTTAGGTATCTTGTTATCACTCAGTTGGATGATTTTACCATTAAGCTCCTCTTCAGGAGAATTTATGTTAGCTTCATCAATGACGTGAGTTCTAAATGCTCTAGAATTAGCTAAAAAATCCATAATTTGTTGATCATCATTGAAAACTTGAAATTAATTTATGTTGTCAAGTATTGAGGGACATGTTACTAGTTCGATAATAATGCTAGGGGAACCATGATTAGGCATGAGATTAGCTGCAATAGATGCAAGCTCATCAGTAGCTTTATATTCTTCCTTGGGAATAGATAAGATGTTGAGAGCATCAAAATATTCTATCAAATCCCCAAATATGAAGTTGTATCTCTTGAGGTAAGATAGATTACATTAGTATTTTTTTCTTACTTAGTTGACCACCAACTCAGAATCTCCATAGACAATGCGTTCTTTAACTTTATGTTTAATAGAGAGTTACAATCCTAGGATAAGATATGCATACTTAGCTAAATTGTTAGTGCACAAGAATTATAATATACAAGAGGCATGATATTGGTTTTTTGTAGGGTCTATCAATACAATACTACCTCATGATCCTGATTTAAACCTAGCACCATCTACATACAACTTCCATAAACTAGGCATTGGAGGTGTATTTTTTAAAAAAGGTTCCTTTGTAACTTCTAGAGTAAAACCTCTTAAGTCAAAATCTAGGAAGTTCACCTTTTCATTGACAACATTATATTCTATTATCATGTGTCTCATCCTAGGCTCCATTTCTAGCCTTATCTAATTTGGGAAACCTTTCCAAGGAAACCATAAGTGGGAACAATTAGTGGACATATAGCCATTTAAGGTCTTAGTCCATTCTCTACTTAAGAGCAATATATAAGCATTAGGAATATCCACCACTTGTATGTCAATGAATTGTTGAACCTTGGGTTCACTAGCTAGATGCATATGCACATTTAATATTTCCCCAATGAGATTTACTCTAGATTTATCCAATTGAGTAACCAACCTATCATACTTGATTAGTGTTAACCCAAGTTATTCACATATCTCAATAGGTGTGATATTGGTTGAGGATCTGAATATAAAAGACAATTATGGACATTCTTCCCAAATATCCTAACTATAAGTAATAAAGGTGGAGACTATACTTTAGCTAATTTCATAGTTACATTAGCACTAACACTTTTAAGGGGCTTCTCAGGTTTCTTGGACAATGATTCCAAGAGTAAATGTCTTTGTTATATAATTTGAGTTAGCTCATGTAGGGTAATATTATCTTTGATCTTTTTCATATCCTCTACAATGTTATAACCAATCTTGTTTGAAGATTCTATAGTAGTTTTAGAAGAACTACCCTTAGGTGGTTTAGGATCATTCCTTGATGTAGTGTCTAGAGTAGTCCAATAATTGTTAGGGGGAGTGGAAGTAGTCAATGGTTGTCTTTGTTCCCTATTTCTTAGAGGATACATCTTCAAAAATTTCTAGAATGCTTGAATTTCTTTAGGAATATTCTTAGGCTCATTATCCTCTTCAAAAGCGAATTGAAATGTTTCCACCATGTGCATTTGGTTAGATGGTCTAGATCCAGAAAGACCTACATCAATATATTTGTTTGGAACTACCTTGAATATGTCTAGTTCCTCTTGAAAAGCCACAAATGCCTTGGAAAATCAATCTCACCTTGTTTAGAGGTAGCATGCAATCTAAAATAGTTTGGTAAAGCAATATTAGTAAGATTGATATCCATAGTCTTTTTGTAAGAGTAAATATCATTATCTTTATTATTGTAGAAGCTATCATTCTAAATTCTATTCCTAGGTTGGTTGAACTCCTAGAAATTGATGTTCCTCCTAGATTTTTTATTAGCATGGCCAACTTACTTTTCTAATTGCAAGAAATCTATGCTAAGCTTCTAGACCATTTTTAATATAGATTCATTCTCATTCTTTGGAGTATTCAAGTTTTTACCTTGGCTATTTTTAGTGTCATTGATCTGCACTAAAGCATTCTAGTCCTTGATATGAGATCCATTGATAACTTCATGGCTTAAGAAACCTAGATTTTGATTAGGGGCAGCATGGTTGGTAGGTAATACATTGAAAGTAGGGAGTTGGTTTAATGTTGGAGTATTTTGGTTATTATTTGGGAGAAATTTTAATATAGGTATATGAGGGTTAACATTTAGGACAAAATAAGCCATCTATCCTTGAGGTTGCATTTGGTCACTAATAACCACTACTTTAGAATAAGCTTAACCTAATGTGTTGATAGCTGGGATAACCCTTTTAAGAAACATAAAATTCATAGGGTCAACATCTTTATAAACCTCTAAATCTATATCCTCATCAGGTTTTTAGGGATCCATGGTTTGACTAAACATATTTTAGAACCTAGCATTAAAGGATCTAAAATTTTGATTTGTATCTCTCTTAATGGTTGTAAGTTGGTGATAAATGACAAAGGGGCTTATGATTTTTCCAAATTGATCAATAAAAATAGTGTCAAAGTTATTCCATGAGGTAATACAATTATCAAGCAAATTAAGGAGCCATTCATATATAAAATCTTTGAATGTAAAAGGAAATAACATAAAAGCTATATCTTCATAGATAATGTTTAACAATATTAAGATAGCCTTAAAAGATTTAACATGTTCTTCTACAGTTGTAACACTTGTTGATCTAAATAATGGTAAGTAATTTTTAGTATTATGAGGTAAGTCATGAACTACACCTATTACATTGATGGGGAAACCTCCAAGACATACCATATTTGGGTAAAAATTAAATGCAAGAACCTACAAGGATGAAGATGGTAGAGACTTAGAACATCTACACCTTCCTCTAGCATTCCTAGTTTTCCTATGAGTTCTAGCTCAAGCAAGGGCTCCCTTGACTCTAAATGTGATTTGGTCCAGATCCTTGGCAATTCTATCTTGAGGATTAAGGATCCTATTTAAAATATGGTGTAATAAGTTAGAATTCTCAAAAAATTACAATCAATCTACACACAGCCTATTTTGTTGAAGATTTGCTTGTAAAGGGATAAAAGACATCGATCTTTGACTAAGTAAACTAAAAAATGTGCTGAATTATGCAAAGATGGCCATCCTTTACAACCTGTGACTCAAAAAAACCCAAGATTCACTAAGAATGTTCAATATTCAACCAAAATAAACCATTCTAATTTCAAATACTACGAATTCTTAAATCCTAAAGCTACATTTACCATAACTTAACTATTTTCTTGTAGAGAGCTAATATATTTGCCTAACAAAGCACAAAGATATGTGAGAAATCACATAGATCAAGGATCTTTGCACTTAGAGTGAAAATTTACTCATAAAGGTTAAGAATATTTTGTATTTAATGTAGGAATAATTTTAATTGATCAAGTAGGCTCTCTTTCTAACACCAAAAAATATACTCCTATTTATGCTTCCAATTTCCTCACATGTTCTCTTAGTGTTGATGAACACTTATCATTTTAGGGCTATGAAAACTCAAGGCATGAGTTATAGTTTGTAACAATTTTGGGATGTCTATGGTGAAATAGAAATAGAGTGTGAAATATATCCACAATATTTGTTTGATTTGTGTGAAATAATCCTATTTAATATGAATTGATTTTCTAAATCTAAAGGTTGATAAGTTGAATAATTTAGTATTCGATAAGCTCACCATGTCCCTATTGTAAACCTTTTATATGTTACAATGTGAATATATGTATCATGTGTTTGTGAAAATATAATCAAAAGACATCCTATAATATTTTAAAATTAGGTAAAAGGAACTAGATAAACTATAAAACTAATCTTAGGCATCTCTTATGATGATTCTATGAAAACCTTTTAGTAGAATTCATCCATCATACCCTATTAGCTGAAATAAAGTGTACATCAAGTTAAGTGAGTACAAGGATATCCGTAACCATTATGTAAGGATAGTATAGTCATAAAAAAATCCTTTGGATATGGATTTTCATATACATATAATGTAATGGCTAACATCAAATAGAATTATCTTTAATATTATCACAATATGGTCTAGTTTATAAAGTGAGACCAAGTACTTCCTTTTGGAGGTCACTAATTTCATGCCTCATGGGCATAATATGATTGGTATGGATGGTAGTGGTTTTTAAATTCTTAATTATATATTTTAATTGATCATCCAATTTAAACATTGGTATGAAAGGATCATGAAAAGTGTCATTTCATGGCTTAAGATTGCATTATCTAAAAAAATCAGTGAAAACTTTATTATCATTACATATCTTATCAAATTACATTTATATAGATGTATAAACACCAGATAGCCTATCATTGGATTATTTTGAGTTAGGATATGAGTGAGATTCATCAAAATTGGTGTTATTATGAGACTCATATTCTATGGATATGACATGGCTATCATGAGGATCTTTGCATAATATTACATTATGATTAATTTTTAAATTTAAATCAATAATATCTCTTTTTTCTTGTATTTTTACATTCATTTGTATACTTTAATATTTAAATAGAAGGGGAAATGTTCTCAAAAATTTGTATATTATTATCCTTAATTAAAGGATAGTATGGCATACCATATGTATTTACATCATCTACCTTTCCTAAAGAGAGAGGGAATAACACACTTAATCATATGATTTTCCATTTATATGTGAGGGATATGTTGTTGTAGTTTGTATTAATTAATACAATGTAATGCCATAACAAACTTTAGAAGTGAACAAGGTGTACTAATTATTATTTATTAAAATTTGGATCCATGAATGAGAGTAAGGAAAATAATATATTCATTATCACTATGTTTTAGTTGTTATGATTTATGATAAGAGGAATATAAGGGGTAACAAAGGAAATTGGGGTTTTAATTTTTAAATTAGTGTGTTCACTACTATATTATTCACTATTATACCAATATTCTTGATTTTTGTTAGTGTAACCATACTCATAATCATAATCATGTCTATAATAATAATATTCCTCATTAATATAAGAATCATCATTAATTATACAAGTGTGATGATTAGTTCATTAATTATCACAAGCATAAGGCATATCATTATTAGAGAGGGTAATCCAAAGGATGAAAACCATTATGTATTGACTATTTGAATTTCATTTTGAAAATTTTGACTCAAAATAAAGTAAACATAACAAAAATTAAACCCACTAATAACAAACAACCAATCATACAAATAAATAAAGGATATCAATAGTTGTCATTAGGAAAGGTATGTTTGATTTGTAGGCTCTCAGATATACCAATCCCATGCATAAATAGTGGACAAGGCCCAAAGGGTACTAATTAAAAAGGATTCCACCATCCTAAGTATAACTATCCCATTTATAGGGTATGTTGAGAGTAACTTCCCTAGGATAATCACTTAGTAGTACACTAAAAGAATAAATGATCAAAGATATCCTATGGTTGAAAAATAAAACCTAGGAATTTATGATGCACCTTGAAGTATGTGGAAACTAAAATCTATATATAGTGTTGTCAAATGGATTGAGTATTAGAGTATTAGCCTTCACACCATGATTTATATATCCTATGATTTTTACAACTATCATAACAAGTTTCTATAACTCAAGAAAAGAAAGAAAATGAAATTGAAAAGTGTTAAATATTTTTATGTAAGGAAATAAAGAATTCAATTTGAAGCCTTAAGGTCAAAGAGAAATCCTAAATCAGTGCTCAATTAAATCTATTAAAGGATGATTAAATATATTTTTAGCATCTAAAAATTAAGAATTAAGTTGTAACCTTAGAATATAAATTGAGAAAGAAATCAATGCTTGAAAATGTACGTATTCACAAATATGTTTTACCCTATTTTTTATTTAACAATCAAATTTTTTGTTTAATCAGTGAATTTTTATTATGGAGATAAAAATGAAAAATATATTTAATTATTAACATTTTTTATTTACAAATTAATAAATATGGAAATATGTTGTTTTTGGAAAACACTAGGAAGAAAATAAATTAGTTTAGATCTAGTTCATAGTTAATTATTTTGGATATTTGATAGTGGAAATCAACATACAATAGGGTTGTGACTGATGAGAATCAAGAAAAAAATATGAAGATGTTTTAAGATGATTCCACTCTCCCTCAATAGTAGCATAGGCTAGTCATGTCTATTGATTATAAACTTATATGAGTTAATTATGACTATTTTTTTATAGTGAAATACGTAGAAAGGAATAACTATGACAATCTAGGATTAGGGATAAAATATGAAAATATTTTTGGAATCTCAACCACTAAAAGAGGGGGTGAATCAGTGTGGAAATATTTCACTTAATTCCATGCATTCATTCATTAACCATTCAAACTAACATAGAGATATAATAATTTACAATCAACCATGCAAACAAGTATGAAGAAGAAACATAGCACATGAATACAATATCTATGTGGGAAACCCTCATGGAGGATAAAACCCACTATCTCACCACTTGAACTATTTTAATATAATCAATGAAACAACATTTAGTGAGGTGCCAACCCCATAAGGGGTGCCAACCCCTCACTAGTTAAGCACCAACCCAACTAATCCTTTAGCAAGATCCAACTTACAAGGAGGCTCCAACCCCATAAGTGACTTGGAACCTACCTAGACACTTTAAGGACACTTAAAAAATATCCAACCTATAATTAATATATAAATCCCTTCTTGACAAAGCACAAACACAACCAAGACAAACTTGATCACCTTCATAATGACTTGTTGCTCAAACAACTAATGGTTACTTATTCTTTAGCTCTCTCACTTCTCTATTTGCATTCCAATCTCTATCATACACCTATAACACTCCTCTAAATATTTTATTGATTATTTCTCATTTCATTTATCTCAATTCAACCTTATACCCCTCTTAATTAGCCTCTTAGGCTTACTCACTCAATATGCATCTTCTAAGCTCATTAGGTCCACTAACCTGGTTATCTACCTACAATATCTATTAGATATTCAACATGGTTTCTCTATTATTTTTATTGTATTCAATGAGCCAATTTTTAACCTTCGATATCTCTTCCCTTCGCTTATATCCAAATTCCTCTAACTAACTCAAATATGATAGTTAGGCCTTGTTTATATACTCAATAGTTTCTCTTAGCTATATTGGTTAGCCAAGGACCTTACCACACTTGGATCACTCTTGAAATAGTCCATAAACATGTTACACACATAATAAAACCACTCCATAGGTTGATCATACCCCTTAATGGCCAAAACTTCCATTAGGCCTAAAAGAGACCTAATGTAATTAGGCGTGTCTTAAGCACAAATTACACTTGGAGTCACTTGGAACACCTTTAGTCTCCAATAAAGCTTGAAACACTTCAAAAACTTATTAAATATACCATTTATAACATTCACATAGGTCCACACCACCTATAATTCAAATTAACCACTTGAACCATGCTATTAGGATTACTCACCATTATGCCTATCACTACTTGAAAGTCTATCTTATAAAACTAAAGCATATAATCAACTTTTCCAAACAAACTATTGGTTTCAGTTGTATTCACACCACAACTATAAAGGTGTAGCCTCTAACATTTTAGGATCTTAATGGAGGTAAACTCCACTCTAGGGCATGAGTTATAAGTATGCAATTTATTTCAACCTATTGATGGAATAGCGAGTAGGGCATGTAGGTTGTTGACAAAGTATTTTGGATGGAGGTTTGGTTCTTAATATGGGTAATGAGTCTTTATATGAGTTGGTTTGGTGGCTATTTTTTAATCTAGAGTGGGAAGGTCTTAATGCAAACTCAAAAATTAGGGAAGGGTAAGGTAGAAAAGAAATCTTCTATAGTTTTTAAGAATTAGTCCCTTGGATAATTTCTAAAAGGACAAGTGCTCTTACAACCTATGCCTATTGCTATCATCAATTTCATACACATAATCAAACATGACTATGAATTATAAGGAGATAAAGATGTATGAAACTCATAAGCCTTGGACAAAGGTTGTTCATTTTGGGGTAAATATTACACACCCTTAATGAGGAGATTATGGCTTGGGCTATTGAAGTATTTGAGGCAAAATTTGCACACACACCAAAAATTACATCCAAAAAATCACTCATGCATATTCAAAATTATGAATCAATTTATACTTGATTATCTCAACTAATATATTTACCAATATTTCAATAGCTATTACAGACCTAAAAATTAGTATATCAATCAAATTAATCAACAATCCATTCATATATTTTGTACACTAAAGAATATTGAAACATAAAACAAAGAAATAACAACTAATTACATAGAAATTGGAAAGAAAATACACACACACATTCTCTAATGATCAAAACTGATGTTTCTCTTATATTCAAAAATTCTCTTACAAAAATCCAAGTTGGCTTATAATTATTTATGTAGACTTGGGGAAGGGGTTACCTCATCCTCCAAGTTCATGCAAGGTCATTACATGTAATAGTTAGAACATGTAGTTATAAATATGGTCTAAAACTATATAATAGTCTACTTATAGTTATATTTTTAAAATAGACTTTGAAAAAAATATGCAACATGTGCATGAATAAAAAGAGAGCCAATTTATTACAATTATAACTCTAATTGTATGCAAAATTCAAATAGATGAATCATTTACCAAAACTACACATGACTCTTTATATAGGTTGTGAGAACAACCTATTGATCTTCTAGATTATCCACCTTCAAATAAAACTTGGACATATGTATGAAGGACCAAAATCACTTTTTAGAACTGGTGGCACTTCTATTAACCATGATTAATCTGAACTATGCATTGCATGTTTGCCCATGTCTTTAAAAAGTATTCCTTTGAAAGGATTTGTAGGGTCTTAATTGAAATAATTGATAGTGCTCACCAAATTTACCTTTTATATTCCATGTAAATATATCATTCTCTTATTTTTTTTCTATATTCTCACTACTTACTCACATGCTTATTCATATTCCTAGTATTAACTATGAGTCATAATGTTTATCGATAAATATAACATAGTATAAATATTCTCATTTTCTATCTATTGTTAACTTTTGAGATGTGATACATTTTAACACATGATTGAGTTAAGGATATTTAAAAATGTGATGTTAACTTGTACCATCGATCTTTTTCATGATGGAATGTGAGTGTGTAACTTGGCAGCTCCATGGGGACTTTATGTGTTTTGAACATTTTTATGCCACCTAGTAGCTCTTCACTAGTTTTGAGACTTTTTAAAATTACATGTTGATCTCATACCATCTCTCTTTATGTAGTAGTTTAACATAGTTCATTAGATCTATGCATTGGGCTCCTATGATAGTGACACTTGTCACTCTCATAGAGCCTTGAATTTTAACTCGCTCTCACATCATTTGATCAAATGGGCCTGAGTGGATGTGCACTATAAGATCTTGATTTGAATCTAAATGGATAATTTATAAGGTTGAATTTGATTCTTTCATGACCATCAACTGACATCCTTGTGACCATCAAATGACATCCACATGAATATCAAATTTAATTCTATAAATTAGCCATTATCAAAGATAAATTTGATGTTTGCATGACCATCAATTGACATCCTCACAACCATAAAATGATGTCCATATGAATATAAAATTTAATATCAAAATTTTAACATGTTTTTGATGTTAAATTTGATGTCTGTGTGATCCTCAAATGATGTTCGTATGAATGTCAAATTTAATCTTGTCAACTTGACACGTGACATTTCCTCAGGAATCCTTCCAAGAAAAAAATGAAAAGAAGACTTAGCACAATACTTTAGAAACATATATAAAGAATCATGTATGAATGTTTTGAGCCTAAGATCTTATTATTAATAAAATATTATCTGGGCTTGGGCTAAAATATTAAATTAAGCTCAAAACATAATGAAATGATCTCTAAGCAAAGGTGCCACTTAGTAGTCTGGTAATTATTTTGGGGTAATTATTACATGAGAGTTATAATGGGATTATGTGTGAGGGAATTATTTTGGGGATATTATTTTAGATAAAATATCCATAAAAATTCTCCCAAAGGGTCATTTTTGTCAAAAAAATTTCTGAAGGAAATGGCTGAAGGGAAAAAAGTGTTGAAACAAAAGTCCTGAAGGAATTGGTTGAAGGGCAAAAGGCACAAGACAAAAGTCCTGAAGGGTAAGTGGTCACTTCAAAAAGTGATAAAAGGTCACTTTAAAAATGTCTGAATTATAAGTGGACACTTAAAAAATTCCAAAAATGTCCCTTTAAATATGTTGAAAGGGTAGGTTCTAGAAGTCTGAAGGACATGTGCTCTTATAGAATTATTTTAGGCCTTTTATGTAAGACAAAACATCTTAAACACAAAGTCTAAAGGAATTAGCCAAGGGGTAAAGTCCCAAAATATAGGCTCAAAGAAAAAGAGATTAGGAAAAATTATTTAAGGGTAATTGGCCACTTCAAAAAGATTGAAGGGTCCTTTTTAAAAATATCTAAAGGGCACTTTAGAAAGTTTGAAGGGCATGTTCAAAAAGTCTGAAGGGTATGTACCCTTCATAAAGCTTTTGAGGGTAATTCAGAGGTAAAGGTTCCTTTCAAAAGTCTCTAAGGAATTCCATTGGGGGAATTTTTTTAGACAAAATATCCATAATAGTTCTCTTGAAGACCCAATTCTCTTAGACAAAATGTCTGAAGGAATTCAATTAGCTCAGAGAAAGTGTCTCGAACAAAATGTCTAAAGGAATGGTTAAAAAAGGAAAAATTGTGGGACAAAAGTCCCATAGGAAATGTGTACAGGGACCGAATGGAAATTTTAAATGTCTAAAGTAATTTTATCAATAAAAAAGGCTACAACAAAAAAGGCCAAAGGACATTTTTTACAAAGCCTGAAGGGTAGGTTGGCAAGGTGAAAAAGGCAGTTCAAAAGTTTTGAAGGGAAATTTCAAAATGACAAAGGGTAATTTCTATTTGAAAATAATCGAAAGGGTCTAATACATAGATAATTCATCCCTAAAAAAAGGCTCAAAGGATCTACTTCTTAAAGGCTAAAGGTTAAGTTCATTTTTATGGGGAAAATCTCTCAGCAAGATTATCTACAAGAATAAGTCTGATTTAGGGAAATTATTTTGCTAGAATTATTATAGGGAAAATTCTACAAAGAGAAAGTTATTTAAAACAAAATATATATAATAATAAACCTAAAGACTAATTCATGAAGATAAAATCTATAAAACATAAATCCTGAAAAAGACTCTTAAAGAAGGTTAGTCCATGAAAACATAAGTTTGCAATAATTAGCTTGAAGCAACAAAACTAGTCTATGAAATAACAATATCAATGCCATCTTGCCAAAGTATAAAAATAGAAATTATGATATTTTCCCAAAATTTTCATAAACATATAGAAGAGGGGGATCAAAATTAAGACAATAGTCTACAAAATGTGGGTCTCCATTTCCCTATGGGAAAAGGGGTGTGTAAGGTGCCACAAATAACAACTTACAGGGGGAATATTCCTGAGTATTCAAGAACCCAGAACATGGGTTTGTAATCATAAATTAGTAATGAAGTGTGCCATAGAATAATACTTAAATCAAAAGCATGAAAGAGACTCCTAAGTTAATTCACAGAACATACTTACCTTCTAATTTCTTGGATCTATGTGTGTCAAAATGTTTAGTTTATTTAAACCTTGTTATGATGAGTTCTTCAAAGGATTTTGATGGGGTTTTAGGTTTTGTTTTGGTATCTATTAAAGCTCAAAATAAATATAAGATCATACATTTTTCTACTACCAACCAAGCATCCATATCCCTAAAAGAGATACCTTAGGCTCCTTATCATCTCTTTCCCTTAATTTATCTTGATTATGATGTGTGGTACATTTACCTTATTTCATCATGTGAACCTTTTGATTTTCTTTAGATTTTATTTTTCTCTTTTGAATCCATTGGTTTTTTCTTATTTTTATTTTATTTTATTTTATTTTATTTCTTATTTTGTTCTTATTTGGTTTTTGAATAGAAAAGAGAAGATTTAGAACCCCAGTGAGCTGGTATAATTATAAAACAAATCATTACTAGAGTGTCCTTGCCAGCTACATCTATTTCTAGAATTATCATTTCCAATAGGTATTAAATGTGATAAGTACATTTGATCCAATAAAATAGGAATACTTTCTAAATTTGTATGAAGTACTTTTAGAGAAACTTTCATATGCCTGGTAAAAGTATTCAATCGTTACACTAATCGGAATAATTCATGATTACTTAACTTCATCCTAAAGACTAAAAAACACATAAATACATCCAATTTGTAAGCTAGTCCCAGAGTGTCAAGATTTTAATTTCCCCCTTTTTCATAAGTCACAAGCTTAGTTGTTTTGGATTTTAATTTGGTTATAGTTAGGTAAAACACAATTTTGATCATTAGAGAAAGCAAAGGAAAAATAATCTAAGAAAACATTGAAATCTAATATAGAAATCATGAAATCTAATATATGAAAGCAAAATAATGAAAGCAGGAAAGATTAATCTAGAAAGCAAGAAACTGGTCTATGAAAGAAATAAATCTAATCTATGAAAGAAAAATATTGAAAGAATGAAAGATTAATCTATAAACTAGGAAAATAGTCTATGAAACCAAGAAATCTATTCTATGAAAGTATGGAACTATTTTAAAAAATTGGTAAATATAATCTAATTCTATAGCTACATTTATATGTCCCTCATTACTCAATAATATCAATAGATGGTACAAACCTAAAGTATTGATTTAGGAACTATCCATTAACTAGATATGTAAGTTCATTACCTTAGAGGTCCTTCAAATTAAATACATTATTACCCATGATATCTAAAATTGTGTATAGTCTAATCCATATTAGTGAAAACTTATCATGTTTTCCTTTCTTCTCATGGACTTTATCCCAAAGTAGCCCCAAATTTGAAATCTTGAATTCTTTGACTTTCACTCTCTTATAAAATTACCTCTTGACCATATCCTATTATTTGTTGATTGTTTGTAAGGTCTGAGACCTTAAATATTCCATTTCTATTATGTCCAATAACCTTGATTTTTCTTTATCAATCAGTTCCATGTAGTCCTACATAAACTAATAAGTGTGTAGCTTCAACATAATTTGGAATATAGGCTTGCATCCATACATCAATAGGTAGGGTGAATATTTAAGGGCTTACTTATGTCTAGTTTTATCTACCTAAATAGCATACTTCAATAAATTGTGTTAGTCCCTAAGCTTGTCTCCAACTTATTTCTTAATTGCATCAATAATATTTTTATTCATTGATTCTACCAGTCCATTTTATTAAGGGTAATGGTTAGAAGCTAACTTGATGATGACCTAGTTTTCATTTACCCATTTAGTAAATTTTGTTGATATGAAAGATAGTCCATTGTTACAAACTAGAGAAATAAGCATGTCAAATTTGGTTGTTATGTGTTACTCAAAAAATGGAATCACATCTTATTCTTTACAATTATTTATGTTTATGTATTTTTCCCATCCGGTACAATAATCTATAGTAGTAAGCAAAAATTTATGGTGTACTCAGGAATTTGTGTTGAAGACACCAATGAAGTCTAAACCTAATTGGGCAAATGGCCTTCCTTTAATAACTAGTTGTAAAAGCATTGTTGAATGTAATTTTATCTTTATTAGAGATTTTCATTCATGGCATGTTCTCACATGAGCATGAACATCTTTGAAAATTATTGGCTAGTAGTAGCCCATTCTCAATATCTTATGGGTTGTGGTATTCCTACAAGGATGACCACTGCCTATCTTCTAATGTAATTTCTCTAAGATTTCTTTGGATTCTTCTATAGATACACACCTAACATAAATACCTTCATAATTTATTCTATGAAGGACTCCATTTTTAATCATGTAATGAGCAAATTTGATCTTCAAAGCTCTTCTCTCCCTATTGATCTCTTAGGAATAAGTTCTTGTAAGTAAATATTATATTATACTAGTATAACATTATCCTTTAAATAATTTAACTTCACATACTTATTCAAATATGATACACAAATCTGGTTTAGTCATAAGCTAAATAATGCCTTGCCCTAGAACTACCTTTATAGGCTTGATCTCTATGTCAAATTATTTTAGCTTGGCCATCCATTTACCTCATCATTCTCCTAGATCATTCTATGATAGGGTGAGATTGATAGTAGGATCAAGCATGATGACAATGACTTTATTCCTCAAGATTTAGTGTCAAAACTTTTTCACTACTTTGACAAAGGGAAAAATAATTTATCAATAATAAATTACCTGAGTTTTTCATCTTTTAGGTTCTTGATCATGAATGTAATTGGATTCTTAGTCTCATCCTTCTTTTTCATGATGACAACAAAAATCAAATGCTCTAAAGCAAATGATTATAGATAGAAATATTTATTAGAATTTGGAGTGATTAGTACTAGAGCCTATTATATTACATCTATAATGTCTTGGAATGACTTTTGGGGTTTAATTATCTATTATATTTTGGCATCTTGATTAAGCATGGTGTTTAGGTGTTTGATGATATCTTTAAATCTGAAGATGAACTTCCTTAAAAAATTAATTTTCCAAAGAATGATTTGAGCTCATTCTTGTTGTTTGGTGGCTAAATTTTTGAAATCGCTTGAATTCTATATGGATCAATGGTGATCCCATCCTTGGTGATGATGTGACCCAAAATCTTACCTTCAATCACTTTGAATATGTTCCTATTTGGATTTAATTAAATATTAAATCTTCTACATCTTTTGAATATGGATTGTAGGTGACTTATGTGGTCTTTTTTATTCTTTGAAAATATCAAAAGATCATCCATTGGATGATTATGAATTTTCCTATCAGTCCTTTGAAAGCATGATCCATGATGCATTGAAAGGTATTTCCTCCCTTTATTAGGCCAAATAGCATCCTCTTATAAGCATAATTTCCCCACTTTGTGGTGAATGTCTTCTTCATTCTATCATTAGATTGCATGAATACTTGATTATATACTAAAAATCCATCCATAAAAGGAAATTATTTCAGAACCACTTACTATTTATATCACTTCATCCAAAGAAGATAGAAATCACCATTCTTCTTCCTCACTAGGACTAGACTGGCCACCCAAGTAGAATGTCAAACTAGGAATATGATTTTTAAATTTAAAAGCTTCTCCACTTCTCTCTAAATGAGAGGACCTATAATAGGATTGAATGGTCTCTACCTTTTTTTGAATAGTTTGTGATCTAGCTTCAAGGGAATCATGTAAATGATGACCTGAGGGTCATAAACTTTCATATCTTCATATGTCCAGGCAATGACTTCCCTATATCAAGAAATTAAATCTTTCACTCATTTTCTCTCTTATGGGGTGTAGCTGAGACCAATATTCACATAACATGGGTGTGCTCATCTCTTAGATTTTATCTTTTGAAATCAGATTTACTGACTTTTGGCTATCGTAATTGTTGTGCCTGAGTATCTTTATTGAATGGTCTTTCCAAGGAGATCAAGATAGCTAGAATTTGATTCTCCTTAAGTTGAAGAGCACCCTCTTTATCTGATTCCTCTTGATAGACTTGATAATGTTCTTGTCATCAATGATTTGGGATTTAAATTCCCCTAAATTAATTAGAAACTGAATAATCTACTAGTCATCATCAAAGACCTAGAATTTTTTTATGGTACCAATTCAATGGATAACTTATTTACCTTAGATTGTTGTAGTGGATCCAGATTAATAAAAATAATAACTAATGAATCAATAATCTAGTTTTTTTATTTGGGAAGTGATACAATGTTGAAAGATTCAAATCATTCAATCAAGTCCCATCCTCTATGATCGTATCTCTTCATGTAAAATAGCTATCATTTGTACTTATTTATGACTTGATTGACCACTAGTTTTGAGCTGCCAAGTATTGATATTTGATTTAAATTATTCTTGAGTGTAAATTGTAGTCCCAAAACTAAATCCTCATACTCAATTACATAGAAATTTCAATCTATATGCTACCAAGCATTTCTTACCTTTTCGGATTAATCATCTCGATTGCCATTCTTGATCCTTTCTTGGATATAGCACCATCAAAGTGTAGGGTCCATAGCTGATTAGAAACTTCAATTTATAGATTGTGTACTTAATTTTGAGTAGTAAAAGTATAAATACCAAGGATGAGTGACTCATACTTTACCTCTTCATTCTTGACATTATACTCTATAATGGGATATTTCATTCTTGGCTCTCTATCAATTCTGATTTGATTAATAACTCCTCTCCATGGAAACTATATATAATAAAAGTTTATTGAGAGATATCAGGTAAGCATTTTAGACCAATCATTTTTTAGTATCAAACTTTATCCTTCTGGTATGTCCACCACTAGATTGTCAATGGTCATTTGGACTCTTGGCTCAAATGCTACTTGAATGTACACATAATTCTATTCTCCAACTACTGGGACTACTATTTTGTCTAATTATAAAGTTATTCTCTTTGAAGGGATTGGTGTCAAACTAATAATTTTGCATATAGATGTAGGCATGATAGTTGAATATGATTTAGAATCAAATAAATAGTTATGAAAGTTCTTAATGAATGATGGAGTAGTCAGTAGAAAGGGTGAAACTATTGGCTTGATCTTGTAGATGACATTGGTGTTAGATGCTTTCACTTTATCTATAGGTGCTTTCAAATTTCTCCATGGGTGCCTTTCTATTAATAAACTAATAGAGTTTCTGCTTTCGTTTAGTGATCTATGCTAACCCATGAAGATTTATATTTTCCTTCATCTTCTTCATATACTCAATAATGTTGTATCCTCCTCTATTTGGTTTCTATTTACTCTATTGCTAATCATTACCCTTTAGAGGGGGTAGATTATTATCTAATTTAATATTAGGAGGAATATACATGGAATTTGGAGGAGTTGATGTTGTAAGCAGCTACTGATTCCTTAGATTTTATGTGCCTCTTTCTAATTGATAAAAGAGTGAACTTCATCCATGTTATCTTCAAGATCATTGCCATATTCACTTAGAAATGGAAACTCATGATTTTTAAATAACATGGAAGTACTAAAAGGGCTATGATCTAGATGATGCTCAAGAAAATTATTTATCTAATCTTATTTGACCACCTCTCTTTGAAAGATTTTAAATGTTATGTAAAATTCAACATAGTTGATCTCACCATGCTCAAAACTTTTATAAATTCTACACCAATTGGGAAGATCCATCTTTACTATGTTGATATCTATAAGTTTATTAGGTTTTTTAGGCCTATTAAATGGTCTATTATATCTCTATAATTTAGTATTCTAATTGCTATTTGGGCCATTTGCATTAGCCATCTAGCTTTGCATATTCAAGAAATCATTGGTCAAATTTTGAACCATATTCTGAATAGAATCTAGTTCTAATTTGGTGGAATTTGTACCTTATAAAATGGTATTTTTGAGTACATCCACTTTTTAGTTATATTTATAACCATTTCTCATAGCATGATTGTTTAAGTAGCTAAAATTTGGCTATCTCATCTACATCATGGGAGGTAGTGTGTACAATTGGTTCTAATTGAATGTTGGGACATTCTACCTTTCATGTGGAACTAGATTTAGCTCTAGAAAACCATTGTTGAAATTAAGAACTCTAGGCATATGAGGATTTAGCTACCTACCTATAGTGATAGCCTCTTCAAATGCTAACACCAAAGTGTTAGCCATAATTTGTATTCTCAAGAACATCATAGTGATAGGGTTTAATGTTTTCTTATACATTTACAATGTTAATTCCACCTATGGTTTATATCTTAGGGTTAACCAACTATACATATTCTACCATCTTACCTTAAAATCATATATGGGCTTGTTTGGTTCTCTCTTCATGCTAGTGAAGTGCTAGTATATCAAACCAAGATTGGTGACCTATCCAAACTATACAAGAAAAACTGCTTGACATTCATCCCAAAAAGTGATGGAATTTTTTGTTAGATTTAAATACCAATCATAAGTAATATCCATCAAAGTAAAATGGAATAATATACATTAAACATCCTCATATATGACACTCATTAGTCTTAAATCATACTTAACTAAGTTGATATATTCCTCTATTATCTCTTTTTCTGAAGGAGAAAAGGATGTCAAGTACTTTTTGGGATTCTAAGAAAAATCATGAATGTATCCTAGGAAGGTGATGGTAGATCCGACTAACTAAGGCTATTGTTGATCCATTAGTTGATTAATAGGTAAAGTGTTCCTTAGATGTAAGGGATTCCCTATTGGAGGGGGATTGTTTTAAACTAGGTATGTTGGCAGAGTTCTATGTCTCCTATGGTTTGACAAGGGTTAGACTAATAAACTAGATTGGGAATTATGTTGATCACTATCTTGGATGACTCCAATGCAATTCTACATAAATAATACCTACTGTTATCAAAGGTGTTAGCCCTCCTTCTAGAATCAGCTAAAATATTGGTGTGGATTTTATGCATACCATAGCCATAATGAGGTAGACTCTAATGTTTTTATATCTTAATAGATGTAAAATTCACTCCAAATCATGAGTTTATGGTATGCAATTTATTTAAACTTGTTTACGAAATAGTGGGTAGGGCATGCATGTTATTGACAAGGTTTTTTGGATGGAGGTGTGGTTATTAATAAGGGTAGTGAGTCTCTATGTGAGTTGGTTGTTAATATAGAGTGGTTAGATCTCAAAAAACAATCAAAAAAGAGGGAAGGGTAAGGTAGAATAGAAATATTATTTAGTTTTATGAAACTACTCCCCTAGATAGTTTTTAAAAGGACAAGTCATGTCTGAACCTATGCATGTTGATATAAATAATTAAACACACACAATCAAACATGGATAAGAAGTTTAAGGAGATAAATATGTAGGAAATTCATAACCCTCAAATAAATGTTCTCCTTTTTGGGTAGTTATTGCACACCCTTAATTAAGAGATTATGGCCTGGGATAGTGAAGTATTTGAGGTAGTTGTTGCACACACACATATAACTACATCCAAGAAATCACTCATGCCCAATTATAATTATGAATCAATCCAAAATTAACTATCTTAACCAATATATTTACCAATCTTTTGGCAATTGTTGTACACCTAAAAATTAGTATATCAATCAAAATAATCAAGAATCCATTAAAAGATTTTGCATACTAAAGATTATTAAAACATAAATATAAGAAGTAATAACTAATTCCATATAAATTAGAAATAAAATACACAACCACATTTGTTGATGATCAAAAATGATGTTTCTCTTTTATTCAAAATTTCTCTTACTAAAATCCAAGTTGGATTACAATTATTTATGTAGACTTAGGGAAGGGGTTTCCTCATCCTCCAAGTTCATGAAAGGTCATTACATGTGAGTGTTATAACATGTAGTTCTAACCATGGTCTAAAAACATAAAAGAGTATATTTATAGTTATGTATTTAAAATATCCTGTAAAAAAACCATGCAACATGTGCATTTTTAAAAATATAGAGGTAATTTCTTACAATTATAGCTTGAACTGTATGATATTCCAAATAGATGCATCATTTACCAAAATTGTACATGCCTCTATTTATATGTTATGATAAAAACCTATTGATATTTTAGATTATTATCCTTCAAATAAAACTTGAACATATGCATGAAGGACTAAAATCATTGTTTAGAACCAGTGGCACTTTTGTTAACCATGATTAATCTAAACTGTGCATTACATGTTTGCACATGTCTTTATAAAGTATTTTTTTGAAAGGATCTACATGGTCTTAACTAAAATATTTAATAGTGATAACTAAATTTACCTTTCAGATTTCATGTAACTATAGCCTTCTCTTGTTCTATTGTAAGATCCTCACTACTTACTCACATGAGTGTTTGTATTCTTGCTCTTAACTATGACTCTCAATGATTGTCTATAAAAAATAGCACACAATAAATATCCTCATGTTATGTGTATTAATATATTTTGAAATGTGACACATGTCAACACTTGATTGAGTCTAAGATATTTTAAAATTCCATGTTTATTTATACCATCAATATTTTGCATGATGGAATGTGAGTATGCCACTTGGTAGCTCCATGGGGCCTCTATGTGCTTTGAATTTTTTTATGCTAGCCAGTTACTCTTTACTAGTTTTAAGAATTTTGAAAATTCCATTTGGATCTCACACTATCAATTTTTTTTTACTAATTTAATGCAATTCATTGTATCTATTCACGGGGATCTATCGATAGTGACACTTATCACTCTTGCAAAGCCTTGAGATTTCAATTGGCTCTTGCATCATTCAATCAAATGGGCCCAAGTTGATGCGTGCCATAGGATATTTATTTGAATCCAAATAGATAATTTATGATGTTAAATTTGACATTCACATGACTATAAATTGACATCCTTGTGACCATTAAATGACATTCACACAACTATAAAATTTAATTCCATAAATTATCCATTATCAAGGTTAAATATGATGTTCACATGATCATCAAATGATGTCCTCGTGACCATCAAATGATGTCTATATAACTATCAAATTTAATCTAAAAATTTTAACATGTTACTGATGTTAAATTTGAATGGATAATTATCATAAGCTTATGTATGGGGGAATTATTTCTGACAAAATGTCTACAAAAATTCTCTTGAAGGGTAATTTTTTTCAAATAAATTATTCAAGGGAAATGGTTGAAGGGTAAAAAGGCCTCAGACAAAAGTCTTGAAGGAATTGGTCAAAGGGAAATAGGCCTAGGACAAAAGTCCTAAAGGGTAAGTAGTCACTTCATAAAGTGCATAAAGGTCACTTTCATAATGTCTGAAGGGTGAGTGGCCACTTCAAAAATGCCTAAAAGGTCACTTTAAAAATGTCTAAAGGGAGGGCTCAGGAAGTGCAAAGGACATGTGCCTTTGGGGGAATTTTTTAAGGCCTTTTTTGGATGGACAAAATATTCAATATATAAAGTCTGAAGGAATTCATCTTGGGACAAAATTCCTAAAGGATAAGCTCAAAGGAAAATGGATTTACACAAAGTCCCAAAGGGTAAGTGGCCACTTCAAATATCTTGAAGGGTCCTTTTTAAAAATATCCAAAGGGAACTTCAGAAAGTCTAAAGGGCATGTGCCCTTGACAAAACTTATGAAGGGTAAATTAGAGGCAAAGGGTCCTCTCAAAAGTCTTAAAGGAATTCCATTGGGGGAATTATTTTGAATAAAATGTCTACAAAAATTCTCCTAAAGACCCAATTCTCTTAGTCAAAATGTCTGAAGGAATTCAATTGGCTTAGAGAAACTATCTCAAACAAAATGTCTGAAGGAATTTTTTAAAAAGGTAAATATCCAAAACAAAAGTCCTGAAGGAAATGTGCAGAGGGGTTGAAGGGAAATTTAAAAAGGTTTGAAGAAATTCTATCAGGTAAAAAGGTCACAACAAAAAATGTTGGACATATTGTACAAAGCTTTAAGGGTAAATTGATGGGTAAAAAAGGGAATTTTATAAGTTACAAAAGGAAATTTCAAAATGGTAAAGGGTAATTTCTATCTGGAAACAATCTGAAGGGTCTACCTCATAGGGCATTCATCCATGATAAATGTCCTAAAGGATCTACTTCATAAAGCTCAAAGGATAAGTTTATTTCTTTAAGGAAAATGTCTTATCAAGATTGTTTGTAAGAATAAATTTGATTTGTGGAAACTATTTTGGTAGAATTGTTGTACGTAAAATGCTACGAAGAGCAAATTATGTTAGACAAAATGTCTGCAATAATAAACTTGATGACAAATTCATGAAGAGAAAATCCCAAAAACATAATTCCACAAAAAATATCTTGAAGAAACAAAACTAGTATATGAAAACACAACATCAATTCCATATTTCAAAAGTATTAAAATCCAAATCATGATCTTTTCATATAATTTACATAAATATATAAAAGAGGGGGATTAAAATCAAGACAATACTCTTTAAAAAAGTAGGTCCCCATTTCCCTATGGGAAAATGGGTATGTTAGGTACAACACTATATAATATAAAAAATACATGAATATATCCTATTTGACCTTATGGTCATCACTATGTCCATTTTACATCACAAAACATGCCAAAAGGCCTCAAACCACCTCTTGGAACATGACCACTTAGAATGGTAAAGAACTAACAAAGTATAATCAAGAATATTTGATCACTAACATCTACATATTCACTTCCCATGAATAAAAAAACATTATCATGAAGATTTGAGACTTAGATAACATCCCCATATTCAATATATTCTTGAAATCTTCAAGAAACATCTCAAAATCATCTTTTCAAGATGACTAAATAGATTGCTTGAGTGCTCCAAAAACACAATTATGAAGAATATTTTATTTAGTATTTATAAAAACACTTTAATAACCTTTTATTAAAATTAATATCTCCTATATGACTTATATTTCAACCTCAAATTTATATATCATACGTTCTGGTATTAGCTATTGGTCTTATAGACCAATTTGCTAGTTCTCTCTTACATAGTACAAACACAAATAGATAGGCAATTTTGGATTTCACATCTCAACACCTTAAATATTAATAACCATATTAAATCAAGAATTAATAGGTCATTTATGTCTCAAAAAATATAAAAAATTTAATTTTATACATTGTATTTTTTCATAAGGTCTCACTTTCTTCACTTTACTTGTCAAACCTAGAACAATCATTCTACCTTATGAACCAATCATGGTGAACATGAATTATAATATGTATAAGATAATAATATATATATTATAATTAAACTAGATGATCCTCCAACATCCTTATCACATTTTGAAACACTAATATGTTGATGTCTAATAACAAATGTGGAAAGCATAAACCAACTTCTAAACTCTACTCCTTCGTTGTCTTAACTCACTTAGACAGGACATCTTGTGAGCACTTTATTACTTTTGTATAATCATTAAAAAAATAATACCAATGGAACGTGAGGTATTGGTATTTAATAAATCCCCCAAAAAACTAAATTCATCCCTAATCCTCTGCAACCAATCCCTAAGCACTTTCTCATTCTTGCTTGCTTTTTCTCACTATTTTTAGTGTTTCCTAGTTTAGTAATAAGTCAATTTGGATGAGAAAACTGGTTTACACATAGGAAATAACTTTTGAAAATAAAACCATGGACATCAATAAAAATTATTTACCTTTAACCTCAATCCACTTTGATGCATTGAATTGGTCAACCCTACTTATAACATCAATTTATCAGAAACAAGCATATTTCTATAGCTTTTACTCATTGTCTTGACACACCAATACCACCTCAAGATGACTGGAGGAGTCCTCTACCATATAAAATTATAAAAATATTTTAACCATAAAATTCTAGACACTTTCTAGTAATATCTCTCCAATAAAATCATTAAGAGGGTTTTGAGAGGGTTTTAGACCAGTTTACCTTCCTAACATTTTTTCATACAATTTTGTCCTTTAAACCACCTCCTAATGATTGTAAATAATTATTATGACCATTTTCCATCTTTTAAAAGAGGTTCAAAACACCAATAAAAGTTTACACATGTCAATGAGTATCTAAACTTCCTTTTTGGGCTCTTATCTCTTTATTTTGCATATACAAGAGATCTCAAAACATATTTTCTTGTTTTCTCCTTCAAATAAGGACCTACACTTAGTCAACACCCTTGAAAAAACTTTTAAAACATAAGTACATGCTCAAATTTGCTTTATCACGTTAAAAACTCAACTTGTCCCTTGTTTAGACCATATTAGGTCTCTTTGCATGTTAGATCTAGAACTACCAATAATACTTGGACCTTGATCATACTTGAAAAATTCTTGTTATGATATCAAAACCTCACCCACATATAAAATTCACACACACCAGATTAAAATATTTCCAAATTTTCTCATATAAGTCTCACACTACTTTTCATAATAAGTTACCAAGCCTATTCCATCATACTAGGTCTCTCATGTACGATTTAAACCTCAAAAAAGACCTTCCATTGTAGATGCACTTTCCACCTTATTAACATATTAGAACACCTTACCATATGATATACCACTACTATGTATCCTTCATAGGTATTTTTAACATCTTAGGACCCCTAGTTAGATTAGACAAAGTCTAAGACTAGCATATTTTCATATTAGACCTAGAGGTCTTACCTTTGTAATCTGATTATAAAACATACATGGGTGTTTCAATTCCTTAAATGCATTTTTAAATGTCATTATACATCCTCTTCTGATGCTATGCATTTATCTCCTATATTCATCATGTTCCTTCTTGTACCAAACTAGATATCCCATGCTCAAACCTTCTCATTACTTCATGACATCATCCTTCATCAAGGACTTGTAATCAATTATTTCATCATTCCTCACTATTAATCATAGGACACTCAAATTGATCACCATACCTTATTCTTTTTTTTACATCAATTATAGGATCAACCACATGACATCAATGACAAGTTGCAAAAATCTCCCCCTTTGTCATTGATGGTAAACACTCTTACCACAACATATTACTTTCATCTCCCCTAGTTGGTCTGTCTCCAATCAAGTCTTTATCTCTCCCATCAAGTATTTATCCCCATTTGAAATTAACGAAAAAGATCATATCTAATAGTAATTTTTATCCTTGGACCTAACCACTTATAAAACAAACTTTCTTCTTAAACACAACATAAGATTAACTCTCACAAGAATTTAATCACGTTTTCCTTATGCATACCTAAAACACATGAACATCACACTCTTTATATGATATTTAGAAATAAATGAAGAGTGATCTCCCCTTTCTTCAAGGCATATCTTTAGTATTTTGAACCATATTGTTCATGATATAACTAAGACCAATAGATCATACTTTAAAAAACTCATTGAGATACCTTAACTTGTCATCCATATAAGAACCTTCCCATGTCTGCATAATCTCATTGGTCTATTAGACCACTCTAAAAATTAAATGCATTATTGGACTCATAATCAAAATTAATGGATCCCCCTTATTCTTATCATTGGTTTCACCATGAGTACATACAAAAATTTCAACTCAATCTCACTATATAGAAAATTTCACAATCTTACATAGTCAACCACTTTCTCTTCAATCTTCTTGAATCTTTGAAGAATATCACACATGCTTCACCTAATATCATGACCAAATAGATAATAAAGACCTACTCCTTTACTTTTTTATTACAATAGTTATGCCCACACACCTTATTAAACTCAAGAGACCTGAGTTATCTCCCACTAACTCAATACTCCATCTAGACCAAATAAAAACTATTTGAAAACAAATTACATGTACAACTCTTATAATAAATGTCATACCTTTATTTAAGGAAACATCACCCATACATGGGCTACCAATGATGTTCACCACACTTTATGCAATAACTATCCTTCTCTTACCCCCCTAGACTTTACAAAATTCATCAACCCTTCTAAATTCATGATCATAAGATACAAAAATCTTCATAGGTTTTTATACACTCAAAAACCCAAAACTCACGAGATATTTTACACCACCAAAACTTTCTTGTCATACAATACCTACCAAGACTCAAAAAGCATCCATAATGCTTCCTCTTACTATTGAGTGTCTCCATGAAACCTAATGGAGTCACCCTTTCCATATGACTATTAAAATACCATATATTTAGGAGATTCTCATATCTCCATACTATTACAAGATTGAATGTTCTTCATCATCCTTCTAGGTTTTTTTGGTAGTTTGGATTTAGTCTCTTTATCAATAGTAAGATCAACAATATGACTTGGCTCTTTTGATTTGACATCTTCATTTATAATCTGAGATGATAGTAATAAATCTTGACACACCTTCACATCTGAATCTTCTTCTATCACAACAAAGTGTCCATCTTGACTCTTTAGCTTAATATGATCGACCTTAACTATTTTAGGTCTCCATACTTGGGTTTGTCTCTTCTTATGAAATCTATGAGTTTTATATGCTTTGATATGACTTGAGATTCTTCTAAATCCAATTGGATAAAATATAGCAATATGAACAATCTTATGATAATAATAACACACAATATTACTCATACCTCATATATGATGATGACTGTAATCTCCTTTTGACTAGTTACTTCTACTCATACACTCTCTTTACCTATGATAAAATGATGACAAATAAAATAATGGCCATGAAAATAATTGGAATACCTTATTGCATTGGGTTGCTTCATTAGTTTCTTCATGTTGTTTTTCATATTTTAATCCTTCTTAACTTGGTATTCCTTCTCATGATCTTTCTCAAACTTACTCACCTTGACTATGAGTTTTTCATGCTCAATATCCAAATAACGTAGCTTAGTCTTCAACTTTTCACACTCTTCTTCTCTTAATCTTAGGTTTAAATTTTCAACATCTACCTGATTCTTGATAAACTTAATGATATTTTCATCTATTGTGGTATATTCCTCCATGTCACCCTTCAAAGTACATATCTACTCCTCAAGTTCTTTGATCAAAGATCTCAACTGTTGACTCTCTTTCATTAGTTGCTCAGTTGTCTTGTGCTTCTAGGATTGCTTTAAAGATATCAAGCCTCCTAAAAAGGACCTTATTTGATACCAATTATTGTAAGCATAACCACTAAGATGAGGTAAGGTGAATCAATTTCCAATCATTTCACTTAATTACATACATTCATTCATTAACCATTCAAGCTCACATAGAGATATAAAAATGTATAATCAACCATGCAAACAAATATGAAGTAGAAGCATAACACATGAACATAATAAATATGTGGTAAAATATTATAGGGGATAAAACCCACTATCTCACCACTTTTAATACTATCATATAAGCAATGAAACAACATTTAGTGAGTCACCAACCCCATAAGGAACACCAACCCCTCACGAGTTAAGCACCAACCCAATTAGTCCTTTAGCAAGATCTAACTTAAAAGGAGGATCCAACCCCATTATTTAATTTGAACCAATTTAGACACTTCAAGAAAACTTATTAAATATCCAACTTTCAAGGAAACTCCAACTCCCTTCTTGACCAAGCACCAACCTAGCCAAGACAAGCTTGATCACCTTCACAACAACTAATTGCTCAAATAATTGATGGTGACTTATTCTTTATCTCTTTAAGTTTTATATCTACATTCAAATATCTTTCATACACATGGAATAATCCTATTATGAATCTAGTAATGTTATCTCCCCTTATTTATCTCACTTCAACCTTTTACCCCTCTCAAATAACCTCTTAGGCTTACTTGTTCAATATGCCTCTTCTAAGCTCATTAGGTTTATTGACTTGGTTATCCACTTGAATCATATGTTACATATTAAAAATTATTTATATATTAATCTTATGGTCCTCAATGACCAACTAATTCTCCTTCAAGAGCTCTTCCTTTCCCTTATGTCCACATTCCTCTAACTATAGCTCAAATGGGCCAATTAGGCCTTGCTTATATACTCAACACTTGATCTTACCCATATTTGTTATCCAAGGACATTACCACACTTATATCACTCTTTAAATATTATATAAACATGTTAAACACATGATAAAACCACTCCATATGTAGGTCATACCCCTTAAGGGCCCAAACCTCCATTAGGCCTAAAGGAGACCTAATGCAATTAGATTTATCTTAAGCACAGATTACACATGGAGTCACTTGGAACAACTTTATCCTTGATAAATGATTTAAACACTTAAAAAAATTATTATATATACCCTTATAACATTATCATATTTACACACCATTTTTAAGTCAACTTCACCACTTGAACTATGTTATTAGGTCTACTTGCCATTAGGTCTTCTCACTACCTAAAAGTCTACCTCATATATTGAAGGATAAAATAAATATTTACAAATAACATAATAAAATAAATTAATTAATATATACCTTATGATATTATGGTCATAACTATGTCTATTTTACATCATGAAATAGGCCAAAAGGCCTTAAACCACCTTTTGCAACATAACCACTTAGAACGGTCAAGCATTTTCAAAGTATAGTCAAGAATATTTGATCACTAACATCTAAATATGAGATTATAATTAATAAAAACACATTATAAAAAACCTTTGATACTTATATAACATCCTCATATTTAATATATTTTTCAACTCTTAGAAAAACATCTCAAAATCATCTTTGCAAGATTATTACACAAATTGCCTAAGTGATCCAAAATTATAGTTATGAAAGATATTGTCTTTAGAATTTTTAAAGAAAATTTAATAACTTATTATTCTAATTAATATATATTATATTTTTTTATATTTAAATATAAAATTTATAGATCATACATTATGGTATTTTTTATTAGTCTTATAAACCAATTTGCTAGTTCTCTCTTACAGAGTGCAAACACAACCATATAGGCCATTTTCAATTCCAAATCTCAAAACCATAAATTAATAGGAAACTTAGGTTTAAATAAACATAAAAAAATGAATTGTGTATATTTATTTTTTCATAGGGTCTCACTTTATTCACTTTACTTGGTAGACTTAGAACAATCATTATACCTTATGAACCAATCATGGTGAACATGACTTCTAATACCTATATGATCATATTAAATATAGTATATTTAAATTTTATTACATTAAAACATACTTATAATATATTCATATGCTATTATATAGATTTATAATAGCAAATGTGGAAAGTATGACCAACTTTTGAACTCTACTCCTTCATTGTCTTAACTCACTCAGACATGACATCCTTTTAACACTTTCTTGATTTTGTATGATCATAAAATAAAATTGTAAACCAAGGTAAAATAAGTTACATGTATTAAAAAATACCCAGAATTAATTAATTCATCCATAACACTATGCAACCAATCCCTAAACACCTTCTCATTCTTGCATGATTTTTCTCACTATTTTCACTATTTGCCTATTTAGTGAAAGGTTAACTTGGGTGAGAAAATTAGTTGAAAAAAAGGATAAATTTTTTATAAATATAAAAATCTAAAAAAATAATAATTATTTACCTTAAACCTCCATCCACTTGCATTATTTACCTAGTCAACCCTACCTGTCTCATCAAATTCTATAGAAACAAGACTATTTGTATAGATTTTACTCACTATCCTAACACATCACTACCACTTAGATATTCCTATATAATTAATATACCAAATAAAATCATAAAAATATCTTAACCAAACTATTTTTGGCTCCTTTTAGTAATATCTTTCCAATTAGGTCATTAAGAGGGTTCTGAGAGAGTTTTAGACTAGTTTCCCTTCTTAATGTTTGGTCATATAGATTTTTCCTTGAAAACAACTCCTAATTCTTTTAAAACATTATTATTACAATTTTACATCACTTAAAAAAGTCTCAAGACACCATTAAAAGTTTACACGTGTTAATGAGCATCTAAACATCCTTCTCGAGCTCTTATCTCTTCATTGTACATATATAAAATACCTCAAAACATGTTTTATTACTTTCTCCTTCAAATTAAGACCTAAAAATTGGTAAAAACCCTTGAAAAAAATTCTAAAATCTCATTACATGCTCACATGTTCTCTATCACCTTGAAAACTCAACTTGGCCCTTCTTTAGACCATATTAGGTCTCTTTGCATGTTAGATCTAGAACTACCAGTCATACTTGGACCTTGATCGTACTTGAAAATTTCTTGTTCTTATCTAAAAACAACATCCAAATATCCAATGAACAAATAATATATTCCTAAATTGATAACCTTTCTCATACAAGTCTCACACTAATTTTCATAACAAGCTACCAAGTCTGTTCCATCATACTAGGTCTTTCATGTAAGTGTTAAGCCTCAAAACTAACCTTCCTACCATTTTAGATGCACTTTCCACATTATTATCATGTTAAAATGACTTATAATATTCTATTCCAATACTATGAATCCTTCATATCTATTTTGAACATCTTTGGACCCCTAGTTAGATTAGACAAAGTCTAAGACTAGCATATTTGTATATTAGACATGTACGTGTTATCTCCTTATACGTGTTATCTTCGGATGCCTTAAATGAATTTTAAAATTTCCTTATACATCCTCTTATTAATCTATGAATTTTATCTCCTAGATCCATCATGTTCCTTCTTGCACCAAACTAGATATTCCATGCTCAAACCTTCTCATTACTTCATGACATCATACTTCATCAAAGACCTGTAATCACTTATTTCATCATTCCTCACTAAGAATCATAGGATACTCAAATTTATCATCATACCTCATTATTATTTTTACATTAATGATAGACTCAACCATATGACATCAATGACAACTTACAACAAATATTCCCTGATAAGCCTGCACTCCCTAGATAACAACACAAGATGACCATGTCCTCTTACTTATCCACATTGACTGTGATAAAAATATGAATATTTAAACACCTAAACCTATGGTAACTAATATTTTTAATTCACTTATAGATCTTAAATATCACACATAGATACTTATAATGCAAAACCCTAGTTTTTTTCACATAAAACAAATTGCTATTAAATAGGGTTGGTTTGAAGTGAAAGGAATTGAGTTGGATTGACTTTGGTCAATCCCCATTGAATGACCAAGCACTGGACTTCATTTCCAGTACTCTAAAAAGGGATTAAACTTGAGTTAAGTTCTCCTACTAATGTGTATCTTTGAAATTATGGAAGTAAGTTTAGATGTTCATTATACTATTTTACACTTGGCACAATCATAAAAATATGAATTTGTCCTTTGTAAACTTTGAATCTACCTTTGAAAATTCTATATATATAATATGTAGATTTTTTTATATATTTTGAGAGTTTGGAGTGTCATCCTTAATGAATTAGATTAAATTTGTATTTATAAAGGTTTTTTTATTCAAATTTGGATATCTATTGGCACACAAAATCTGACCCAACAATACCTAAAGGACAAAAAGAGGATTTAACATGAAATAAAAATACTCTAAAAATTATTCCCTGATAAGACTACATCTCATGGAAAAATCTATGGGTCTAGATCTATCCTAAAATCATAGACTTATCCAAAAAGCACATAGACAAATATAAGAAATGAATTTGGGATACCCTTGATAATATTGATGTGATGATAAATAGTGGACAAGTGACCATACAAATATACATGATAGAAAATCAAGAGCCAAACAAATTTCCAGTAGATAATTTATTTTTCATCAATAGTCTATATGTTTAAAGTTTAAATAAATAACATTAAAGAGGGTCTTGTACCAAATTTGGGTGCCTATATTATCCAATAATATCCATAGAATATCATGTGGTTGATCCCTAAAATTGTCAAACTTAAGTGGCTACCTCTTATTGAAAGTAGATTTACTCAAATTAAGTAGTGATTTATAAATTGATTATTTACCTTTATTGAGGACCTTAACTTTATCTTCCTTATTTATAACAATTTCCATTGATTCATCCTTATTATGAGAGACTCTAATGGGACTATTTTATTTAGTAGAGGCTAAATTTGATTCTACCATCTTATTTGTAGATTCCTTCTTGAGTGAAGGTAATCCTTATTTATTTTTTTTAGTAACCTTATTTTTTGCAAAATTAAGATCACATGCATATTTGAACACATCCATGAACAAAATATCACAATAAGACTAAATTTTATGTATGGCTCATTCTTTGAGTGGAGACATATGACCCTTACTAAACATGAATTTAATTTCTAAAGTCAAAGGTTTATAAGTTAAATAATTCAAGGTAATCTTAAATTTAAAAATTTAATCTATAATAAGCTCATCATATCCTTATTATAAATATTGTATATGTTCTAATGTGAATTTAGGCACCATGTATGTTATAATTTGATAGGAACACATCTTATAATCTCTTAAAAGATGGTAAGGATCCAATAGGTAGACTATAAAACTAATTTGAGGCATTATTTATTAGGTTTTTATGATTTTTTTTGAATATGATGCATCTATCATTACACCATTTTCCAAATAAAAGTGTCTATTGAGTTAAATGTGTAGACACCCAAATTGGCCACCAAAGGCTTCATACCAAACTTTAGACTAATTCCTACTAGCCTCTACAAATCTAGATTAAGAATCACTAAACATCTAAAATTTAGCTTCATAATATGTGATTTCACTTAAAACCCAATTAAATAGGACCAATTCATACATCAATTAGTTCAAAATCTTGTAAAATGCTAAAAAGCCTAAAAGGAATTAATTAAAATACAAAATCAAATCAAATGCCTAATTAAATCATCCATGAGTAATTATATGAATTATCAATAATGAAATTCAAAAATCAAAGAATATACTAGGAATTAGTAATTACCTTTTTGTGAGTTATCAAAAATCCTATAATATCCCACCCATGACTTTTCATTGCTAATCATTACCATTTGACACCTTTTAACTCTATTATGGTTAATTAACTCAAAAAGGTTAGGTTTGAACCCATTCCAATCTCTAAGTACACTCTAACTCACCTTGAGTTCGTTTTATTTTATAAACCTAAAAATACAAGCATTTGCCTCTCATTTAAGAGTGTTTGGACATAGTTATGTTATAATGTTGGTTTTATGAAAAGATTGGAAATAATAGAGTTATAATGCTAAAATTATTAATCATAAGCAAAGCCATTAAGCCAACAAGCTACATCAATAAAGTATGATCTAAACCATGGTGCTAAGGGGAGAAGGAGCAACACAAATCCATTTTCCAAAGACCTCTTGAGCATAAGCTAAGCAATTCAGATGAATAAATTTCTTAGAGCATTTAAGGAAGCTAGGAAAGGTTGTTTTTCTTGCATTTTAGTTGTGCTTTGTCAATTGGTTTTCTTCAATAAGCTTCCCCTATTGATCAAAGAAAGATAGTGTTATGTATGTTAGTGTGTTTCCTTTTGTTTTTATTTCACTGTGAAGATAACACATGTTCTAACCACCCTTATTGGATTCCTTGATCACAAATGGCATGCTCAATGGGACCATGAGCACCCCACATAGTAGGAGATGAAGATGTAACTCAAAAACTGACAAAAGAATTATTGAATTCCTTCAAATTTATAATTTTAGATTTGATTTTACCATATTTATAATTTTTTAATTATTTTGGATCTACATAGAGATCAACATTGGTTAGGACTAACCAACGTAGGTTTTAAGTGACCATCATTAGTTCTACCTAATCGAGCTTAGTTCTATGTGACTTTTATCAATTGGTATGCACAGTGAAACACAATTCATAAATCATGAATTTTGAATCTTTCTAAAATTCCTATTTGTGATTTCTTAGTTTCATTAGCTTTTATATTCTCTTCCTAATCATTGCATTGCAAGTTTCAAGATGTTTTTATCAATCTTTGGACTAGCTTAACATTTTTCATCTTGTGTAGTTTTTCCTTTGAGTTCACAAGTGACTAACATCAATCTTAATCAACTGGTCTTGGTTCTTTACTATCATCATTGGTTCTCTTTGAGATAGATTGGCATCAGTTGCCTTAAATCAACATTAGTTAGTTATGATTGAGCATGGTCATTATGTTTTCAAAAATAAAACCTGAGAGCTACTTTTTTAAAGATCATTTTCTCATAATCAAAATTTCTTCTAAGTAGGAGGATATAAAAAAATTATAGGTCCAAGGCTTGATTGAAATAAAAAAAATTCAAGTTTTGGTTAAAGAACATTTCATTTTGTGCTTTTAAAATGAATCTAGCTAGTCATTCACACTTCATTTTGGGTACTAAAATGAACATTTTAGATCTTGAACATGTAGATGTTGGTGTTTAAAAATAATTAGAATGGCTAAATCTTATAAACACTTCATTATTGGTGCTTAAATCAAATTCTTAAGTCTGAACACTTATTTTTGGGTGTTTTAAAATGAACTTACGCTAAATATTGAACATTTGAGTTTTAAAATTAAAATGAACTAGATGATTTTGCTTAAGTTTTGTTGTGAAATTCTTTCACTATTTTTAACTTAAGCCAAGGGACCAAGTAAATAACATCATCACATTTCAATTTGGTGCCTAAAATCAAACTTCAATCTCAATTGTTTGCAAACTCTTTATTGATTATTTCTTTTTTTTTAAAGAATAGCATGTGAAATAAAATTATCTAGGCTCTTCACAAAACCCATACAGTATTGGGTGATCTAAAACAACCCTAAAGTCTTTATATTTAGTCTTTCATTTTAATACAATTTGACTTTCAAGGGGATGTCATTACCTCTCATGATTTCTCTACAGAAACATTGGCCTATGGCTTCATCTACTGATATTTTTTTAACCCTACTCCATGGTGGGGTATATACACTAGGGTACACATACTACTAGAGATAGGGGGTCAAGCGGCTAACTTCTCCTTTAGTAATGAAGGCCCGAGTTAGGTCTGGTCAACCAAGTGATTCCACTAAGCAGTCCATGAATGGAATGTCATGAAAAGGAATGGACCCTTGCATGATAAGTTGATTAGTATGAACTCAATTGACATGATGCTTCTCTTGTGTTATCAACACTTCGTATCAATCTATATGGTTGTAACTTGTAAGTTTAAGTAAAATCCACTTGCCACATATTGATAGGATCTAGGATGATATACTTAATTGTATATCTATCATTTATTATTTTATTGCTTGGTGTTTTGTGTCTTAAAAGTTTATTTCTTAATATAATTCATAAATTAGTTTATTTTTATACATTACTCTGTTGTTCAATGAGGCATTATTTCATCCATTTGACACCTTGATTTAACTTAGAATATTTTTTTTGTGCATCAAAAATGTTGTGTCACTTGATTGAAATGAGTAATTTTATGTTGCCCAAATCAATTAAAGTTTTAAGCCTTAAAATTCTTTGAAACAAACCATCATTAATTTTTTTTAGAGCATTAATGTCATTATGTTTCTCAAATTTCTTCAAAAGACTTGTCTTTTCTTGTGTCCAAATTGTCATTATTTAAACCAATCACATGTGTCTTGTTGGATTTTTGTTTAGCATAGTCATGTTGAAATTTTCTTAGCTTGTTTATCAATAAATCCTAATTTTTATTAAATTGAGTCTTTGATTAAAATTTTGTAATTTTGGATCCAAGCATTGATTGATTTATATTTATGCCTTATTTTGGAGGGGCTAATACATAGATCTTTCTCTTTTGGGTTATATAACATAGGCTAAATTTTGACCCAAATTTTGAAAACTATATTGTTTGTGCCTTTGTTTGTTGGATACAATCTATCTCCAATTACCTTTTAGTTTATGTTTTTGATCATGTTTACATCTAGAATCAATTGCATTGTTTATACCAAAGTGTTTTAAGTTTTTTAGATTAAAAATCATCCTTTTCTTTCAAGTCTAACTTTTGATGCCACATTCAGGAAACAGTCCTAGCATATGCCTTATTTTGATCCTAGATTTTGATGACACATTTGGCTAAACGACCTATCAAATTTTACCTTTCCTAGTTTATACATATTTCAAACATCTTTGGACCTAGAATTGGGCATCTTAGTTTGATTTTCATTTTACTTGACCTTATTTGTGTGAAGTATTTAATGTTAGACATTTGATGTTATACTATTTTTACCAAGTCTTCATATAGACTTTTTGGAGATACAACTCCACCCTTAACCAATTCAGATCTAGTTTTACCCCATTTATCTTTTTAGACATATATTTTTAAATTTTTTATAACTCTATCCTCTCTCTTACCATGAAATATTTGCCATTGATTTGACCATGTCTCACTATACACATGGTGGAACTATGTATAATCTAGGATATGGAAATGTTATCATGCAAGAGGATTTTGTTTAAGACCTATATGGAGATGATGTTATTTGGGATATGGATTATTATCCACCATACAACACTCAAACATGGGAATAAAGTCAAGATCTTTGGATAATTATTTGGTTAGTACTCCTCTATACACAGAGTAATACCAAGAATAAATGGCCCAATATTTGGCTAGCATACCTTTAGTTGTGAAAAATGTTTAATATAAATATTATTATGGTATAATGCTATCAACCTATGATCTTAATAGATCTATAAAGGTAGGGCATGAAAATTTTCCAAGTCTAGTAAGAGAGCCTTACAACATGTCGTATAATCAGTACAATAAACAATCCTCTTCTAGCAACCCTAAAACCATAGTACTGATGCCATATCATTATCACATAAAGGGCCTCATGCAAGAATGCTTAATTAAAATTTAGATAGCATAACAAACATATCAAGATTTAGTTCATAACTTTAATCATAAGGCCATGCTAAATGCAACTCTAAATAAGTCACTTCTTTTGATAGGAGTTTTACTTGAGTTGATAAGTCAAGAAAATTAGGAGGTTATCTTAAGTATGCAAATCACTTTAGGGGAAAACATGTTTAATACCTCAACCATCAAGGAAATCTATTTTGTTTCTATATAGAATAGTGAGCCAAACATAATAGATAATATGAAAGTAACATCTAATTTAAACCAAAGTGGTGTTAGCACCCAAACACAAAGTCAAAAACAAAATGTGTCAATAACTAACACCATGAGTGGTTCTCACAGTTAGGGGGTAGGATTTTATACTTCCCAACCTCAACCAACTACCTATAATCCTAAACCAACTAATTCTTATAGTACCCAATAACAATGATTAAGTAGTCAACTAATGACAAGTGCCATGTCATAACAAAATGTGACAAATTTTACTTCACCCCAATAAGTGATGAGTAACATTACACAACAACATGCACCATAAAACATACCCATGTAGTCAATTAAAAATATATTTCCACCTTAATAGGGGTTAACCAATGTTCCACCTTACTAGGTAATAGTGAACATACCTCTTCAATTTCAAACTAACATGGCAATATAAAACCAAACAATGTCTAACCAATAGCATATAAATATTGGTCAGTGAAAAATGTTGAATCTCTATCATACATCCACTTCCTAATAGGTATTCATGTAACCAAGAGGTTCCATTTTTCCTCAAGTAATTATTATGTAAAAACTATCTTTCATTCAAAATGTGTCATAAATTCAGAGACAAGGTCTTGTTTCACAAGTTTTCCTCAATGACCAAGGTATCATTAGTGAATAACATGTCCCTATTCAACCTTATGAGTAAAATTATGGCTATATACATCCATACCAATCATATTATTCCAAACATTAGGCATACATACCCAATCCCAACCAAAATATCACACTGTAGTATGTGCAATTTCAACAATCGAACCCTAATCCACACATGCATATTCCTGGTCAATCCCCTAACCAATCCAACATTACCCAATAAAAAAATCCATCATACCATAGTAAAATTAATCCATTTATGACCACCCAATCCCCAAATAAATATTCCAATAATAATTTGGTTTCAATGACCAAGAACTAAAACAAATGAAGGATGCAATTGCCCTCATTTAAGCAGGGAAACATACCAAAGAGTTCAAGTTGGAAAATGTATGTTCTTACCCTTTCAACATGGAGTACTTGTAGATACCATTTATTATAGTGAAATATACATTTTATTGTTATTTCTAATGATTCTTGTAGGGCAAGCATTGTAATGGTTGCTAAAGTTTCCCAATAATTCAATATCTAATTTTGATGATCTTTAGGACAAGTTTGTGTAGCACTTCTTTTACAATGTCAAGCACAATATTTCAATGGTATATTTAACATAGGACAAAAAAAGTTATTGAAAGCTTTGAAATCTATCTACAACTATGGAGAGCCATTTCAAGCCAATGTACCCATAATATACTAGATAAATAACTAGTAGTTATGTTTACCAAAAATATACACAATGATATATCTTATAATTTGGCATTGTAGTGTGTGTATAATTTTAAAGAGATCATTATAAAATGTTTATTGATAAATAAATCCCTTATTAAAAAAAGGATAATTAAATTAGCCTATTGAAATCAAAACTAGAACCAAAATCAGAAAAATGGGCAAAATTAAAATCTAGTCCAAACACACGAATCACAACAAACCCACACCAATAACTATGATAAACCAAAGTAATTAAATTACAACAAGAATGCTATAGGGAATAGAATAACTAATTTGAGACATTTTTAAATGGTGTAATCACCATCTAAAAAACCTATGTTTCATATGCACATACCTCATAACCAACAACCTCCTCAGTAAGTACAACAAATGCAATAAATATAACAACTCATGCCTTTGAAAAACCTTCCAAGAATAAATATGCCTATTCATCACATTCTTAGTAACCTTGGAGATCTTATTGAGACTATGTTTTTAAATATTTCCATAACTAAATGATTATATGGCCTATTCTAAAGGGCCTTCCTAAGGGTGATGACTATCTAGACTGGTACAAGCCAAATGAATAATGTGAGTATCATTAGGTCAATGGCCATAATTTGTAACATTATGTGTAAATCAATCAAGTCATTAAAAATATGTTGGAAAATGGAGAGATCACATTGGATTATGGAGTATTTACCTCCAATCATAACTTGGGAATCTATCAAAATCCTTTTCCCCAATATAACAACCAAAAATAATAACAATAATAGCTAGTAAAAAAACAACAATAACAATAGTATTAATAACCAAGGCCAAACCAACCAAAATAATAGAACTATTAGAGTCAATAGAACCAAAAATAAAACCAATAAATTAAAAAAAATGGATAGAATGAAGGATATAATGGTGCCAAAAAATAATAGACTTACCATGAAGTTGCATATGAGTACAACTCAATTGTAGGCCATATTGCAAGAGGTCGTGTTAACACCATTTCCATTAATATGAGACCAAGTACCAATTAGACAAGACCATTTATAATCATTCACAATCAACTAACCTATGTTGGTAATTCTTCTTTGACCTAAAACCACATACATGTGAACCATCAAGTAGGGATTCCCATGTTTGGACCTTATATCAATAACTCATCTTTAGCTTGTGACAACATACAAGTACATCAATAATCAAGACTTATCCTATCTGATCCCCCTTCACCATCATTTTTTAGTAACACTAATCTTATACCTAATCTTAATTGTGTGATCATAACTCAAAGATCAAGGATTACCATACTAGGCCCACAACCATATTCCACTTCATCCATCATCTAACCAACCATTTTACCTTAGAACAAGCCATTACCATTATCCAGAAAATGTGTTTTACATTCTTAAAAACTTGAAAAATATGCTAGCATAAATATTTATTTTAGATTTATTATGTACATCTACTATCCATAAAATTATTTTGATAGAGTTTTCTAGCCAATCCAAATCTCCCAATGACATATCTCTTGACAAATTTAAAGTTTTTGTTAGACACCTATCTCTAGGCCAAAAATTAAAATTTAATCAAATAGATATGTCATCTCTTGTCACACTTAATAATAATCCTTTATACATTGAGGTTTACATAGTGCAACACAAATTGAAGCTTGTCCTCGTAGATAATGGATCAAGCCTAAATATTGTGTCTCTAAATCTCATAAATCTTCTCAAGTACAAAAAAATAGATCTCCAAGTAGAAATAATCACCATCAAATCATATGATAATAAAGAACAAGAATCATATGGGATCATCATCTTACCAATTATCATTAGCCCTTATTTCATGATATACTTTTCCATGGGTTAGATCTCAATTTCTCATATAATATGCTTTTAGGCAAACCTTCATTATATGATATTTATGTAGTCCCATCGACATTGCACCATTATATCTAGTTCTCCCATTCAATAATGGAGGTTACCATTTCAGGAGAATTTCATCCATATGAGAATTTTAAACATCTAGAGGCTATGTTCAAAATCTCTAATTCCCATT
This sequence comes from Torreya grandis, assembly GCA_037957365.1. Classification (NCBI taxonomy): domain Eukaryota; kingdom Viridiplantae; phylum Streptophyta; class Pinopsida; order Cupressales; family Taxaceae; genus Torreya; species Torreya grandis. Next base: position 776,699 of record JARHVA010005662.1, read on the forward strand.
CTTCCATGAATCAAGTTTATAAAAAGGACAAAGGGAAGAAAATACTTATTGATTCAATATAGGCCAACTATATTGACCCCGATACCCTTGATTCACTTTCCCACATGTCACCTCCTAAAATGTCTAATCATTACACCATTTTGGAAAATGGCCTAGGAGAATACTTGATCTATGACAATTTTCACATTCCAAAGCTTCCACAGAATCCCAAGTACTTTGGAAGACCAAAAGCCAAACCACTAATGCAATGGTAAATAAAATACAAAGGCCATCAACATAGTCTAAGACCTGTCACTTTCATACCAACCTCTAGCAAATAATAATACCCTATTTAATGTGATGAATCATGGCTATATAATGATAAATTAGATGATTATAAGAATAACTCCAAATATCCCATTCCTAATTGGATCATGGAGAACCAAGAATATGAAGGGGGAAGCTGCAAGCCAAATCAACATGGAACACTTGAGCCAATTTCTATGACTAGGTACAAAATAACATATGGAGTTGGATTTAAACTACTTTGTGGTGACCCCACATATCTTATTTGAGTTCCATCACTAATGACTAGTGATGAGGATTATGACATTGAAGCAGAGTTTGATCATAGCCAATTAAATGACCTAACCCATACCAATTTATTTGAAAATAATGGCATTTGTACCCTTTGACCAATAATTCATCATAATCCACTCCCATTATATTATCCCCAACCAATATATTTAGGCCAATAAGAATCCAATGTGCTAATTTATGAATTTTTAAATGATGAGGTGTTCTATTATTTTCTAGGCCTTAGAGACAATATTCCATTGGGAGACCAAAAAAAGTTTTCTCAATCAAGTTGGATCTTGAATCCTATTTTAGAGAGTGGGTGAACACCCTTATCTAGAAATAGTTAAATAAAACATTAAGGTTCTTAAGTGAAAATCTCTTTGAGGTACTTTTAGATGAGGGTAAAAGTAAAGATAAAGTCTAGTTTATTGGCTAAACCCTATTTTAGATGGAATTAGATAAGGGTACTCAACCTTATTTGATTATATACTAGGCCACCAATGATGAAATTATCTATGGGTCCAATTTTAGTGTTGAAAAATAATAGGCCTTTAATCAAATCATTCAAGAGACCACCAATGATGACAAACTTACCTATGGGTCTAAATTTAGTCTTGAAAAACAAAAATCTTTTGATCACATCATTTAGGATTTTCCAAATACATTTTTTACATGGACATCCATTGCATTAGGGGATTATAACTCATAATGCATAGGAGATAAATAGTTTAAATTTTTGCCCACTATTCTTGAATATGGTTTGACCCTTCTAGTGGAAGATATAATAGAGGTGAACATTGGTACTCCAAATGACCTAAAATGGATTAAATTAGGCACATCCCTTATTGAGGAGTAGTGTGAAGTATTAATATCCATATTGAGCTAGTTTTTAGATATATTTGCATGGGCCTATTCTAACATGCTTGGTTTGGACCCTACCTTAGTTCATCACCACCTTGTGGTACATATTGATGCCAAACATATGAAATTAAAATTTTGTAAGATGAATCCTCAAATTGATATATTATTCAAGAAAAAATTGGAAAAGATCTTAAAGTGAGATGTATTATGCCAATCAACTACTCTGAATGGATTTCCAACATTGTGCTAGTCAGTAAAAAGCTAGAAGGAATTAGAATTTACACTAATTTTAGAGACATTAAAAAAGCTTACCCAAAGTATGAATTTATTCTACCAAACATTGACATGATATTTGAATCCATAGTGGGTTATGAGATTATTTCACTAATGGATGAATTCTTAGGCTACAATCAGATTTGAATCACATAAAAAGACCAACTAAAATGGCATTCACCACTCTATGGGGAACATTTTATGATCAGGTTAAGCCATTTAGTCTTAATAACATAGCTATCACCTATTAAATATCCATGATTGTCATATTTCATGATATGGTGCATGACATTATTGAAGACTGCGTCGATGACATACTAGGTAAATCAATGACTAGGGTGAATCATCCAGCAACACTAAGGAGGATATTTGAGAGATTGTGTGAATAAAAAGTTAGGATCATCCATAAGAATGTGTTTTTTCAATAACATAGAGAAAATTACTTGGCTTCATTATGTCTTAGTGGCATTGAATTTGATCCAACCAAAGTATGAGGCATAACATAAATGCCACCACTAACTAATTTGAAGTAGCTCTACAGTTGGCAAAGCAAGATACAGTCTATTTAATGCTTCATATCTTAGTTAGATAATAAGTGTGATCCTTTTACACATATTTTAAATAAAGGTGTGACATTTTTTTGGGATGACAATTAATAGAAAGATTTTCAATAGTTAAAGGAATATCTATAAAATCAACCAATTCTACTACCTTCCATATCAAGAAATTTTTTCATATTTTACTTGTCATATACCAATAAATCCCTCAGGGAACTTATCACTCAGCATGATTATGATGGAAAGGATCATACCATGTATTATCTAAGTTTTACACTGGTTATATATGAACACAATTATACACCCATTAAAAAACCCTATTTATCTATGGTCTTTATAGCTCAAAAACTATGAGATTATATATTGAATAACAAGACCATGGTCATTTCAAAAGAAGATCCACTAAAGTATATACTATATAAAATATATTTACAAGGCTGCATGGCCAAATGGATCATGTTTCTCAGTGATTTTGAGATGGAATATGTGAACTAGAAAGCCATCAACAAATAATTTCTAGTAGATCAACTTGTCGAAGCACCTCTTATAGATACAAAGACACTAGCTTTTTAATGTCCTAAAGAATCCATAATGACCATCATTGAAACACCTCTTGATGAGTATTCATATAATCTATATTTTGATGGTTCATTCATAACACATGGATCAAGGTAAGGTCTTTTGTTTATCATTCCATAGGGGGATTTAGTCCTTAGTCATTCACAATTAGCTTTCTTTTAATAATAACATGTGCAAATATTAAGCACTCATTGTAGGAATTTGATAGATAATAAAATGGAACATATATCATCTAAAAGTTTATGGAGATTTAAAATTAATCATCAATTAGGTTACATACCACTTTCAGACTAAAGATGACAAGCTAGTCCAATACAAGGTCATGGCCAATAGTCTCAAACAACATATTGTCAATGTCCAATTTGAATATATACCAAGAGAAAGTAATAAAATAATATATGTCATGGATACCACTAGATCTCTCATTTGACATATAGATATAGGAAAATACTACTAGTTTCTCATTGAAAATATACTAGTGCTAGTTCATGAACCATCAATCATCATAATGATCCATGATATTATTGGTCTTAGCTCTACTTGGTATTCAAACCTATACACTTATATCCATAACCATATTTTACCACCAAAATTATCCCACAAATAATCTAAAGCCTTCATCCACAATTCCCAACATTATACCTTACACTAACCAACTCTATACCACCATAATTTTGATGAAACTCTACTTCATTATTTACCTTTAGTAGAATATACATTATCATTATGAGAATTTGATGAAGAGGTATGTGGATCCCATACCAACATTGATGTATTATACATAAATCTCTTGTGTACTAGGTACTATTGGCCAAAAATGGATGTAGATGTAGTTACATATGTCACAAGATGTAATAAATGTCATTGACATGCCAATTTGACACATGCCCTAACCAAGAATTTGAAACCAATATTGACATCATGGCCATTTGTTACATGAGGCCTAAATCTCATTGGTAATATAAACCCACCACATCTAATATCCATAAACATATCCTTACCACCATAGAATATTTCACCAAGTAGGTTGAGCTAAACCCCTCACTTATGTGACTAGAAAACAAATTTCCAAATCCATCTTTAACTATCTCATGTGACACTATTGCATCCCTTCTAAAATTATATCTGATAATGGTAGATCATTCAAAACAAGCATGTTGAATTATTATGTGTCAAGTACAATATTTCTAAACATTTTTCTATGGCATATTACCCATAAGGTAATGGCTAGGTCAAAGAATCAAACATAAACATTATCAACATCTTTAAAAAAATTGTCAATGATGTTAGCTATTATTGGCACCTCTAAATATTATATACCATCTAGACATAAAATACCAATCACCTCACTCCCAATGGTGTGACTCTATACTCACTTGTTTATGGTATTGAAGCCATTCTTCCCATTGAGGTTGAGTTACCTTCAATACACATATTTTTGAAACATGTCCTAGATAATGATGATTATCGAGAAGATCACTTGCAAGAGTTAGAGTTACTTGATGAGAAATGAATGGACATAGTAAATGACCCTCAATCATATCATAAGTGACTTCATGGCCACTACAATCAGCATGTGAAACATAGTGACTTTGAACTTGGTGATCTTTTGCTTAAAGAGAATCAAAATAATACCATGGTTAAAAAGAGGCATAAAGGCAAGTTCAAACCCAACTAGGTAGTTCCTTTCATAATTATTGCCGACTATGGCATTGGACCATATAGGCTTACCATAATAGATGAAGATGAACTTGTTGATTTGATGAACATTATGCACCTTACATGTTACTTCACTTGAGTGACTTGGTGTATTGTCTATGAGGACCATTTCAAGTAGTACCATATTATCAAATTTCTTATTTGTGTCATACAATTCTATCATTCTAGCACTTTTCCATTTCACCATTCTATTCTACCATTCCTATTCTATCAACCAACATGTTTTGACCCTATCTACCTAGCCCATTTGACCCTAGTTCAACCATTGGGTTAGATTTTAGCATGAAGAATAATATTAGTTTCACTATTTATTTCAATAATTTATTATAGAGGCCATATTTTGGAGTAGTATGATAGAAGTTTTGGTATTCACATCCTTCATTTATTGTTATGTTCTATATCATGCTTTATTTGTGTGGGCTTGATTATAACCAACTCTGGTAAAATCAATGTCTCAGTAGTCTTGATACTAATTATAACCACCTATGGAAAAATTAGTATCATTGATCTATGCCATTGTTTCCTAGCTATAACCACCTATGGGAAAATTTGGGGAAACATTTGTTTTTTATGCCTTGACATACCAACTTGTCATTCTTATGTCATACTATGACATTATATCAATTGTGCATGTTTTCTTTGAATTGGCTACTACACTAGTCAAATTCATCTATTGTAAGGTGGAACTACTATGACTTAATGTTATTTTAGAACTATGTGGGAAGTGCTCGATTCATGTTGAGGTCAGATTAGTCCCCCTAATCCACTCTCTCACCAATTTATAAATAGCCTTTTTCATACACTCTCACTATTTTGTGAGCAACCTAAGCCACACTCTTTCCATTTTGTGATCTTAGATTGTATAGTATCTCATCATTCTCAACCAAGTTGAGATGTTCTAAAATTCCAAAAACATTTTAAAATAAATATATTAATATATATATATATATATATATATATATATTGGCCACTTGTTTGCCTTAAGGATTCTAGGAACCCTTACTAAGTCACAAGAAATCACTTTCCACTTAATTTCCCCATCCTTTCTGGCCTTCTTATTCCATACTCTCACCATTTTCTGAGTTCATACCCATAATATTCTAATGCATTCATTATGTTTTCTTTATCTATCATCATTTTCTTATATTCCATTTCTGAGGAGAACTACATTCAACCTGAAGTTTTTATTAGATATTACATCCATAGAACTATATATGCAACATCCACTTGACTAGTGTATATGGAGACAACTTATCCACCTCCTTATTTTTCTTATATTCTTCCATCTTATTTTTTTGTTAAGTTGTTTCCTATTTTCTAAGAACAATATTCACCACCTTGTTTGTGTCATATTGTTTATATTAACATTGTGATTAACTATTTTATTGTTTGTTATTTATCTTTGTTTTTTTAGATGTTTTATTTGTTTATTTGTTTATGTGCCTATTTTTTTGTTTTAAGTATTTTTTCCTTGATTTGGTCTACATGCATTCATTGGGTGATTCCTTGTGCATTATTATTGAATCTATCTATATTCGTACGTCAATATTATCATCATGGTTTTTTTGTCATTGGTACATTATTTTAACTTGATTATTAGATTGGGAGTCAGACCTTATGCATATTTTTTCCAAGCCCTCATGGTGTTATATCATGATGCCTACCATCACATGTTATAGAAAAAATCATCTTCAAGAAGTCTACATAGAAAATGCAGTGATAATATCTCCTTAGCACTAGTACCGGCAACATTCCTGATCTAATCCAAATCATATCCCAAATAGAGTAATTAAATAGTGAAAGAATTTATTCCTTTCCAATTTGAATGAGCATATCCATACTGTCAGGTTTTTATAATTCATCTTTAGCCTCTATATCATGTTTACCATCATCATTTAATGTCATGTTTACCATAATCGAGATACAATGCTTATCACTGCCTTTGGGCAAATCATTGTATACCATCCCACTTGCATATTTCTTATCATATTTACAACTATCAACATACAATGCTTATAAATAACTTTGGGAAAACCATTATAAAATGTCCCATTTACATTTCCAATGATTATAACCACCTTTATGTAAATCATTGCATTTCCATCCATTTGAGGGTTAATGATTAGAACTACCTTTGGGCAAACAATTCACTTTCTTCTACCCAATAGGGGCATGTTTTTATCCTACTAATGATTATAAACACCTTTGGGAAAATCATTATTTTCCATTTAACTAATTATAACCAGCTCTAGGCAAATTAGTCTCTTGTTACCCTAAGTATCTTTTGATGATTATAATTATCTTTGGGAAAATCATCACCTTTTTTTAAGTCTCACCTATGTTGATGATTATAAATTCCTATGGGAAAATCATCTTGTTTGTCTACCCTAAATGGGGTAGCTCCATATGTCACTAATTATAACCACCTTTAGGCAAATCATTTCATTCCACCCCATCATTTTCATCTATTTGGTCCACTCATTTCCTTATTTGGAGGGACCAATTATCAAACCCCTTTTCCAACTACTCCTGTAATGGGGAAACTATAGTTAATCCATTACTATTGAATTCATAAGCATAAATAACCGTTTCAATCTTTGAGAAGATGTTACTATTCTTATAGATTTTAATACCTTCCCAAATAGGGGCAAACTGTAGATACCCAAAATTGGCCACCAGAGGCTTCATAGTAGACTTTAGATTGGTTTATACAAACCTATACAAATATATCCTAATAATCATTAAACATATAAAATTTGGCTTCATAATATGCAATTTGGCCTTAAAATCAATTAAATACGGAAAATGCACACATCAATTTATTCAAAATCTTACAAAATGATAAAAATACTAAAAGGAATTAATTAAAATGCAAAATCAAATAAAATGCCTAATTGATATCATCTATGAGTAATTAAATTAATTATCAAAAAGAAAATTAAAAAATAAAAGAATATTCTAGGAATTCATAATTACCTTTTTGTTAGTTATCAAAAATACTAAAATATCTGACCCATGCCTATTCATTATTAATCATGACCATTTGACACATTTTAGCTCTATTAGGGTTAATTAACTCACAAAGGTTAGATATGAACCTATTTCAAGATCTAACTACACTCTAACTTACCTTGAGTTTGGGTCAATTACTAAACCTATAAATACAAGCATTTTCCTCTCATTTATGAGAGCTTGGACATAGTAATGTTATAATGTTTGTTTTATGACAAGATTGGAAACAATAGAGTTATAATGCCAAAATTTTGAATCACAAGCCAAGCCATTAAGCCATCAAGATACATCAATAAATTATGAGCCAAACAATGGTGACAAGGGGAGAAGGAGCCACACAACTCCATTTTCCAAAAAACTCTTGAGCGTAATCCAAGAAAGTGAAACAAAGAAATATCTTCGAGTATTCAAGTAAGGTGAGAAAGTTTTTTTTTCTTGCATTTTAGTTGTGCTTTTTCAATTGGTTTTCTTCACTAAGCTCCTCCCTTTGATTTAGGCAAGATAGTGTTATGCATTTTAGTGTGTTTCCTTTCATTTTGAATCTAACACATGATCTAACCACCCTTCTTGGATTCCTTCATCACAAAATAAATACAAGGATGTCTATCACCATCAAAAAATTAGGCATATTTTAATTCCCTTAGATATGGATATTTACATGTATTTCATGTAAGGGATTGTCCCAAAATAAAACCATCTTTAATATTAGCACATCATAATCTAGTTTTCAAAGTGAGATTGAGTACTTATCTTTGGAGGTCACCAATAGCATGCATCATAAAGACAATATGAATAATATGGATATTAGTGGTTTGGAAAGGATCACTTATGAATTGTAATTGACCATATACTTTAAACATTATTATTAAGTAACCATGATTAATATCAATGCATGACTTAAGATTTCATTCTAAGAAAAAATCAATGTATACTTTAAAATCATTGCATATCATGGTATTCTTATCACATTGAATTTGTATATAAGGAAGGACATATATTTTGTCTCAGATTCTTTTATCTTCATATAATAGTGACAGTCACCACAAGTTATATCATTATTAGAATCATATTTTATGGATACAATATGACTTACTTGAGAATCTTTGCATAATATATAATTATCATCACTTTTATAATCTAAAGCAATGGTATCAAATTTATTTTTGTATATAAGATAATACATGACATTCATTTACATCCCTTAATGTTTCAATATAAATGGAAGCATTACATTGGGATATCAAAACAATATATATAATTTCTAAGGGAGGATATGGATTATTGAAATATTATATATCATTAGCCATGCATAAAGGAGAGTGGGGAATATTATATGGATTTGCATCATCTACATCTTTTAGATAAATATAGATGATAACACACTCATTCATATTATTTTTCATTTATATGAAAGGCCTATGCCTTTGTAGTTTATAATTATTAGTGAGGTATAGTATAGTGGAAAATTTGAGAGGTAAATAAGGGGTATGAATGATAGATTTTTTATATTTTGATGTGTGTGACAAATTAAAGGAAATAATATATTAGTTATTAGTATGTTCTTTTTGCTATAATCTATTATTAGGGGGAGAACACTAAGAAGAACTATGTTCTTCAAATTTAGAATTAATGGACTCATTTTATTTTTCATTATTATATTCACTATTTTACCAATCCTCTTCATATTCACTATAATAATCATACTCATAATCATTATAATTTATATCAAATCATATTCCTCATTGATATACATAGCATCAATGTTTGTACAAGTGTGATCATTACTCCATTCATTATCATAATCATAAGGAACAAAAATATTAGAGATGAGGAAATCCATTGGATGATCACCATTAGGTTTTTTTTATTTAGTATACATTTTAACATTTTCAAGCCCAAATCAGGGGAATACAACAAAATAAATCCTAATACTTACAAATAATCAATCATAATAAGGAAGAAAGGATAATAATAGTGTGACTAGGCTAGGTATATTTGATTTATAACATCTTTAATATATTGATCCCATTAATAAATGGTGAATAAATCCCAAAGGGGAACTAACTATGGAGGTTTAGACTATCCCATATCCATACTATCACATTTTTTAGCTATATTGAAAGTAACTTCTTAGGGATAACCACTTACTAGTATACTTTAAAATAAAATGGTTGAAGGCTTACTATGGATAAAAAGCAAAATCCATATGTGTTTCTGATATACCATGTGATATGTTGAAACTAAAGTCCATATATAATTTTATTTAATGGATTGATTATTCAATTATTACCCCACACATTATGGCTCAAGTAAAATTATTAACCACTATGGCCAAAATGACAAGTTTTTCAACTATCAAAACATAGTTCTAGAAAACAAGGAAAAGAAAGAAGAATAAATTGAAAGCCAACAATAGAAAATATTTTATACATGGAAATTAAGAATTCAATCTAAAATACCTAGGTTAAATATAAATCCTAGAGAAACTCTAAATCAAATCCTAAAAATAATGGTCAATTTTCTCTTTTTTTATTAGATCAAGTAAACAAATTGGTTAAGGGGCCCGTACTCATTACAAAACACAACCAAAATTTAGGAAAACAAAAAAAATAGAACCAAGAATCATTTAGATCCACAAGGCTCAACCAACCATTAGAAACTAACCACAAAAGATAAAATTTCATCAAAATCCTACTAAAAAGACAACAAAAAATAGGGTCAGAGAGATTAGGAGCCCAAGTCCTCTAATTTTGAATAAAGAACATGTTTTTTAGTACCAAAATTTTCTTTGTTATTTTACTTACCCATATTCATACTAAAAGGGCCTTATATATAATCAATTATATCCTTCTTTTTTTAATTCCCACATCTCTTACTCCTATCTTTACCTATCTAATCTTATTCCTTTTCACCTCTCTTTCCCTGCTCTCATCCTTGTTGCTATTTTTAAAGGGTGGGTTTGAGACAAACATCCTCATAATTTCATTACCATATATATTATTATCACCCTTCCCTAAGAAACATTCCTTCATAGTTATCAATAATTTTAGCTTATCCACTTCTTATAAAATTTTAGAACTCAAAAGCCTCTAGAATGCAACTTTTGTCTAGAGATTTTATAGAGATTGTTCAACTTTAGTAGTCAAATTATACTTATATAAAGAATGAACCATACTAGTGATGGGGTAAACATGCACAAGGATTCATTTTTGATTACCCCTAAGGGATAAATCTCTAGAAACATTTTCTCCCTTTAACCCCAAATGCTTCCTCCCCTTTCCATTTCTCGATAAATCCTCACTATACCTTTAAGAATATTCATAGTCACTTAGAATATGTATTGCCTCCAAAATATATCTACTCTAAAAGGGGCCCCCCTTTTAAAAATCAAAAGGATAAGACCCTGGTGAATAAGGTCAATAAAATAATTGTTCTTTAAAATGTTTACGAAGAACCATATAAACTTTAGTAAAAAAAATGAATGCTTATAGGGTGCCCTATGAAATGGTTGAGAAAATTAAAATGGTGGGAGAAAATAACTATGTGCTTACCCTCTATTTTTATGTATTTCATGACCTGTAAACACACTTACAACCATTTTTTAGGCAAATAAACATAGATGGAACCATTTTGATTAGAGGTCTTTGGTTTTTTATTATTATTACTTTAAAAATGTTAAACAACTCGTATATCCTTTTTTAATCCTTAAATGGATTAACCCCATCACAAGCCATACCTGTAACCTCTCCAATAACTTATTTGGAGATTGTGATATTAAGGCCATGCATTATAACTTATATTTTAAACCATCCTTTTGTAAAATCAAAATAAATAGCCACATTATACCCTGTAATCCTCTCCATGATTTTTTACACTCCATCCTACATCAGCTTCTTCTAGATGTTAGGGTCCTCCTTAGCCTCTACATAAGAAATTTGGTCCACCCTATCTCTATCACCACCCATTTATATCTTATTAGCTTTACTTAGACTTCTACAAAAGTTACAAATTTTTGTCTAAGTAAGAAATCCCTTATTTGGATTTTTGCATTTAATGATAATGTTTAAATCCAAGATTTTCCACTCATCTATTCCATTTAGGTAGGAATAGATCATGATTACAATACACGTATCTTAACAATTACTCCCATGTGACTTGGAGTTTCAAATATTTATATTTATGATGTCACACATTTGATCAAGATTTTTCACTTTAAATAATATACATGATATCCTTAGGAATGTCCACATCACCATACTAATGCTTGAGTGAGTCACTCCTAACCCCTATATTAGCTAGCTTGTCAATTCCATTGTAACCTTCCCTATAGTCATGGTAGATGGTCAATCCTTTGAATGGCAAGATAAGTTCTTTGTCATCCTCCGTTGTATTAGTAATTGACTAGGAAGGTTTGAAACTCTCATTGAATAAATTAATGATATTAAATGAGTCCCATTCCACTTGAAGATTATCCACTCCCAACTTAGCAACAACCTCAATCCCCCACCATGTTGTATAAGCCTTCGCAATGTGATTTATTTAAATCCCTAGAGTACCCACATAAGCTACCAAAATATTATCATTAGAATGCCTTATTACCCTAACTCCCCTAATAGACTGGGATTCCCTTTCATTATTCCATCGAAGTTTAGCTTAAATCATGAATCCATAGGATGAATCCATTTAATCGATGATCTATCAACATTCCACTTCTAAACTTTAGGAAGGATAATTAAGTTCAAAGATTGAAGAACCTAACAATTTGAATGGGGGGAGGATCTAAGAATGAAGAAGCAAATGATGACCTATTCTCCTTAATAGAAATCATTATCCTCTTAAATGTGGAATTGGTACTAGGGTTTATATTATTACAAAAAGATAAATTTCTAGTCTTCCAAATTCCCCAGAAAAATATGGGGAAGAGTTAAATCCCACCAAAAACCCAAGGGGGAATAGTACCAAGGGGCATTCCATATCTTTAGTTTTATGGGAATCATAAATTCAAATGAAACCTTACAAAAAATGAAAAAGCAATGTTCAAGAAAAAACAGTGCTCATCAATATGTTTTACCTATTTTTGGATTAACATGAACCAATAAGCATAAAATTATTCAATAAATAAGACTGCTAAAGATATAAAATTTACTAATAATTATGATTACAATTTTCTAAATTTAGTAATATTTTTTGTTGGAAACTAATACAAATACAACTTAGATTGTAATATTGTATTGGTCTTATATTGGGTACATTCATCTAAAATGCACCAACATAGGTCTATGATCATTTAAGTTCAAGAATAAATTTTATGCCTATGTTTGGATAGCTCTATGCTCCCTAGATAATATGATAGACTAGCCTTGTCCATTGATCATGGACTTATTTCCTATGAAAATGATAAAACTATGATTGACCTACCACTTATGCTTGTGTTCACCAAGACTATTGATATACTACCATATCTAAAATATCAGACATATATACTTGTAATTGTTACAAATTTAAGGACACAAATCAATATATAAAGAGAATTTTTAATCACACAAAATATTTTGCATACACTATTCTAATTAATTCATTTGAACACACTTAAAAATATATAGGATAATGTTTCTTATAATCTTTCCACTATTTTATCTCACCTAAAATCCTATAATTAGGCAAACACTATTTATGATATGTCGTTACAACAATATAAAGAATATATATTATAACTTATATCATAATATTGTTTATAACAATATTACTACCAAATAACCTATTACTACTTACCTCTTGTTAAATACCCAAATTCATTAATGTAAAAGCTAAATCCCTAACATTTCCCCCATAGTTTTTATATGGTGCAAAAACATTCACACTCTTATCTGTATTATGGTCACCCATTTTAGCATGCCCTATTTGTCTCATAACCCCTATATAAAGAAAGCTTCACTCTTCCCATGCTTTTATAGGTTTACCATAAACTTGGACATGAATAGGAATACCATCTACCTCCAAGAATTAGCATGAATAAGACTATATACCACCACATACTATTAAGTTTTCATACTATTGATGCAATCTTGATGCATATGACCACTATTATGCAAAGAAATGCATCTTTCATGTACATTATGTGACTAAAATAGACGTGTCACTAGGACTTATCTCCATAAAGAAGTAAGATAGTCACAGGATCTCTATAGTAGCTACTCTCATCACTATTACCAAAACACTATTTACCTCTTATGGTTTTTTGGATCTCTAACACAAAACCTTTCAAGATCCATGAACTGACTTACATTAGTGATTTTTTTCCTTTTATAATGTTATCAAATCAAGGAATTATGTTTGGAATTACACAAAAATTACATTACATATCTTGAAAAAGCATATTCTTTTGTTCTTATTTTAAAAAACACATTGTATAAATGAAAAAAACACACCATACTATATATGTCACCAAAACATTAGTAAAACCTTGTTGTTGGCACATTATAAGAAGATTTTGAAAGACCTCCATCCTCATTTTATCCTCTAGCCTCTAATATGTCATTACTCACTTAGCTGGTGAAGTGTTGTTGAAGTTCAAATGCATAAAATTATCAAGGAGAAATCCCCGCACAAGACTGACACATACAACATTTGGCTTAGGATGTTGGGGTCACCCAAAAATGTGCCTTTTACATAAGATGGAATTAAAGTTGATAAATTTGACATAAAAATTATTTTGACACTTTTGGATAATTTTTGACAACAAAATTGACTTTTGACTCTTTTAATTATCAACCAAAAGAATAATGACTCAATTAAAGATAATAAACTAATCATAAAGGACTTTTAAATTAAAACTATTAAGTAATATATTTATTATCATAAAAATATACTATTATAAAACTATACTAAAATGACTATTTAAAGGATGGACTTTGACATAAATTTTATTTGACTATGAAATCCACTAATTACTCAATCTTAGATATACAACACATTGACTTGATAGGACCTATGCATAAGTAAATATCTAGTTTATATATTTGACAAAATACATTTCATAACTTGAGATATAATAACTTTAACTAATAATAGACTATAAATAAAGAACAAAGATGCTTTACTACCCAACTAAAGCATGTAGACTCGATACACACACACTATTGCTTTCTGGGCTTATTGACTTCAATCATAGCCAAATGGCCATGAATCTCAACCAAATATAACATACAGACTAAAAAATAGTTTTAAAAGTTTGAATTATGAGGATAATATGGTCAATGTGGATTAGATTAGTAATCAATACAATGAATATCACCAAGATATATTCCATGGTGATTTGGAGTTTAGATGACATCCATGTGTGAATTTGTGGTGCTTGTGTGTGGGAGAGCAGGACACTAAAGTGTAAATTAGTTTATTTGCATGTTGATATAGGATATAAACACCTTGAAGTATGTAACATAGCTGTATGTGATGATACATAATCCTATTATATGTCAACATACAAAATGTAGATGCATGTAGGAAGAGTTTTCAGATAGGACTTCACATAATTTCTATCTAGAGATGTTCGACATATAACACACCATGGAGATAAAGATCAAGCACATAGACTCTCATTATGAATGTAGTTAGGAATGGATTACTCTTATACCATTGTTATTAATTTAAAGAGTTAAACACAAATTAGTACATAGAGATAATTTTTAATCACACAAAATATTCTACAGACTCTATTATGATTAATTCATTTGAACACACTTAAAAATATATAGGATAATGTTTCCTATAATCTCTCCACTATTTTATCTCACCTAAAATCCTGTAATTAAGAAAACATTATTTATGATATATTTTTATAACAATATAAACAATATATCTTAATAATATATATTATAATCTATATTATAATATTATTTATAACAATATTACTACCAAAAAACCTATTACTATTTACCTCTCAGTAAATACCCAAATTCACTAATGTAAAAGATAAATCCATAATAGTAATATAAAACACTAGTTCCTATAGAAGGTGATTTGATATCAAATATGGATTTTTAGGTTAAAGGGATTGAGATGGATAACCTTCATTGATCTGTATTGACTGAATAAGTGCTACACTACATTGAAAATACCCCAAAGAGGGATTAAACTCATATGTAGTTATCTGGTTTATGTGTATGTGTGAAATTGTGAATGCAAGCCTATATGTTATTTCTCTTATGTTACCCTTGGCATAAACATGTAAATATATATTAAACCTTTGTAAATTTCATATTTAGCTTCAAAAATTATAGAAATGATATCTACAATCTTTTTTATAGCTCTTGATAATCTAGAGTGTTGTCCCTAAATGCGTTATGGCATCTTTGTATTTATAGAAATTTTGATTTCGAATTAGGGGACTTATTGGCATGAAAAATATAAACCAACAAAACCTAAATGAGAAACAATAGATACCCACATTAAATGTGACCCAAAACAACTATTAAAATTAATCTTTGACAAGTTTGAATTTGATGGCCAAGTCTGTAGGCCAAGATCTATCCAAAAACTACAGACTTGTCTATAAAACACACAAAAAGAGAGAGATAAGGAAATGGGGCTTCCTAGGACAATATTTAAAAGATGAAAAATAATGAACATTTGACCACATATATGTATGAAATAAAGAGTAAGGACCCATAAAAATTCACTAATATATACTTCATTCATTATTAATAGTCTATACGTATAATGTTATATGAAAAAGTATTAAAAATAGGTTTGTACCAAATTTAGGTGTCTAGAGTGAGCACTATTATAGTTAGATGTTTTCATAAACACTTTTTCAATCCACATTGATTAGTGAGTAACCTTAAATCTATAAATACATCTATAATGGTTGATTTATGTTTTTATAGGTAATGTACTTTAACGTTCAATGACATTCAACAAAAATAATATTACTTATAGATAACCCATCACGTGGCTCCAAATATTTATCAAATATGAGTTTTTATTTGTGTTAGTACATCTCATACTTATCCCCATATTCATGAGTTTGAGGGGATGTTATCCCAACCTAAGGGCCTGCATAGTTAAACAAAATTGAGGTTTGATCACCCTCAATTTCTCCATGGTTCAACAAGAGGAACCAATATCCAAGTGATTCAATAGGATCACATTTATACAATGCTTCAAAAAGGAAGAATTATCTCCAATAAGTTTTAAGGTAAACATGTTTTTCACCAACCCACAAGTGTACTTCTTGGTTATTTAAATTTCAAATTTCAAGTTTAGATTTCAAATCTCAATTTACAGACATTCACTACATATGTTTTCTATAGGTTTTCATATTGAGTGACTTGTACAACTAGAGATTCATACCAAAGACAAAGTATGTTGTAAAAACTCATGTATACATTTTCATTTTACTCTAAATTCCATTTAGATAATAAGAAGGGAATTTTTAGATTCTAAATTATGATATTAAACACTTGAGAATGACAATCTTGACATATGCCCATAAATATGGTCCTATCTTACTATTTTAACCTAATTTGGTTTCAAAAAATCCTAATAAGATATAAACTATTAGAATAATTTATATTAATAATATGATGTTCAAACATACATATGAATTTAAAATACTAAAACTAATTATAATGGTTTAAAAAGTGACATGTTCTAAATATTGTAAGTAAAACAAAGGGATGAGTAATTAGATTTTACGGTTGACTTTTTAGCCATGTATATATTATGGAAGTGTAAAACTAACTAAGTTAGGATTTTATTTCATCTAGTTTAAGAACTATGTTTTTTGGAAAATGAAATTTTTGGAATCATCATGTGTGGATAATTTGAAACTAATATTTTAGGCACCATATACATGCCCGTCCTTAGGGTGGTAGAACTATGTTTTTATATATGTAAGTTTGATTTCATTAGATCTATGTCAATATCTATTATTGATACTAACTCAATTGGTAGGTATTGACCTATGTATGAATGAGGGATTACGATCACAGATTTTCCTTCACATCTCTTTGAAAGTTTTGTATGTGTAATGTTGAATCCTGATGATGTATTGAACTAATGAAATAAGTATCCTTTACCTTAAAACCCTATATGTGTTTGTGAGGGATAAAAACTGACAAAAAATAGGAAAGTGTAATAGGTTGAGTTAACCCCAATCAATCCCATTTGATGGTTGATTACTACATACATATTTACAAATATGAGGAGGGAGATCAATCCATATGTAGTTCTCCCACATAGTGTGATTTGTGAAATTATAATCCTTTGATATATGTATGCAACTATTTATTTAGTTTTGATACTCAATAATTCTTGATTTTTCTTTGGATTTTTATGCACATTAGACTTGGCTTATGATTTTTCCTAGTGATCGATTCATAATTTTATAAGAATGGGGCAGATTTGCTTAATATGTAATAGTGAATAGAAGTGCACCAAATAATTTCCAAGTTTCTTATATATATATATATATATATATACATATATATATACATATATATATATACATATATATATATGTATGTATGTATATATATATATATATAGATATATATAGATATATATATAACCAATTGGGTAAATAATCATGCCACTAAAATCCAAGGTATATGGCCTAAACCTAAGGATAAGTTTGATTTTAAAAAGTAGTCATTACTAAGAGACGGTACCCAATTTGGTTAGTATCAACTGATGATATTGAATGAACTAGATCTTACCCTATTGTGTATATAAATATTTAAC
>JARHVA010005662.1:800000-855000 GCA_037957365.1 Torreya grandis
AAAAACATTAAGATATTAAATATTATAAGTATAAGGATGAAACATAAAATCAAAGGGAACATAAATGAGTAAGAATAAGGTTTGAGATATTTTATCTTCGAATCTGAAATCCTATAAGAATGAAAACCTAAGGGATACCTAGGGTTTGAAATAATTTAATCAATTTATGGATTAACCAATATATTTTACCCTAATTTGGTTTTTAAAATATTAATAGGATAGAAAAAAGTAGAATAACTTAGATTGCTACATATGGCATTCAAACATATATTTGAATGTAAAATATTGAAACTGATTACAATGATTTGATAAGTGGCATGTGATAAATATAGTAAGTAAAACAAAAGGATTATTACTTTTATTTTATATTTAAATGTATAATTATGAATGTATTTTGGTAGTAAATAATAGCCTAAAGTAGGCAATCAAGTCATTTGATTTCAGAACTATGTTTCTATCTATATAGGGTTAGTTCCATTATATTTGGATTAGTATCATCTATCTATATTGACATGGATGTTTGGTATTAAATTGTGTGTAAATTAGGGACTATTGTCATATAATCACCTTCTCCTATTTAAAAAATATTTGTATGTGTGTTTTTGAACCTTGATGATGTACATAACTATATAAATCAACCTCCTTTACCTTAAAACCCTAGGTGTGATTGTGAGGGCATAAACCTAAAATAATTGGGAAAGTGTAATGGGATATGATGATCCTAGTCATTCCAATTTAATGATTAACTTATAGCTATGTATTAAATTTTTTTAGGAGGGAAATCAAGCCACAAATAGTTCCCCCACCTAGTCTGATTTTGAAATTGTGTTATTTCACTCTATGTATGTAACTAATGATCTAGATTTCATACTTGATAATACTTGTAGACACTTCATTTTTATCACTAATATGCCAATATTTATATTTGAATGAATTTATACAACACATAAATAAAATTAAAATTCCTCAGTCATCACAAATTCATCCGCACACATGTTGCATATATTGGTACATCTCTTATTGGGGAAATACACCACATTAGATTATCCAATTCATCAATAACATACTTGTTAAATCAATTGATTTGTTAATTCCACCATATTTAAATTAAATCAAATAATCACTTAAAAGGGAACATTACAAAGGTTACCACATCATTTTAATCACATGTTATTACATAATTGGCTTTGATTATATAATTAATAAATTATTAATAGGAAATTACATGGAATGCAGATGCAATATATACCAAATTTAATAAATCATAATTTCTTATATCATTTTACACATATGGAAATTTAAAAATCATTTTACAAAAGTCAAAGAATCCTTCACAAGGAAATTTTAATGCAAGGTGATAAGTGTGCAATCAAGGTATATGACACAAAATTACACACTCCAAAACTTGATGAATGGATATTATTATAAGTTATTAAACACTCCATATCATATGATTTAATGTTCAACTCTAATTTTAGGTTTGATCCTCCACCATTCATCTTCATCTAAGATTAATGGTTCACATTGATCTGATAAGTTTTTAAATTGAGAAGCCCTCCCCTCATTATAACAAGGTTTTAATTAATAATGAAGTGTTATTTAAATATCCATACAAAAATTCAATCACCCCCATCACTCGTCATCTAAATAATCTAGTTTATAAGGGATTAAGTTATCGAATTTCTCACACATTTTATACAAGCCATTTTACAACTACATATAAGCACATCACTCTTTTCAACAAGGAGATTGTAAGGAAAGGTATAACCATTTATGTTTTCATGTTTTTTTATTTTATTTATTATTCATATTTCTCAATCAAAGGATTCAATCTTAGATTATTGATAAAGTTTCAATTGTTTTTAATTTCATACTAACCCAAAATTAACCTTCAGACTCATGTATTACATATGACACACCCAGTGAGACTTTTTGTTGCTAATGTGATTGAGTGAAATGTAAGGTAGAGGCCAAAGTTTTAATAATTTAGGTTACATTTTTAAATTTCTCAATCACCACTTGATTGGTATTTTATGGTGGTGGTTCAACATGAAACTCTTTCCATTTGTTAGAGGAATCAGGGTTTTCAATGTTGGCTTGATTATGATTTTGGACTTGGATAGAAGGGGTCTTATCTTGTTGATGGCCTTGGAATATTTCCTCATGTGGGTGTACATACATTTTTAAAATTTTTATGGGATACCCTAGAATAAATTTGGCCCCTAACTCTAGCAATAACAAAAGGACAACAACTTTATGCTCAAAGAGTTCTTATTTGAATTGGGCTCGTTAGAGATTAGTTTTCTCAATTGTTGAGTCCACTCATAGCCCTATTTGAGGTGGTTTAGTTTAATATTATTGATGACATACCCCACTATATATTTTATCTTAAAATTTTTGGATAAGGGGATTGTAACTCAACTATCATCAAAGTTAGGGTTGTGTGAAGCCCCACTTCTTATGTATTTGAGCATGTTGATGATCTTTGTTTTCTGAATTAGGATTGTATTAGTTGTTGAACTGATTGTAGTTTAATGTTAGATGCTATGAATTTCTTAATTAGATTTGATTTAAACTTTAGAATTAAATTTGAGTTAACTTTCAATCCCAATTTATGTTGCTTTTTGAAAATAAGATGCTTTTAACATTTGATCTTGATTTGTATTTTTAATTTTGTATGTTTAAAAAATTTTGCTTGGTCTTTTGAATTTAGGATGTTGTTTTATATTTTATAAAACACTTGAATTTTTTAGTATGAATTGGATATTTTGACATGATTTAACTTGATTTAGAACTTTGAATTTGTCTTGAATTAATATTAATTTTAAATTGGTCAAAGGTAGAGGTTTAACTGTGTTCGACTTTTGATTTAGGGATCAAATCAAATTTGAGCTTTCATATTAACTTAGTATGAAAATTTTGATTTTGAGAAGTTTGAATTTGACTTAATTCAAATTTACCTTTGACTTTAATTTTTTTAACTTTAAGAGTTGACTTTGAAAAAGTTTTAATTAAACTTGATTCCAATTGACATTTGACTTCAATATTTGACTTCAAGAGTTGGATTTTAAAAGTTTGAATTTAATTTGATTGAAATTAACCTTTGAATTTGAATATAATTTTTAAATTCTATTTTGACTTGACATTGGAAGGTTGAGTTCAAAAGGTTTGACCTAGTTTGACTTGATGTGACATAATTTTGGAAAAAATGGTAGACCAAATTTGAATAATTGATTTAGAATTGGATATTGGTAAAAATGTACTTGATTGGGTTTTGGACATGGTTTAAATTAGATAGATTAAAAAAATAATTTAGATGATATAATTAATTTTAAAAAATGAAGAAGCTACAAAAAATGAAACACATGAGGATGCCCCAAAGTGATGAATAATTATTGATGAATGATGTGATTATATTTGGAGAGATTTGGATAAATTTGGATGAGAAAAGGATAGGATATGGGACATGGATAAATGATGTTTAAAAATGGGATGTGATGATTATTTATATATATGGATAATAAGTGAGAAAAATTTGGAGGAAAGATGGATGAATATGGTTAATGTGAAGTCAAAAATTCCATGTGAATGAGTGTTATTTACATAGTCCAATTAAACTTTAGGATGGTGTATTTTTCACAAAAAAGAGAAGAATATGATGATAAAATGATGAATAAAATATGATTTGACTTAATTTTGACAAATGTAAAAGAGGGATGAGATGATTGCATTTGAATAATATATGATTTTGCGAGGGGATAAACTGTCACTTTACCACATCTCTACATGATACTTTACAACTTGATTTTTTTTGTTGCAAAAAATGGTATGCACCATGATATAATAAACCATGATGATTTGGACACAATGTGAATAAGGAATGATCACCAATCTAATATAAAAATGACACAAACACACCATGATATGGAAACATCAAGCTAACATTGTTGTCATATATTGATAGATGGACTCATGTACAAACACATGATAAGAGGATAGGTCTCATGTACAAACTCAACTATTATTATCATTTAAGTGGTAATATATTGATAGATGGACTCATGTACAAACACTCAAAATCCTAATTAATATATATTATTAAATTTCCTTACACACTTCATTCCAAATCATTTAATGTTTACCTCTCATTATATGAATGATCATCTACCATTGATTTTCATCTAAGATCAACTATCCATATTGATCTAAAAAATGTATAAATTTTGTATCCTTCTCCTCATTCTAATAAGATTTGAATTAAAAATTAATTTCTATTAAAATATACCTAAAAATATTTAATCACCCTATAACCCATTATCCAAATCATTTAGTTTGAAATGGGTTACACAATTGGATTACTCAAGCATTTTATACAAGCCCTTTTGAAAATACATTTGAGCAAATCACTCTTTTCAGCAAGGAGAATGCAAGGAAAGGTATAAATATTTATATTTTATTATTTTTATACTTTTTCCTTCTTCATATTGATCAATCAGTGGATTAATGCTTAAGTCAATAGTATGTTTTTAATTATTTTTGACTTTTTACTAACCCCCAAATAACCTTCCTACTCCTGTGTTACATTTTCTTTGACTTGTATTTGGTATGCTTCGAACTTGGATTATGAATTATCTTAGTGATACATTTATAATTTAGAAATAATAAGGCATATTTTATTAATGTTTTAAAGTTTTAAAGTGTGTACTAGATAATTTAAAAGTCTATTTTAAATGATAATAGTTGTTAAATGGTGTGAAAATAAGTTCAACTTATGTGGATAGGTCTAGAATGGTAGAATAATTTGAGGAAGGGTGTAACTATCTGATAAACAATAAAAATGATTTGTGATTAATATATATTTTGAAAATGATGCTAAGTTTTTTAGTAAAAGACTACAAAAATCCTATGTAATAATAATGACAATTCAAGAAGGTTGAGCCCATATACATATGAATGGATAAGTAAGAATGTGAAAAAGATTCATGTATGCATACATAATTCAAGAATGTTAAATATTGGTGAAATATAATATTTTCATGTGTCTAATACCAAATATGAACATCTACATGAGGATAAAAAAGGAAGCTACTAAAGATTTTAAAAAGGTGGCAATGGATGAATAAACCCAAAAGAGAAAGATGATAAGATACTAATAAGAAAAGTACATTAAAATAAATAACATGATATAATACAATTAAGGAGTGAGAAATAATCAAGTTATAATAATGAAATAATATTCAAAACATAATAAAATTTTAATTATATAGTAAGTATATGTTTCCTCATAAATGTCTTAGAATCTCATTACATGTATCATCCACAACATCATAAATCTTACATTGAAACTAATATTAGGCCTTAATCATGATCTCTTATTCTCTCTCCTAAATATGTGTAGGATCAACCTTGTAATTAACCTTGATATATAAAGTATGGGTGCTATAGTTGAGAGGATACCAATCCTCTAACTATAAATAAGGTAAAATGGGAATTAAATATTGTAGCCTCAGAGGACATTTTGGTTATAGGGGAGGTTGTTCCTTCTTCCCATGAAAATTATGTGATGTTCATCGATGAACATGTTTCCCCTATTATTTAAAAACTATAGATATGTTACTTATAGGATCTACATTAATATTTGGAGTGGGAAGTACAATCATGATAAAAAAACACCACTTTCATTTCTTGGGGATGTATGTGGGATTTATCTTCAAGATAAATGCATCTATATGAGGAGGATAATGTGGTGCCTCATGATGGAGTGTCTATAAATTATTTTGATAGGTTTTATAATTCATCTTAGAATAAGTAGAGGTACCATGAAAGTCATCAAAAATACCTAAGTGGGTAAAATGAAAATAGTATTCAAATATCTAATGAAGGAGATTTTCCATGTGAATTTTGATGCTCTAAGTGCCTTTTATAAGATTTATTTCTCTAGACTATATTATTAAGTGCATTATGAAATGTAAAAAATTGTATTAGATTATGCTTAGTGTTGGTGGGCATGGTGCTAAAGCCAACATCTCAAGAAGGATAATACTTTTCATATTGGGAGTCTAACCAAATGAACCAAATTGGACTTAGGATCACTAGATATACCACTAGGAAGTTAAAAATAATCATCATGCATGTATAAATATGAAAGATTAATCATTTTAATGTTAGATTTTAAAGATGTTTGTTCATGATATTATTGAAGGGATGGTTTATCATTTAACTTATTCATGTTTTTCTTACGTGTATCCAAGAAAATAAGGGTCATTTAATTCATAACCATCATCATAATTATTATTGGTGAGATCTAAATTTAATAATTAACCCAAAATTTAATTAGGAGTAATAATAAAAGGTTTTTTAAGACTAATAACTCTTATGGGTAATTCATTAGTTTCCATATTGCAAGAACATGGTTGCAAGGTAAGAGGAAATTGAACTATAAGGCAAGGATGAAGATAAAAGGTTTTTATTTTTAAGGTTGATTTTATTAGGTTAACCATCATTATGATCAATAATTTTTGTTGAGATACTACCAAAAATCTAGGGGTAACCACTATATCCTCTAAAAAATTTAACAAGATAGTGAAAACGTTGAAACTCATGAAAAAGAATACTTGGGAGATGTTCAAGGGTAAGTATTTTAAAGGCAAAAAGTTTTTGAAATTATTCATAAATCGAAGGGTTTTTATCTCCTCAAATTTTTTATATAACTCCATAGTAGGGGAGCTTAACATATTGGCACATGGAAGAATTTATTGCCCTCATACAATGGGTCCAAGGTAATCCAAGAAAAAATATTATAAGATAAGGTAAATTTTAAAATCATAAATTTCACCCTAGACATTATAGGTTGTACCATGATAGGAATCCTATTGTACCCCACAGGTGGAATTTGTATTTTTTAATATCCTTAACATATGATATAAGTGGTACTAAGCTTGTTTATAGAATACCTAAGGAATTTAATGAATTATAAAGAAGTGATAAAATAACCTAAATCTTTATAAATGAGGGATATATTGATGTGGATATCCCCTATTCAAGTGATGATAAATAGAGGAGGGTCTCTGTATGAATAATTATTTCATTTAAAATCATAACTTGTGTTGGAAATTTTAAAGACAAGATTTGGTCCACTTCATTCAACTTAGATTAATAGCTCTTTGAATGATTCTATTATACTTTCCTTTGAACTAAGAACATTGATTTCTTACCTCATAAGTGGTGGTTGAAGATTGATCATGTCAACAATAATTATCAATAAATAATTTTTATGCGTAAGAGAGGTTCCCATAAGTGTATGAAAAGGAATTTGACTAGCAAGATTACAAATTTATATGAGATTATCATCTGGAGGTAAATGTGGTTGATTTTTCAATTACAAAGAGTTTTTACTTTCTTTAATTTTATTTTTATTTGCTTGAGAGTAATTAGGAAGAGGATTTTAGTAGATATTAAGGTGATAAGTAGGTTGGTGAGATGCATCATGATTGATCTGACATTCATGATTTTTGTAAATTTTGTTGAAGGCTTGATATCATGATGTTTCCATATAATCATGTTAAAATTTACGGTTGAGGAAATAATATGCTAAGGTATAAATATAATGAATATTTTTGTAAAATTGACCCCAATTTTCATGAAACCAACAAAACTTTTGCTTATCTTACCATTGAGGTTTTGGTCATAAGTCTTCAAGTTTTTTAGGTTTATATATATGAATTATTATTATAAGCTAATCAATATTAATATGTTGGTGATTATTATTAGTGTTATTATTATTATTATTATTATAAGGAGGAAGTGTGTGAAAAACTATTCCCGTGATTACTTAGGTGAGAGCCACAATTTTTTAAAAAACTAACATGATTGCATGAGTAGTCCTCCTATAGTCATAACTATGATCATAAGTGTCACTAACACCATCTTAAATTAAATTTTCATTCTTAATAGGTATCACAAGTATCCATGTATTTTTTTGGGGTTGATGTACCTCAAATTGTCTTATGAAGTGGTCCTATATTTTATCTTGATCAAAGGCTTCTTAAAATGACTTAGGAGAGAAGGACTTTATTTTGTATTATAGTTTTATTTATAAATTGGTTGTAAAAATATTGAAGATGTTTATTTAGACATGTTATGATGAGCTTTTTTAGTTATGGGTTTTTAATATTTAATGAAGTCACGAGGTAGCTCATTATCCACTTATTTGCAATTGTAAAAGTTACTTAGGTTATTTTCAAGTAAGTCATGATATTGAAACTATTTGATGAATGTGTTCAATAATTCCTATAAATTGGTCATAAATATAGGGTTTATTTTATTGTACCATTTCAAAGTAATAAATATTAGGTTTTTCATAAAATATTTTTAGTTACATAGGTGCTAATTTTGATCCACTCTTTGTAAATATTCCAAAATGCTTTAAGGTACAATATGGGATCCCTATATCCATCATATTTGATGGTGGGAGTGATTAAAAAAATTTATATAGTTTCAATATGAGGCTATAATGTTTAATTTTTGAGGTGTTTGATGACTGTATTACAACTTGGAGGTTAAGTGGTAAGATTCACAAGATGATCCTTGAGGGGGGATGGGTGACATTGATTTCGAACTGCCCATTTTTTTTTAATGTATATTGTTCATTTCAAAGAGTTTATTTTTCATTTTCATGAATTAATTTGAATTATTTTATTGCATATGATACATTTGATTTAAAAATTGCATCAATATTTGAGTAGTCTCAAGTGCATTTTTATTGGTTTAGGGTTCTTGAATTGCATGTTCACTAGACTAAAAAGTTTGAGTAGAACTAGATTCATGATTATCATTAGTGTAAATTTTGAAAGTGGGAAAAATAAATGTTTCACCAACCATACTTGTATATAAGTTAGGCATGGTAGAATAATAGGTCATAAAATAACTCTCCCTAAGTCATGTAGAAAATATGTGTTTATAAGAAGATTCATAAAACTAGGCATCATGAGGGCATGAATTTATTCAATGAATTTTCCTAGATGTTTTAGATGTTATTGAATATATAATCTCATCATATCATAAGGGTAATATTAGTTATCTTATACTTCACCCTTAGAATCAAATTATTCATGGGGTTACTTTCTAACCATTGACCTTGTGTTAGTATTAGGTTTAGGATTAATATGCTTATTTTTGTTCATATCCATATTGAAATAACTAGAAGGATGTTATTGAGAAATGGAAAAATGGTATTCATAGAATTTTTAACATTATTTATTGTGTATATCATGGACATAACATTAGGATTATAAGATTAATATCTTTAGAAGCTAGCCAAGTCTTGGTTGGTTTCACTTTGATCATTATTATTAATTAATTCTATTTTAGGAATTTAATAATAAAATTTTAGGAATGATAAATGAAAATTAATTTGGGTAATAACGTATGTTTGAAAAAATAAGAGAGATAAAAGCTAAGAAAATAAAATGTGAAAATGACCCAACACAATAGTTGGGTAAGATTCTTGTTGGGTTCACTAGTAAAAATACTTAAATTTGGTATTAAGTGATTTATAATGTCAATATTGACATATATTTAACACACAAGACATTTGTGCATAAATATTGTCCTAACATTCCATTATCTCAGACCCAAATTCTACCTTATGATTTTGATCCTTTTGTTTTATTGTTACACACATAAAAAAATATTGTTGTCTATTTCAAACTCTCTTAATATCCTACACAACCATATATAGACCTTTAGTTTCATACACATGAATATAGGTCAATAATTTTAGATTGGGTCAATATCACTAATCGATATTGGCCTAATCTAGATAGTACCAAATCTCTCCCAATAATGAATACTTTTAAAAATCAAACCTTTCCTTAGGGTAATCCCATTTACCTATCATGTTGATGGCATGAAAAGTTACCTAATTTGACTCATACATATAAAAATAAAGGCCTCATTTTAAAGGGACTTGGCATTTATCTAGTATATATTTATACGCTATTACACATTAGGAATCTATACCTTGTTCTTCCTAAATTACAAATCAATCACTAGAAGCAACCACAAGACAAGCTTGAAGCATACTAAAGCCAAGTAAAATTTAATATTGTCAACCAATGATAAATCATTATATTCATATACATAGAGAAGGATTACAATCACACAATCACAATAAGTGGGAATACTACACATGGCTTGATTTACCTACTTAGAGTATTAGATATGTAGGGAATGCTTAATCATCAAACACATAAAATTGGGGTCAACTTAACCCATTATAGTTTCCTAGTTTTTTTTAGGTTTCAATCCCTCAAAATCACATCTAGGGTTTAAATATGAATGAAACTAATTCAAGGAGTTGCACACATCATTAGTGTTTAAAATTACACATACAAAACTTTAGATATACACAAAGGTGATCATATTGTCACAAAATTGATTTTCTATATAGTTCATACTAACCACTACAAGTTAGTATCAATATTAAATATTGATCGATATCCAATGGAATGAACCTTGTATAGACAGAAACACATTTCTTAAACCAGATGAATCACATGCCTTTAATTTTTTTCTGCTACCAAAATATATTCATAGTCAGATAATTAACCAAAAAAGATAAGTAATCATCCATTTATTTTACTTACTACATTTAACATATCCCTCTTATCAAATCATTACAATTAGTCTTAATAGTTTACATTCAAATATATGCTTGAGTGCCATATTGATCAATCTAAATTATTCGACTATTTTATATCCTATTAGGGTTGTAAAACCAATTTATGGTAAAATAAATAGAATACATGTAGGCTAAATATGGTCAACAATATAAATATACTCTAATAAAATAAAATTAATAAGACCATACCAAATCCAACATGCATATAATATGTTGTGTTACAAAGCAGGACAAGGTTATTAGTAAGAACTAATTATAAAAAAGAGGACCAAGGTGTCTTAACTAATTTTGGTTTTAGGGGATATAAATTATTATATACTATTAAAATTTATATTTCATAATATACAACATAAATTACATAAATTTGAATGCTAACAAAGAATTTATTGAATTTACAACTAGCTAATATACTATTTTGTTTTTCTCATTGTCTATGTAAATTCACATGAAATAACTTGTGTAAGCTCTATGATCACTTAGCTAAGGAAATTGACTATCAACATTTTTGAGGAATTATCAATGATGTTAGACACCTATGGTAATAATATATGTCCATTGTCTACCAAAACTATACCTATATAATTTTCTAGTTTGTTGTACCATAGATCATTGTGCTTGCATGCCAAGATGATTTATATGTAATGTATAACCCTTGGTCCTATGTAAATATCATTGTTTTACAAATTTTCCTTGAAACCCTAGATCTTATTTAAACACTTAATTAACATAGAAAAAGGGGTTAGAAAGATGGGTTTGATATCCCCAACCACACCTTGCTAAGTAGTTGATTATTGACTATGTTCCAATAATTTTAAAAGGGATCAAACAACACATAATTATTTTAGATATGTGTATGTGTAATCATTAGTTATCCAATATAATCAAACTTATAACTTTATATTTTAACACTAAAAAACATGCAACTTTAAATTTGTAATAATGTTCAAACTTGGATTTTAAGACTACTCCTTTAAGGGGTTTTTAGATTTAAATTATTTTGAATAGTACCTCAAGGATGTGTAAATTAATTTTTCATCATTAAAGTGGTTTTTAAATTTGTGATCAAATTAATAATAACTTAACATTGTATTACACACACACATATTATATATATATATATATATATATATATATATATATATATATATATATATATACATATATACATATATATACATATATATATACATATATATATATACATATATATATATACATATATATATACATACATATACATACACACACACAATATATATATATATATATATATATATATATATATATATATAGACACACACACACACACACACACACACACACACACATAAATATGTATGTGTATATAGAAATATATATGTATATACATGTATACATACATATATTAGATATGTATTCTATTTTGATCAAAGCTCCAACAATTATGGGAAACAATCAGGAGCCTAGATCCCCAAATGATCTTCTATCATGTGTATTAAATTTACCAATAATGGCCTCAATTAGGTTGATAATATCAACAATGGTCACTATCAGCTCGATAATACCAATAATGGCCACAACTAGACCAATAATACCAATAATGGTCACAACCGGCCCAAGAATACCAATAATTATCCACAATCGACTCAAGAATACCAAAAAATGGCCACATCCAGCCTTTCATACCATACTAATATTTGAACATGGGTGGTTCTTAAAATAACCAAGTCACTTTACCAACTCACCCACATCTAATCAGTTTTGTACATACATACACACACACACACACACACACACACACACACACACACACACACACACACACACACACACACACACACACACACACACATATACATACATACATACATACATATATATATATATATGTATATATATATGTATATATATATATACATATACATATATATATGTATATATATACATATACATATACATACATATGAATACATACATAGATACATATACATACACACACACACATATGAATACATACATAGATACATATGTATGTATATATATGTATATATACACATATATGTACATGCATACATATAATATATAAACACACACATATATAAATAAAAACATATGTAAACACACCGACATCCAAACATATATAATACAATATAAATTAATATAAACTAATATAATTTAGATTGCATAATATAAAACATAAATCACACAAATTTGAATATTAATAGAGAACTTACTGAATTTTGTAGATATAGAAATGATTAAAGGAGAAGGCACTTAGATAATTTATTATATTGTTTTATCTTGCTCATTATCTATTTAAAGTCAAATGAAATAACTTGAGTAAGCACTATGATCACTTAGCTCAAGAAATTAAATATCAAATTCTTTTGTGAACTATCCATAAATGCTAGACACTTATGGCAACAAGATATATCCAATTTGTATTGAAACTATCCCTATATTATATTCTAGTTTATTCTACCATAAATCACTACACTTGAATGTGAAGATGATTTATATGTAATTTTCATCCCTTGGTCTTATGTTTAGATCATTTTTTTCCTTTGACTTGAAACCATGTCTCCATTTTGAACACTTACTTGACATAGAAAAAGGGGTTAAAAATATGGGTTTGATATCCCAAACCACACCTTGATAAGTGGTTGAGCATTTCTTATGTTCCAATAATATGAAGAGGGATCAAACCACACATAATTCTCCCACCTATGTGTATGTGTAATCATTAGTTTTCTAATATAATGTGATGCATAACTTTAGATTACAACACTCGATAAAATGCACATCTGAATTTACAATAATGTTCAAACATAGATTTTAGGACTATTCATTTGAGGGGTTTTCAAATTTAGATTCATTTATATAGTGTCTCAAGGATGTGCTAAGTAATTTCTCATTGTGCAACTAGTTTCTAAATTTATAAACAAGTGAATAAGACCTTAGGCTTGCCTTATGTGTGTGTGTGTGTGTGTGTGTGTGTGTGTGTGTGTGTGTGTGTGTGTGTGTGTGTGTGTGTGTGTGTGTGTGTGTGTGTGTGTGTGTGTGTGTGTGTGTGTGTGTGTGTGTGTGTGTGTGTGTGTATGTATGTATATATATATATGCATATGTATATATATATATATATATATATGTATATATATATATATATATGTATATATATATGTATATGTATATATATATATATACATACACACACACATATATGTATATATACATATACATATATATATATATGTATAAATACATATACATATGTATATATACATATATATATATATATATGTATAAATATATATACATATATATGTATATATACATATATATATGTATATATATACATATATATATATGTATGTATATATATATATGTATATATACTTATATATGTATATATATGTATGTATATGTATGTGTGTGTATGTAAATATGTATTATATATATGTATATGTATATAACACACACATAATTGTTTAACCCTAATTTGGATTATGGAATCCTACTTGTGTATATAGGGTTAAGGATATAAAAATAATAGGGCACAAGGGTGAATATCATAATATGTTAAAATAAAATGTACTATATATTGAATTTATAAAGTTCAGATAGATTAATGGAAAATATAGTTATGTTAGATCTATAAATGATATAAAAGAGATTATGACTTAAGAATTTTAGGAATATTGGTGTATTATTCCTAATTCAATTAAAGGGTTTGAGTAGTAAAATCAATAAATAAATATTCAATAAATAAGCTACTAATTTGTGTAAATTAGATTACAGTTTTGACCTTTCTAAAAATAGTAATAAGAGGGAGAAAATAAGACTTAGCTAGAAACTAGTTGTTATGGTTGAGACAAGGTTTGAGATTCACTATGCAGGACTAGGATACTATCATTAATTGAGATTTGACCTTAATTTTATGATTGGATAGGATTTTTTTACTATGGATAGGAGTGGAAATAATGCTATAGTCCACCTCTATCACTATTATCCTATAGATCTAAGCTTTTTGGGTTTTATTCACCAGTTTTGTGTGACACTGTCTATGAAATTTTGGTAGTTGGAAGTTTATAGAACTCCTTATAGAGCATATTCTCTCTTAAAAACCTATACTCCATTATGATTTGACCAATTTTGAGAAAGAAGGGGGTGGTTTAGTTTGTGTAAGATTCATTGAACATGTATCTGCACCTTTTATATGGGAATGTTTCTTACATACCAATACTCTAAAGAGGGATCAAACCATATGTAGTTCTCCCACTTGATTTAATTTATGAAATTAAGTGTATGAATATGTAAAATGCTAAGTTGGGTGCACTTGACATGGCTAGGGACTAGTGTAAGGATATGAATAAGCTTGTAAGTATATTGGTTAGTTGTATGTAGAGAATATGAAAGATTGCTTGAGTAGTCTTGTTTTTATTCTTTCTTACTAGTGATATTTTCCAACCCCTTCCAAATGATCTTTGAATGGGATTGTATAGGTTTCTATTGGTGATGGGTTAAATGTGCTCACTTACATCTGATAAGGAGAAGGATGTGGAGCTAAAAGTAATTGACCATAAGGGAAAGAAATGGACTTGGACAAGAGTGCCAAAAGTAAACATGAGTGGCATCGATGCTATAGTCCAAGTGTGGCACTAATTTACTCAGATGACAATGCCTAGGGGGATATATTAGTCATCAAAAAAGGCAACTAGCTCAGTTGGAATCAAATCTAGAAGGCTATAGATGACTAGGAATCAATGAAAAGATGCCTATGAGGGACATGAGTGCAAGCAAGAGGGACCTAAGGGTTGGGTGTCATTATCCATGCTTAAGTTACCAAATTTTTCATTTTTTATGACTATATTTCCCCCCCTTTATTATAGTGATATAGAAAAGAAAAATACTATGATAAAGGAAAAATAGAAAGTGTACCTAAACTTACCTATAAGGGTGAAGCTCATGAAGATGTGTGATTTTAGGTGTGTATATAGAGAGAGCACATTATGAAGTGTAAATATGTAAGAGAAAATAAAGAGTAGATTAGTTATTACTAGATACACTATATCTAAAACAAGAACATACAAGGTTGGGTAAGAGAGAGAGGAATAGAAAGGAATGAATACACCTCATCAAGTATGTGAAATAATACAAAACCTATTATGATTTTGAGTAATGTTGGATGATGTTGTACCAAAAGTAATATCATGAATAGAGTTGAGAGGTCAATTCCCCAAGAGTGGATCAAGAATGCAAAGGCTATCCTTTTGGTTCCATCATCACCCACTAAGTTAATCTAGGTGATCATGTGTGTGTTAATTAATGTTTGGACTATATGTCTAATCCCTCTCAATAGGTGGCTCAAGAATACAAAGGCTAGCTAGTCCTTTACCTCCATTATTTCCATGTGAAGTGAAGCTATGAATTGATACTAGTATGAAATGTGTGTCATATGAGATGGCTCCTGAAGCCCATGAATGCTCTATGATCTAAAAATTCTGACATGGATAATGAAATGTATGCTATAAATAAGGCCACTCTTGGCCACTTTGAAAGTTGGAGATTAGGCTTGTATGAAAGCCACTTTGAAACTAGTACACTAGGCTTGTATGAAATCCACTTCAAAATATGGAGGTTAGGATTTTATGAAATACACTCTAAAATGATGCCAACCACCTATAGATGGAATAAGGCATGCAATTGGTGAGAATGCCTAGGTAATAATGAACATGAAAAGAAAATAAATCAAATGTGTCACCTACATTTCCCCCAATCACTAGTGTCTAAAAATTGGATTTTGATATAAAAGCTATAACAACTATTGTATCTAAAAATATAAGTGAGAGACATCATGCCACACATGATGCCCCCTATATCTATATTCTTTGATCAAAAGTGTACCAAAAACTACTAATTTTAAACTGGTCTAACTATGCAAAATTATAGCTAACCTAATTTTTTGCCTAATTATAGAAAGTTTGGTTTTGCTACTATTTGGATAGGAGCACCAAAAATGGATAGTAGTGGCACTAATGTTATATTATAATCTTGGTGCTATTATCCTATACTAAATTTGGTAACTATTTTGTTATTTTTGTCATCTATTGGGTATGTTCTAACTAATTTGATATCTAGTCACTATTTTAGGTGTTCTAAATGC
Source organism: Torreya grandis (assembly GCA_037957365.1). Taxonomy (NCBI): domain Eukaryota; kingdom Viridiplantae; phylum Streptophyta; class Pinopsida; order Cupressales; family Taxaceae; genus Torreya; species Torreya grandis. The sequence continues at coordinate 816,824 of JARHVA010005662.1, forward strand.
TTTATTTTTTACTATTAAGAGCTATGATCTCTATGATAAAACCCTTATTTATTTTCCCCTCATTGATGGTAGGAATGAAGAACCTGTAATGACTTCCCTCAGAAGAAAGAGCCTTGCAAGTGTGTTATGTATAAAGATACATGATATAGTAATGATAATTAATAAGATATAGCATGGTTTGTAATGAGAAATTATTTGATCAATAGGTGTGTGCCTAGGTAGATATAATAGTTCAATAGTATGTGAAATGTATTAAACTAAAACTAAAAATGTGGCTAGTTATTATTTTTTTGTTGTTAGTTATCATGGAGTGATGGAGCATGATGCCCATCATGACATCTAAGAAAGCAAGAAAAATGCATGATGTGGATTTGAGCATTGCAAAAAATAAGAATAAAATAAGTAATAAGAACACAATGAAAAAATAAAGAAGCATACAAGGGTGGATAAGGTGCTAAGAAAACAAGGGACATGGGCACATGTCACTCAAACTAGAAAGCAAGAATACAAGTCATGTTCAAATGTTGCATACACATACAATTGAAATAATTAAGGTTGATGTGAAAGCCATAATCACATAAAAGAGTAATAGTAAAGGACATTATAAAATTTCCTAAGGAACACACATGAATAGAAGTAAAGGAAATTATCAAATGCCCTAAATCACATACAAGAGACAAAGCAAGAACTAAGGAATGCAAACAATCTAGAAATGTTAAGCAAGAAAGAAAAACATATAAATGCTATAAATATAATCACATATAAATAATCAAAGAAAGAAATAAAAGTATGTAATACATGGAGTAAGAGATATGGTAAATTCCAAGAAATATACAAGTGTTATATAATAGTGAGTGCCGATATAGTAATCTATGTAAGCTAGTAGGTAATGTACATCAACATGATAACTAGAGTGTGTAGTGTAGGAATGACATAAATTAGATGGTGTAGTCATGTATAATATTACCCTAGTGGGTATGAATATTGATATGTTTCTTAAATGTAAAATTAATATGCCCCCTTAATGGGTAGAGTGAAGCAATCAAAGATCTAGATGTCACTGCACACACTTAAAGAAGATCAAGTGAATCATGGTAATATACATCAATCAACAACCAATAGCATAGAATGGTAAATGTAAGTATATCATTGTAATATAAATATAAATCATGGATAATGCATACAATTGAAATGTTTTTTGTGTTTTGACATATTTGAATGTTTTTGAAACTTTTTATATGATGTATTATTTTTGTATTTTGAAATGTTATACTATTTTTAGATTTTTGATAATTTGAGATATGTAAAATCAATCACAAGAAGACTATGTAAAAGAAAAATTTAGAAGAAGTGATATTAACCAATGAGTCTCATGGGAAACTCCCTATCATGGTGTCCTGTATCAAAGAGAGGAATTATGCATGATCATAAAACATAATGGAAATGTTGCGACTATGGCTTTAAAAGATGTATATGTTGTAAATGATCTTAAATTGATAAATTAAAAACTAAGTGTGGGGTCCCCCTGTAACTTTTATTAGTGGATGTAATTTTTGGTCTCTTGGGGACCTATCTGGTAGTAGGAGAATCTCTCTAAATATGTGCTTTATGAGTAGATGCATGAGATCTCAATGATACTAACCTAAGTGTGAACACTGTAGCTATAAGTTATCTAGAATCCTAAAGTTGTGGAGGTGTATAAACTCTTTATTCTAGTGATGGATGCTTGACCTATGTCTAAATAAAAAATATAGGAGGAACTATAACTAGTGGAGAAAATAGAACTAGTGGAAAAAATGTAACTGGTGACATCAAATTAGAAGATGGACCTAAAGTGGGGAGTGGTACCTCATATGGAACTCCACCAACTATAATAACCTTATTAGTGTTAATGAGTTTCACGCATTTATGAACTATAGAAGGTATTGCTTGAAGTTTTTGAATCCAAGGTTGACTAAGTAGCATATCAAAAACTCCTGCACTAGGAGCAATAGTAAATGGTGTGTCCATATGTGTTGGACTAACCTATAGATGAAGTATAATCTCATCTAATGAAATTTGTATGTGCCCACTAATTCCACTAATAACTATGTCTATCAGGGTAATATCTTGCTCTAAATATCACATATACTATAATAATGTCATAGTGTACATGTTCACATGGGATCCATATCTATGAGAACAATATGAATAGGATGATTATGAATCTAATCTCTAATAAAGAGTGCATGATAATCTAAATCATCCTTAATGATCTCTTACTCTAAGAAAGAGATATAAGGTCTAGTTAGAACTCTAGAATTATATACACCAATCATGTTGCTTAAAGTATGTAACTCAACTGAAGGTGAATTTTATGTATCTTATGGAGGATGTGCATGATATGCATGGTAAACCCCTAATGTGTCCCATATCTCCTATTTATAATCCTATGAAAATGGATATAAGAATATTTTCAAAGATTTATCCTATGTTTGCTTTGCCCAAGGAGGCTCAATTAAAGTGCTAAGATTAATATGATTATCATTTATCAAATCATGTATCTTGTGTCTCAAACTAATACATATGTTTTTTGTATGTCCTATTTCCCTATGAAACTCGTAAAATACTTTCTGATCATATCCCTATGGAAGAGGCTTTTTTGGGTTAACTTTTTGAATACAAGGGAGAGATATGATGTTATATTCTAATAGCTATTATAAAACTATGGATGGAATAATGGTAGATTGGTGAAGGTTCATCAAGGAGGTGTTGATAAAACCATTCATTGAGGTGGCTTAGAAACCACATTAATTACAGGTTGATTCTAAATCTTGTTATCATTGACCTTGACTTTGTATGGGACTTTATTGTTACTCTTGTTTGTTATTTTTGTGATCTTTATGTATTTGAGTTTTCCCATTGAAATTAGTTTGAATTCTCTTTCCTTTATTATGTGACACAATTCAATGAATAAATATAGTCTTTTAAACATAAATGATTCATGCAAAACTAGTAGAAGACTTTGTTTAAAGAGATGTTATAACTCTTGATCTATCATGGGGCTAGTCATCTTAGCCAAAATAGTCTTATATAAAAGAACATAATTTTTGAGATGTTCATTTGACCTTTATTTCTAATGTGAAACTTGGGTATATGAAAACTTATCACCAATGTGAATGCTGGAATGAGCTAGGAACATGTTGGATAAAGGATTTAATGCATTGACTAACTGATTTGGTAGACTATAAAACCATTGTAAATCATAATCCTTTAGGCTCCATGGAAATAGTTTGATAATTAACTAGTCATTTGGTTAATAGTCCAAGCATGATATGTGAAAATATATCAAGTATGTCTCTAGATCACCCTTTCCATAATATAGAGTAAGCTTGGGTTGAACACAACCTTGTGGCAAGGGTGTAGAAGCAATGTGATGTGCCAATGGTGTATGTAGTAGAGCAAAAGAATAAAAATCCTATGTATGTCTAAAGGCAACTTGCTCAATATATATCACCTTGGATTGAAGATATTTTATCTCTTGGATAAGGGATACCACATCAAGAGATAAAGATGTTCTAGCTATAACTAGTGGCATAAAGGTAGGTTGGGCTACTATAGGGGTTTGTCGAGACATAATTACCCTCATAGTATCATTTGCAAATGATTGTTCTATAGTTTGAGAATATTGACCATTTTTCACTCTTTATTGTTCTTTTTGTAGTATTTTAAGCATGTCATCTTGTATGTCAAGGTGTTTAATTAAGAGTTCTTGAAGTTCCCTTTTATCAGTTTAATCAAAACTAGTATATTGGGCCATTGTTAAAGTAGAAGAAAAAATTGATATTTGATTGAATTTTTATTAATAATTTGTAATAGAAAAATTGATAGAAAATGAAAGTACTGAATATAGGAAATGCAAAATCCTAAAAATAGTTAATTGGAAATTGCATAAAAAGGATACAAAACTACAAACTTGTAAGGTGATACCTCAAGAAGAAATATGTAGCAGGGTTTAAAAGATGATTATTTTGAGATTTACTATTAAAATTTGAAATTAAAGTGAATTTTTGTGTTAGATATGCAAGTAAAAAATTTGAAATTCATTAGAAAATTTATGAGTTAATAGGACCTATTAGATGCAACTAGCATTTTTTAAAATTAATATTTTTGAAAATTAATATTAAAAAATAAGAAAATTATTGAAAAATAATAGTATAAAATAAATATTTTATTCTAGTAACAAATTAGAAAATTATTGGAAAATTACTAGAAAAATACTAGGACCTAGTATGGGTAAATAGGGTTTGAAAGAAAATTATTTTAAAATTACTATGAAATTTTAAAATTTAACACTAATTTCTTATTTTATTATGTAGGTAAAAAATCAATAAAATAATAGGAAAAATCATTAGGTAATTTATCCTAGGGTTTCTAAGGTTTTTATGTGTAAATGAAGTAAGTCAAGCTCACCAAATGATTTAATAATTTTTGGAATATTGGTATATTATTCCTAATTTAGTTAAAGGATATGAGAAGTAAAATTAGTAAATAAATATTCAATAATCAAGCTACTAATTTTTGTAAATGAGATTTTAATTTTTAACTTTTTATAAATAGTAATAATAGGGAGAAAATAAGACTTAGCTAAAAACTGGTTATTACAGCTGAGATAGGGTCCAAGATTCACTATGCAGGACTAGGAAACTATCAAAAGTTGAGATCTAAACTTCATTTTATGAGTGGAAAGGATCACTAATAGTGGACAAGAGTGGTACCGGTATTTTAGTCCACCTATACCACTATTATCCTAAGGACATGAGTTTTATAGGTTTTGTTCACCAAGTCTGTGTGACCCTGTCCATGAAGTTTTGGTAGCTGGAAGTCTATAGAGATCCTTGTAGAGTATATTCTCTCTTAAAAACCTATACTCCATTATGATTTGATCAATTTTGAGAAAGGGGTGTAGCATGTGTAAGATTCAATGAGCGTGTATCCACACCCCTTATGTGGGCATGTTGCCTACATAAAAATACTCTAAAGAGGGATCAAGCCATATGTAGTTCTCCCACTTCATGTCCTTTATGCAATTGATTATATGAATATGTAAAATTCTAAACTAGATTTACTTGAGATGGCTAGGGACTGGTGTAAGGATATGAATAATCTTATAATTATATTGGTTGGTTGTATGTAGAGAATAAAGAATATTTCTTGATTATTCTTTCTTGTATTCTTGCTTGCTTAGTGATATTTTCCAACTCCTTCCAAATGATATTTGAATGGGATTATATATGGATCTATTGGTCATGGGTTAAATGTACTCTCTTTTGGCTGACAAGGAGAAGGATGGGGAACTAGAAGAAAGTGACCATTTGGGATAAAAATGGACTTAGACAAGAGCACCAAAAGTATATAGGAGTGGTAATAATGTTATATTCCAAGTGTGGAACTATTGTCCTCAATTGACAAGACCTAGGGGGATGGATTAGTCATGGAAAAAATTTTATGGCTCAATTGGGATCAAATCTAGAAGGCTATAGATGACTGAGAATCAGTGAAAAGATGCCTATGAGGGTCATGAGAGCAAGTAAGAGGGACCTAAGGGTTGGGTGTCATTAACCACACTCAAGTTACCAATTTATATATTTTATATGACTACATATTACTTATATATTTATGATGATAACACGGTGATGAATTTGGTACAAATAGAAAATAGGTAGGAAGATAGTCCTAGATAAATCACTAGATTATGGATTCGGTGCCTATGGCTATCTGGATACTTGCATTAACTTGGGATAGTTATGTTGATTCTAGTGTCTAAGTTTAATGCTAGTGTCATGTAAATAATATCTAATCAAATAAGATGTAACGACCTGGATGCTTTTGGGTTTGGCTTCACCTTTACTCTAGTGTATTTAAATTTGGGTCATGGACTTTCACTCCTAGTGAAATGTGAGAACCCTAGATTTAAAAATTTAATGTGATATTTGGTAAAAATGGGTTAATGGGAACATGATGATGCTATGACATGTAATGATTCTACTATTAAATGTTTTACTTATGTAACTAAAACTTTATAAAAGGGCCTCATGTTCATGTATTTTTCCCTATGTGTGGAATTGTGTTTAAATCATGTAATGTGTGTAAATCAAGTACAATAGTGACCTAGCTTGTAACCTAGAAACTATTACCTTATGATTGATAATTTACTAATTCAAGCCTATAACTAGAATTTTATTTTGATTGATGTTAATATATGGCATGATAAGAAATCTTTTGGTAGCTTGAGTGCTTCTTGAGTGCTCTTTTAGATTGATTTCTAGGTGAGGAATTAATGAGGCATCATATTCTATTTATAGCAATCCTATCAGGAGATAACTCACATTAAATTAGTTAGGTTAACCATTATAATATATTTCATTTAAAAATTAGATGACTTTAGGGAATTGTACACTTAAGTCAGGTTAAGATAGTAATGTTGATGCTAGTATCTATCCTAGATGTTAGTGTCTAGGAAGAAGGAGATTAAGCACAAGCTCAAAACTAATATAGGTATAAGATAATTCCATTTTAAGAATTTTAGGAAAAATGGGATGCTTATGTCATCAATATAAGGCTATTTATACTAATATTTGGGACAAGGGTCATAAGATAGAGTAGATGTGAAGCTAACAGAAGTAAGGCATGTGTAGAACCAAGAGGAACAACTAGGGTCTGAAATTTCCATGTGTATAAGACTGAAGTGATACATAATCATAAAATATCATCTACATTTCCCCCTTTAATCTAGTAACAAAATTTATAGGTTAAATGAAAATAATAAGTACCTGGGTATGTATGCACACCTTGCATTTTCTTGAGTTGAATTTGAGTGTTTTTCTTGAGTTGATTTGGAATGATTTGCTAGTGATTGACTTGTAAGCAAGAGCATGATATAATTTATAATAAATGTTTATAATCTAGGTCAAAAGTACATGAAATAGATTTAAATTGAAATATAAAAGTTTATAAGTATACCTTTATGTTGATTTAACTGCCTTGCCTATTGGCAAGTTGTTTTTACAAAAGATGTATCTTGTAAAGGTTGAAAACTAAGATTAAGATAAATATATATATAAATGTTTAAAGTGCATATATGAAAGGGGAGAGAGAGAGAGAGAGAGAGAGAGAGAGAGAGAGAGAGAGAGAGAGAGAGAGAGAGAGAGAGAGAGAGAGAGAGAGAGAGAGAGAGAGAGAGAGAGAGAGATTCCCATGTCCCCAACTTTAGAGTGAAATTTATTTTCCACCTATGAGTTGAGATTAGCTCAAGCATGCAACCCAATGATACTTATGACCTGGTGAGTTTGGATGATTAAGTCCAAATTGAAAACTTGGTAAGATTGAGTTATTTAATAAACTCAACCACACCTAAAAGTGAACCAAATTTTATATTATATTGGCTAACTAAAGTCTATAGAAGTCTGTGAGGTATCAATATGTGTAATAATTTTAGAATCTAAGATTGATTTGGATTTTTTAATACTCAGAACATGTTGCATAACATATGCACCTTAGATATGTCTCATGTTTAAAATATGTGTAATAATGGTACCATGTATATAATTCTACCATAAATGTGTATCATAATCATATAATTCCATGTTTTATCCAATTTAAAAAAAAATTATAATTATAGAGGACATGCTTCCAAATCATGCCTCCACTATATAGGAGGAAATATGGAATAGATATAAGTACCAATATAGAGGACATGTTTCCAAAACATTCCCCCATTACAAATTAGAAATGTTAAAACTAATTAGGTGTGGAAACATTCTTACAAATCATTTCCCCACTAAATATATGAATTTTATGTACCATACTAAAAGAATATGGATAACATGTTTCCCTAGCATGCCCCTACTGAATCTATGAACTGATATAAGTACCATATAATGAATAAGTGTGGAGAAAATGGTTATAAATCATGCCTTCACTAATTATAAAATATATGAATGTGTGGGATCCATATCAATATGGCATACCCCCATTGAATCTATAAAATTATATAAGTATCAAATACTAAATAAATGTGGAGTACATGCTTCTAAAGCATACCCCCACTATAATTTGGAAACTATGAATTTGTAGAATACATGTCCATATATCATGCCCCCAATAAATCTAAAATATATGTAAAGTGTGGAAAACATGATTCCTAAGCATTCCCCCACACAAATATGCTTCCCCCCTTTGATGTGGGGGAAAAAGAGTACTTGGAAGTTATCTCACCTTAAAAGGGTAAGACAACTATAAAATCTATAACCATGTAGAATATATAAGGGAACATGTCTAGGTAAATGTATAACTGAAGTTCATAGAACTAATGTGATCATATATTGGCCTAAGAAGCATGATAAATATCATGTAAATGTCTAGATAGTGAAAATACAAGTTCAGTAAGAAAATAATCACACACACACAAGAACATTCAACATCAATTCAGAAAGTAATGGTCTAAGGAGACCAAAAATAAGGGGCATGTCCAAATGCCACAAAATTCAATGGACATGACTTAGTCAAATGTACAAATAATCAAGGATTAACATATTTAAATTTACATATAACAAGAAATGACATATTTAAATTTATAATAATGCAAACATAGGCATAGGGGTTGTATACAATAAAGCATATTCAAATGCTTAAAAACAAATAAAGATAATAGCAAGGTAAAACACTCAAGTGTGCAACTAAAAATCATAAGAAACCAACTTAAACATGTCATAGTGGTCCATGGATTCAATGTGTTAGAAAAAATTTCAAGTACATAACATATCAAGTACCCTAGTAATGTATAATCATGGATAATAGGCATGTATACTTACATATGTAATCTCAAGCATGATAGTGTAGATTGATCATCAAATCATATAACCTGTGTATATGAAGATTATAGAAGATGGATGCCCCAAACATCCTATTGACATGAGTAGAGGGAAATCCCAACACCTATAAGGGTATCATGTATCCATGTATGTTTGTGTATGTGTATGTATGAGTAAATTATATATTAGTCCTCAACATGGAACTAACACAAAGATGCCAATGAGCTAATAAAATATGTAGGTGCTAGAAATGTTTTTGGATTTTTTAATAGTTTTTGATATTTTTTAAGAGTTTTTGGAAAATGGAAAACCTTTCCATTTTCCCAATTTCAGTGTTAATAACTAACCATTTTTCCAATCAAAAATTAAAAGAATATTTGGTAATTCAATTTTTTTATTCATATGGCAATGTGTATTATTACTTATCATGACACATGCTATGACGCATTTTGGTAAACATATTCCATCTTCTGTTATCATAGATTTATCAATGTACTCATCAAATGGCACATGTATTTTTATATCTTGAAATTTAAATGTAAGACACATGTTTTTCATATTTATAATTTCTTTCATATTGACCTTCTAATATTGACCTAGGTATAAGGTGAAATTTGACTTTGGATTTATTACCCATATCATAAAATATACAATCTTTGGTCTACATGTTATAGGTAGAAGTATGTATCAAATGAAGTATAGATTTAATGTATATTTCTTTAGTTCATCTATATGATGTCCCATTTGTTCATAAAATATCCTTATACAAAATGCGTCCCATTATGTGACAATTGGAATAGGGGTACAATATAACCCATCAATATTTGTATAAACTATTATATGTCCACTTGTAGGTGTGTTTTAAGGTTGGTATTTTTTGGAAATATGTGAAATATTGGACTTGATTTTTTTGTGTATTTTTTTATATTCTTAGTATTCTTATATTTGTGAATTTTGGCTTCCAAATCCACATATTGACTTTCATTGTGACATGTGATCCAATGGTAATTACAATATGGCAATCCTTCTTGAGGAAAAAGATGACTACCAAATTTGTCTTGAGTAGAAGATAATGATATTGTTTTATACTCAAGTAACATGGATAAAATAATATTAGTGTTATTTTATTATATTGTGATCTATAAAATTTGTTATGAAGCCTTTTTATAAGATATTACATAATGGATATGACTTAATAGAAATTGGTTCTCATACGATTGATCCAATTTATTCAATGATGTGGAAGGTATGGAAGGATGAGCATATATATGATCATAAATTTTAGTTATTATATTATACCTTTCCCTTTATTGATTGTTTATCTAAATTTTTCATTCTGTAAGTATGGATCACCAAGGGGAGTTTGGCTATTTGATTCTCTTGGAATTTTTGTAACATCAGTTGCCCTTGTGATGATTCTTGATTTTTTAGTTCCATCTATGTGTACCTCAATGTTTAATTTTTTGATAGGTTATTAGTTATCCATGATTTATTTTAAATACACAAAGCCTTGTTGATTTCTATTACTCTTGAGAGTTATAGGATGCATGATACATAGTTTATGTTTACCCAATCCTTCTCCTTGATACCCAGATTTAAGTAAATATCTAAGGCCAAAATTATTTAATAATTTACATGAGGATTTTGAAAGATCTAAATAACATGATGCATCCACCATTATCCTATTGAAATGTTTTGGATCCTTATGTTTTTGATGGCCTATAAGTGTAGAGTTATTCTTTTTTATTGATGGCTTAATATGACATGGTAAAGATGCCATAATTTCTTGGTTAACCTTTTGAAAACTTTTAGTATCAAATGAAGACCAAGAAGCATTATCACCCTTAATAAGGGGAATATTATTTGGAAATTTAGGAATATGAGATTTTTAATTAATGAATTTGAAGGAACATCTCCTTTATTAATTATTTACAAATCCTCCATGATTTATTTATGGATTTGACATAAATTTTCAAAATTAAATAAAGTAACTTATCTCCATGGGGAATAAATTTTGGTATATAAGGCAAGGGCACATGCTTTGGATCATCCTTAGGATGTGTCACATCATATCTTGAAATTATGGGAGGATGGACATGATTAAAGGGATAATAGCTACCAACATTCAAATATTTTATATTGTTTACATTAACATTTGGAGGAATGCAAGAGTAATGGATTTTGATCCCTGAATGGAGAGATTGTTTAAGGGTATCATAGGCATAATCTTAAAATTAATCAATGTCATCCATGATAAAATAGATAAAGAACATAAATATTACGATAAGGTAGGAGATAAACATATAAAAGGGAATGCTTATGGGAGAATTATGTTCAAAGGTCAATTTCACCAAATATTTATCTCTAATTTGGATTGTGGAATCCTAATTTGATAGATATAGTTAAGGATATAAGCATGATAGGGCATAAGGGTAAAAATTAGATATACACAGGCTAATTAATGTGTTAAACTTAGATGTACCATCTAATTATTTTATAAAATTAAGATAAGATATTAATGAAAGGTACAACTATGATAGACATAAAAGAGAGTAATCAGATATTTTTAATGATAACATAGTGATAAATATATTACATGTATAAATTAGGTAGGAAGATAGTTTTAGATCAATCGTCATATTTTGGATCTAGTTCATCTAGCTCTATAGACACTTTATTATCCTGAGATAGTTGTGTTGATGTTAGTGTCTAAGTTAGATGCTAGTTTTTTTTTTATATAAAATATCTATTAAAATAGGATGTGACCACCTAAATATTTATGGGTTTGGCTTTGAATTTTCTCTAGTTCATTCAAATATGGGTCATAAACTATTGCTCCTAATGAAATGGAGAGACCCTAGCTTTCTATATTCAATGTGACCTTGGGTAAAAATATGTTAGTGGGAATATAGCATTCAATTAACCTAAAATGACCCTAATATTAAAGGGAACTACCTACATATCCAATACTCCATAAGAGGGACTCAGACTCTTGTAGTTCTCCCCTACTTGTTCATTTTTTTGTGAATCCTAAAATGTCTGTAAAGTAAGTATAATAGTGACCTAACTTTTAACCTAGTAAATATGTATCTATGACTACTCCTTTAGTGCTTTATACATGTAGTTAGGATGTTCCTTTGACTGATATTAGAATATGTTAGGATAGGAAAGCTTTTGGTAAATTGAGTGCTTCTTGAGTGCTCTTTTGGTTTGATTATTAGGTGATGAATGAATGATGGTTGATATTGTATTTATACCAATCTTATCAAGAGATAAATCACATTAAATTTCTCAGGTTAACCATTGTAATAAATTTTATTTAAAAATTGGATGACTTTAAGGAAATGGACACTTACATCAGGTTAGGATAATAATCTCAACACTATTATCTATCCTGGACATTAGTTTCTAGAGAGAAAGAGAGCACACACTAGCTCAAAACTTGTAAGGTGTGACATTAGTATAATTTAAGTGTTATGGATAAGATGAGATGTCTATGTTATCAATATAATACTGGTCAGACTAAGAGGTAGGTCATGGGGCATAAGATAAATAAAATGTGAGGCTTATAAAAGTAATTCAAGTCTATAACTAAGAGGAATAACCAGGGTTTGAGTTTACCAAGTGTACAAGATTGAGGTGTTACATAATAAAAAAATCATATATAATAATGCATGTGTGTGTGTGTGTGAATCTTTACATATTTATTATTATCACTATTGAGTGTACCCTATTTAAAGATGTGTAAAACACACACTCTCTCCAACTGATACAATTGGATATTCTTAGAGTGTGGGTAACTTTGTACTGAGAAGAACCTCTAGAGAGGGTTGGTTCCCTTAAGATTTATCTGTTAAAACTAAATTCTTTTGTCTTTTTGGGATGAAAAGGGAGAATTAAACTCAAATGGAAAATCTTATCTAATTATTTGATGCACCTAAATGATTGTTATTCTTTGAAATCTTTCTAAAATTGAGTAAGATATTTATTAGGAATATTCTCCATCTCAGAAATGGATCTATGTGAGTTGTCTTCATGGCTTCCTTTTGAAGAAATATTTTCTTGTAATTCATCTATCTCAGCTACTACAAACTCTTGAGAATCCTCTTGTAAGTTGTCTTCTTGTTCATCATGTAAAAGTGAATCATTTTTATCCTTGCCAAGTGGTGTCCTAACTATTATTTCTTCTTCTTGATAATTGGAATTATCATCATTCTCTATCTCTTTAGTTTCATCTTCTTCACTTGACTCCCAAAGAAGAAGTTCTTGATCCAAGAGTGGTATGGTAGACCCTTGGAAGTGTTTAATAAGATGTGGAAGATCTACAAAAGTAACCATAAATACCTAATTTTTCTCATGAGGTTGCTCTTCTTAGATCACCTTCATCTCATCTCTTTGGACTTTTTCATGAATGACTTTCCATGAAGGAAAGGATTTAGTCTTATGAGGAGGAAGGGATGAAGGCTGAATGATCTCTTTCCTAAATTCAACATCCTAAGTAATGCTTCACTGTTCATCTTTATTGCTTAACTCCATGATTTGGTTCCAAGATGGGAAAGATAAAGGCTCTTTTTGACCTTTTGATTATGGTTCTCCTCCTCTTTCCTTGTCTTTAGACCCAACACTTTGATCTACTTATCAATATTCTCCTAGAATATATTCTCTTTAAAGTGGTCATTAATCTCAACAATAAGCTATGTCATAACAATATCCTTCTTTCTTTGATAGTTCTCTTGGATATAACTCGAAGAATGAAAGGTCTGAGAAACATATGTATAATTTGGCAAACTCAAAGGGCCTCTTGTAATGGTCTCTTGAGAAGGAATGGATGGCATAAAAAGAGAGTGAGGTTGGCTCTATTGTTACTTGAGGCCTTTTATTTTGTCCTCAATACTTTGAATGTAACCACATACATCCATAATCTCACTAGTGAGATGGTTCTAATTGGCTCTCTCAATAGATGCCCATTTCTCTTTTATTTTCTACAAATAATCTCTCACATAATGTATCAGGTGATTAGGGGCATATTAGCCATAATAGCTCTATGAGTATAGATCTAGTGCATGATTTTAAAATCTTACTAAATTGTATTTAATTGTTGGTATGGATTGGGTAGCTACAAAGTGGCCATGACTATGTTGGCAAGATGAGTAAGATGGCTCACAATTGGGTAGGTTATACTGATCATAGTAAATATTAAATGGATCCATACTATAATAAGCTATTGGAGACCATTAATAAGCCATATAATAAAAGTGATAAATATTAAAATGGCACCTAATGTTCATAACCAAATTTGAATACCTGAAAGAGGCATTGACCTTCTTTTGAATGCCTCCAAAAGCTAGTGTGTAGAACAAAGGTCCCACTAGGCATGCCAAAAACTGTTATCACTTTGGAGTGCACCCTATTTGAAGATGTGTAAAATAAACCCTATATATAAATAATAAAATTGTATATTATCATAGTGTGGGTGACTCTGTACTGAGAAAAACCTCTAGAGAGAGCTGGTTTCCTTAAGATCTTTCTATTAAAATTAAAGTATTTTAATTTTTTGGGATGAAAAGGGAAAAGGAAACTCAAATGGAAAATCCTATCTAATTGGGTGATGCACTTGAATGATTGGTATTCTCTAAAATATTTATAAAATTTAATAATAGACACATAAATATAAAATAAAACTTTGCATTCAATCTTGAACTTCAGTGTTTTAAAAGAAAGCCTGAAAGAAGTTTGCAAAGTAAATTCAAATCCTATCTCTTCAAATGACCTGTAGAGGATGACATATTCATAATAGGTGTGGAAAGGACATAAAAAAGGGAAAGTATATGATACTTGTATATTGGTACATAGTCAAATTAAAATTTATTATGATCCAAGAAACATATGCAAAAAATCTTCTTTATTTGATAAATGGTGTCAATTACAATTTCTTCTCTACTTCAAAAATTCCAAAAAATGGATTCAAAACACTAATATATAGGTTTAAAACCTTAAATAAAGTCAAATTGGAATGTAAAAGAGAATTATTAGTATTATTTGAGTTAAAATAAGACTAAAATCCTTTTACAATATTAAATAAAGGCTTTAAAATCTTCCAAATCTTCAAAAATTACATGTTCATTTTTGGCATAGAATTGAGAAGTGGTGGGCCCATGTTGACTTGTAAACCTTCCTTGAATGAAAATAGTGAAATAAATTTGAAGATAAATACATATTAAATTTTTTTTTAAGTTCTTTAATTTCCTTATCTTGCATGAAAAGCATGGGAGATGCATGAAACTAGTCAAACTAATCAACCAAAGAGATTTGACCGTTAAGGACTAGTTAACTCAACTTGAACTTAAATTGTATGAATTGGAACTTTTGAATTGAATTGATAATTATATATCCACTTAAAAAAAAATTTTGGTAACTCAAAAATTAATTCATTTGATATATTTTTAATGCCATTCTTTACTTGCTTGATTGGCAAATTAAGCCTATTAGGCCAATTAGGCTTACTAGCCTATCTTCTTGCATTTGTACTCCATTAAAACTAAAAAAATATACCATGAAACCTGAAAAAATAATTAAATATACCTAAAAATAAATTATCATCACACAATATTTGATTTTTTTGAAAAACACTAATAATTCAGTCAATAGGGTTGACTAAGCCTATTTTGCTCTATTTTCTTGTAGACTGGCTATTTTGATTGATCTGATTGGGAAAATTTTGGGATGATTTATGAAAAAATTAAAATTTTATGATGAATAAAAATTCTTAATATTTGATCTCCATTGATTATATTTCATTGAAGTGTCCTGTACTTCATTTTACAAGTTTTTTTCCACAAAAAACATGATTTCTACCCTCAGCCGTATATATCCATGAATAAAACTAACATTTATAGAATCCTCTCTTATTTTATTTTACATTTAAAAATATTTTATGTTTATCCAAGCTTATTTTATATAAATAAAATTTACATTTTGTAAAATTGGGTTTTTGAGGGTTTAGGAGGGCTTTGGAGCTGAATCTTCAAAATGATGGTTCATGAAGTATATACCTATAATTATCAAAATATTTAAATTTATTTGTATAAAAATAACCCATAAAATACCCTTTAAAATATATTATTATCATGAAAAATATATAAAAATTTATCACATGGAGAAATCTACTTGTGGGCTTTTGAATACATTCTGGAGCTGCCTACACTCTTAACGATTGTTCATAAATAAAATACCATAAAATGATCTCAATTTTTAATTAATTATAATAAAATATTGTTCCTAAAAACATACTAATATATTTCATCCAAACTACACACGTGGTGAAAGATATGAGTATTTGAATAGGAGGCTTCGAAGGGTGTCTAAAACTGCAAAAAAATTAAAAAAATCACCAAAATGAAAAGTCTTCACCTACTTATCAAGGCCTAAAAAAATAATCATGGGGTCTATACCATGCTGTAAACACACTCTAAAAGCACATTTTGCTTGAAAAGTCAAAAAACCCCTTTTTGGCCTATATGCATATTTACTTGCAAAACCCTATATGAGCATGATTTTCTTAAACTTTGGAGTTTTAATACTCTTTAAAGGTATTATTATTATTATTTAAAGACTTCATACCATTCTTTTCAAACTTTTACCTAGACTTATAAGCTTCTATAGCACTCCAAAATGATGCTTGCTCCATTGGTGATCTCCAACAAACATGCTGAGGACTGTTACAAGATAGCAAGTATCTTCACTCATCCAATGGACATTATTTTTAAAAAAAAATTCTTCAATTCATGGTGACCCTATGTAAAAAATTTGAGGTCTTTAAACTTCCTATAACTCTCAAAATCCTTAATTTCCTTCAAAATTGACCCCTTGTACATGGACTGTCTGCATATTTGAACTTGACAATGCTCTTTTTAAATGAAAATAACCCATTTTAAATTAATTTTTGACATTTTAAAACCAAAATTAGTTATTTTAGACCATAATTGATTGCTTTGACCTACTGTAAAGGGATATTGGTGAGTTTTAAGAAAGTTTTGAATGATAAGGGTAGTAATTTGACCTTGATATGTCAAATTACTAACATTTCCCACATAATAGACATGTGAAATGTGTAGGCCACTATAAAATAATATTTAAAATTTAAAAAAAAATCATTTGAGGAAGGACACTATTTATGAAGGTGGAAACTATTGGTAACTGACAATGTCTAACTATTGTTGGTACTATCCAAGAAAGAAATAATAATAATCTAAAATATGGATACTATATGCTTAAGATTATATACCATTAAGGAATAAAATAGGGGGGTATTGTATAAGAATGACAATAAATTGGGTTTTCCAAGTACATACATAGATGAATGGCTAGGAGATAATATGATCAAGACTCAAATACACATGCATAGGTTATGTATGCTAAAGATAGGTCAAAATTAATGTTTGCAATTAGACAGTACAATTTTTTTATATCTATACAAGGATATAATTAAGAATTCTATGCAAAAAAAAATGAAAAAAGATAACCTATATACAAGATGTGTGAAATTAATGGAGAGAGAAATGCCATTAGGTGGTAACCAAGATGTATCTAAAGTATGGATTATAACCAATAAGTATCCAACTAATGTTGTAATGACACATTAAGATAACATAAGCTAAACTAAGCATGAGAAGACAATAACATACTACTCTAGCATATATATATATATATATATATATATATATATAAACTGAATAAAATAAAGAGTTTAAGGATATGGACACTTACCTTGGATTGAATTGTAGGCACGACAATCTCTCCATTTGTATGAATTGAAACTTTATTAGAGATATTGAACATTAATATCAAGATATAAATAATATGAATTAATCATTCTTATTTTGTGACTCCAAAGACTAGGTGTATCTTTTTGGGTAACTTCTTTCCTTAAAACTCCGAAAGACCTTTTGCAAACATATACCTCCACAAGTATAATATCTTATACACTAATTCCTCCTCTTTTATTAATGGTAGGTTTTTGTGTGAAAATAAAGAAAAATGGTATTGTAATTTTTTAATAATGACATATAATACACACACACACACACACACACACACACACACACACACACACACACACACACACACACACACACACACGCACACGCACACGCACACGCACACACACACACACACACACACACACACACACACACACACACACACACACACACACACACACACACACACACACACACACACACACACACACACACACACACACACACACACATATCCAACTCCTAAAAGTGACCTATGAAACATCTTGAGGAACTTGGTCTAGATAGATACAATATAAAGAAATGAGATGAAAATGGTACTATATTAGCTAGGGTTGATTCAATATAAAAGGCAAAAACAAATATTGGTAGGGGTTAATATAGTTATAAAGGGACCATAGGTAGGTAAATGACCATATTTACCATTAATGATACAATATTAAATATATGTATTATTATAGAAGTAATGCTTCTTCGATGAGTTAGTAGGGAAAATGCATAAAACTAGGTATAATAAGTGAAAATAAGGGTAAATAACATTTAAGGAGGATATAATAATCAATTAACATGATAATAAGTGTAAGAAGGTATAAAAAAAGGATAATATAAGAATATATGACAAATAACCATGAGTTGACACACCCCTATCCCTTTTCACTCCTTAGGATGTGCACACCGGGAAATCGATGTATTGAAAACTATTTCAAGATAAATCAACAATAACTAAAAAATATGTGTATACATATGCCCCACCCAAATTATCATCACATGTCACAATAATGTAATGCTGGATGGTTCTCTGGGAAAGAAACAAAACAACACTAAATATATTAAAAATAATTAAAAGTGATGTAATTTTTTTTGAAAATGAGATAAATGAAAGTAAATAAATATTCACTTAATTATCTAAATCATGTGAATGATATACATTTCCATATTAGTTCTAAGATGAATCTAATAGGCTAAGTTCATAAAAGTGTTCACATAAGGTGCCAAACTTGATCTATGCATAGTCTTGTAGTCTACCTTGCAACCAATCCTCATGACTCCAATTGTATAGCTTGATCTCTTCACAAATATAGTGTCTTAAATAAATTATATAGACTTTTTTTCATGCAAAATAATGGTGTGATGCCATAAATCCTTCCATGTATATATTACTTACCTCATAGTTCATTTAACACTTTATGGTGACCAAAAAATTATGTGGTGCCTAGTTGTATTACTCAACACAGTCCCAAACTTGTCATACTCTTATTTCATAACCATAATTACTTACGAAAATCCATGTATACACCTAGATTTTAAAATCTTATGCACATTGTGTCATAGTATTCACAACTCTTATAGATTCACAACAAGTTTCATGTATAGTATTAATAAATTATATAATATTATATGTTACTATTCATTATTTTAATACCTTTTAATGTTGTGCACCACATTGCATCTCTCCTAGTATTGTGCATCACATCCTAACCTTACAACATGTTCACCATCTTGAAAATTGTTTATCTACACACCAACTATTAGCACAAATCTATACAAATTCATTACACATTAGAGTTTACTCCTTATCACTTTGATACCACATGGCACATTAGGTGGCACACTCCACACTTGTACCATAGAATGCGTTAGTTATATTATTTAATTAGTCAAATATGTTCGTAGTAAAACATCGCTATAAAATGGTAATTGTATAATTTTAGGACAAGTGTGTATTTCACACCATTTTATACGTGATATATTATTTTTGTTTGTATGTGAATCTCTTTGTACATTAAAAGTCTTTGAAATGTGAAGAGTCTTATTTTGGTTTATATCAAATTGTGGGAATGTGAAGTGATGAAGTCTTGGGAAAGCTATATAAATCTCAATCCTTTGTACTTAATGGGTTATAATTTATTTAGATAAATATATATATTTAGAAATGGTTTCTTTTTATTCCTAACATTGATATGTTCTATATTAAATGTAATCTATTTAATAAGAAAATAATTATTGTTTTGATTTGAATATATCTATGATTCATGCTTATTATTAGTGTATTCCATGTTTGGATGAGTTTAAAGTTTTTGTGTGAGTTCATCTACTAGATTTATGTATTAAATTTTGCATAACTATCCTCTTTTATCATGTTATGATGGGTTTTTTAAGAACCTCTTCTAATAATGGTACAGTGACTGTGTAACATTAAACCATGATACAATGGTGAATAGGACATATAGACTTGGATAGATGGATAGATGATTGAATTCAAAATTTTGTATAATAGTAATAAAAATAAAAGGAAGTTCTATGCAATAAGTTATTCATGAGCATATCTATGTTCAAATATACAAAATTTTATGGTTTGAATTATCTAGATTACTAGCTGCATTGTTATCAAGATTAGAATAGTATTATTTTTGGTTGAGAAGGGAAAAATTTATATCCTGGATAAAAGAGAGACTAGAAAAACTTCAAGTATTCAAAATTGATGGGAGTCATGAAATAGATCATTGGGTGAAAAATAATATTATTAGATGCATCATTAAATTTATTGTATAAGACTACATTACATTTGAGGTCATGTAAGACTTATTTATGAGAGGAATTAGGGGAAAGTTTCTACAATGACTACCTACTCTTGTCTAAATGTTGGTTGTGTAAAAGGCCATGGTGCATACCCTTACCAATATGGAGTAGTCACTTAAATAATTAGAGGAATGTGTATGATGTTGGAGTTAATGATGAAGAACTATGAAGGAAAGATTGAACCTATACCCAAAAGAAGGAGGACCCATATAAGTAGAGTGAAAATTAAATTATATGTTTAGAGTGAGACCTATGAAAATATAGAAGATGAAATAAATAAAATAATATAAATATATCTATGAATATAAGTAAATTAGATAGTGTAGATGAGAATGAAGTAATGGGAGATCATAGGTGAGCAAGAGAAGCTAGAGAAGATGAAAATAAGGAAAGGAATGGGGCTAAGACAAGAGATGGTGTAGATGAAAGTTCATGGATAGATAAAGATGCTAAGGAAATGGAAGAAAATGGAAAGGTAGAAGAAGAATGAGTAAACTTGTTAGAAGGTAGATTTATATCACAGATAGAAGGGATGATATTGTTTAGATAAGATAAGGATCAGTCTTTGGAAGAAGTTATGCAAAGTTTTAGGATGAAAGTAGGGTCAAGTTCTAGTGTAATATAAGTCATAGATATGAATCATTCACTTCAAGGGTACACATCCCCTATGCCTAATTTATCATAAAAAAGAATAAAAAGTGTAGACTTTTATAGAAAAAGTGTCTAGTTTTATGCTTTCACAAATAATCTTGGGAAGTATAGTGTGGAAACTAAACAAGTTATAGATGGGAAGAAACTGATTGAGGAAAGATTTCAAGTTTCATCAATTGTTATTACTTGGCCCAAGTCCACCACCACCACTAACTTTATGTATTACTATTATGAGAATGTCTTTTAATCTACCATTTTTTGTCACATTGACAACATATAATGGGTCTAATGATCCTGATCAAGAATGTAACTATATAAGAAGCTTATAAGTGTGAGATCAAAGTATTTTTAATAGGATGAGCTTTGGAGTTCATCTACAAAAGAGGTGATACTAAATAATTTTTGATGATGTCAAATCCCAATTGGTATGTGAGTTCAAAGTAAATAAGTGTGTGATTAAAATGATAAAAGAGTTGAAATATATTAAAAAAAATTAGGTGAATAAATGTATGACAATGATCATATATTTTAGGATGTAATTAATAGGGTAAATTTTTTGTTGTAGTATAAAGACAAGGCTACGTGATTTGTAAAAGAATGTGACTTAGAATTAAGTTTGCATTTATTCAACTCAATTTGATAATAATGTAAATACTCAAGAATTTATGTTATAGATGGAATAAATATAGGACTATAGATATACATAACTCACTAAAAATATATATGTAAAAATTGGCACTTTGTTTTACAAGATGGATGAATTACCTAAAAGTAACAAGCCTAAAGTAGATCTCGAGTTCATAGAATATGGAAAATAAGGGCACCATAGAAATGACTTCCCTAAAATTAAGATGAAATTATATGAAATCTACCATGTTGTGGGACATATGACTAAAAAATGTCATTTGTTACAATAGTACATCCAACAACCTCAATATCTAATACTATAAATTTTACAAGTTGCACAACCATGATGAAAAGAATTATTGAGTATTGTAGAAAATTAAAAGAGGAAATCACTAAGAATGTCTTCATAGTTATAGTACCCCAAGTTCCTACTGTGAATCTAGGAATTGCAATCCTAGATTTAGAAATGAATTATGAGATAAAGATTATTCCTAAATGGATACCAAAATCATCGAAGTATCAACTGTAGATTCTCATAGGTTGGATAACATAGGTTCTATAATCTCCATAATACTAGGTGGGATGGACACCTTTATCTATGTAGTATAACTAGCCTTGACACATTGCATTGACATAATAAAAACAAATAGGAAATACTCTATCTTTTCCTCAAGGAATGTATATGGGATATGTGTTATTCCTAATCACACACACCCCATATTGAAATTCAAGCAGGGACTCATTGCTAATTATATATTATTATTCAGGGTATTTTAAACTAGAAGTCTATGACATAGAGTTTGAAAAGAAAAAACTTAAGGAATTTATTTGATGCTAAAATGAATGTGTTTACCTCTCTTGATCTCTATTATTTTCTTGAATTGATCGATAGAATTTACTTAGAAGTTTATAGAGTATCTCAAATGTATGGATGAATATAAGATGTTTATAAGTCATACTAAATGATTCACTTTTTGCCTTTGATTTTCCTTTAACTTATGCTTATATGTATGCTTAATTTATGACTTAAAGACTAACTAGGCTGACATGTTATGTTTTTAGTTTGGTCTTTGTCTATGTTATATTTTTAATATGCTATTTTATACTTGGGTGTTTCTTAGTCCTTCTCATAGTTCATTTTCCCTTGCCACATGGCATCAAATCACTAACTTGGCACCTAAGTAAAGAATCTCTATAACCCAATGATGACATAAACATAACCCTTTATATAGATATTCTTAGGCAATCAGAGTAGTGATATCCTTTCATGTGTCATAATATTTCTATCTTGGAGATGACATCAACATGGAAATTTATATGGACAATCTTAGGAAAGTGGAGAAGTGATAATTATCCATGCTTCATCATCCCACTAGACCAACGGTGACATCAACTTGGAACTTTATGCAAATAATCCTAGGCAAGTGGTGTGGTGAGAACCATCCACATGTCATCATATTGATATCTCAAATGTGTTGTCATCATAGCCATTTGTATGAAAAGTCTTGATCAAGTGGAGTAGTGAGAGCCATTCACATGAAATCATCTTGTTAGCTTAGAGGTGATGTTAGCATATCCATTTATATGGATAATCCTAATAAAAATGAGTAGTGAGAGTTACGATATGTCATTATATTAATAACCTAGAGGTGATGTAAGCATATCCATTTGTATTAAAAGTCTTAGGTAAGTGGAGGAATGCGATTTATCCACATTTCATCATCCTAATAACATGCATCCAAAGAGACAAAGCCCAACAATCCCTAATTAGGCTATGATAGGAATTGTAACAAGTAGAAACATATCCTCAAAATCCACACAATAAAATAAATGAGTCACCAAACACAACAAAAAAATATAATAAAAGAGACATCTATCATATTAAGATGACTAAACATCTAGGAGAGTGTAGAAGAAGCCATGTGGCATTAAAATATATGAAAGTTGGTATTATAAAATTCAAATGGAAAAAGTAGATAGGGAAAAAATAGAAGTCCATTTATAAAATTAATTCACAGAAATAAAAGAATTAATACATTAAATTCTCAAAGCCAATGTAACTAAAATAGTATATTTCAAATTATAATTTACAGTCTAACTACATTGTCCACTAGTTATCAAGTGTATTGCAAATTCTCAGTTAATGTGTAAATTGTGAATCCATAAATGCATTTATACCAAGGATTTATAACTATTTCACACAACAAATAATTTTTAGACAAGGAAATTATTGGATTCCTCATCTCACATCCTAGTTCCCTCTACATACTCAATTATGGGACCAACTAAATACATTGATACAGAATTTGATTTAATGGCTTTGAACTAATAGAGCTCAAACATTATTCCACCACCTCAGATGTGGTCAATGAAATTAAAATATACAAGGTAGATTATCATCTTTTCATTTTCACACATAGATAAAAGGATGAAATGTTATCCATCAAAGTAGTTGGTCTTCACAATGCAATAACCAATCCAAAGGTAATGCCCTACATTGACCTCTTGTTTGATTTATTTATAAGTGGAAAGGTTATTGGGAAGAAATTACACTTTAGGATAGGCAAAAAAAATTACATATATCATAGTAAATGCCTTTTAAAGGTATTATAGACTCACTTTAATATAAATGCCATATAGATAGGACATGGTGAATTCATGGCTTATTAACAACATCAATTTTAGTCTTAATACCATGGGCGAGAATCATTATGGCCATATTAAATATAATATTTGGGTTTTTAACCATTACTTTTGTCAATGAGGTGTGGATCCCTTTGCTAGACATGATTTTAACTTCCAACAAAACCATAGCCTTTGGAAATATTATAAAATCCAACTTGATTTTGAGAATCACAAATTAGGGAATATTAATAGAAGGTAAATTCTACATGATGTCCTATGTTGTGGATGAAATGACTAAAAATTGTGGATTAATCCTATGAGAAACCCTAGCAACCATCTCTAAACTACCCCAAAAACATGATATGTGATGAGTTTAATGTTCTTCATGAGCATAGATTTAGAAATAACATGAATAAGTTAATTGAGACCTTTTAACCCATGGCGTATCAAGAAATATATGTTAAAAATGTGCCCAAGTTATTTAAATCTATAAATAAAAACATTTTAAATATGGGAAATCATTGGTTGTACCCTGAATACACTATAATATGAATTGAAGGCATTAGGGTACACCCTTTATACCTACCAAGGATTGTGATAGATAAATTAATTGACTAAGAAATTATTGCTCAATTAGATGACATCATTGATAATAAATTGAGGAGGTCCAAGAAATCAACCATCCATCTAACCCCTCTTAGTATTGTAAAAATGTAGTACACAAGGTGGGAACACCTCTAATTTATTGGAAAGATTAGGTCACCCTATGGGCTTAAATTGGCACCTTTCATACACTAGGACCCTACACAAAAAGTTAGAGAACACATCAAACAATATGAAAAAAGTGAGAATTAACTATATAACTCATTCATATGATCATGATAATGTGTTTATAAATGCATAAGATGATACTAAACTATCTATAAGGATGCATAGGGTCAACATGTCTATGATTATGTCATAGAGGATCCAGTATGATCCTACTATCACTAAAGAGAATTCCAAAAGGATTGAAAAGGAAGAATAGGTTTACAAACATATTCATGTCCCCCTTTTCAATTAGAATAAGAAATTTAAGAGCAAATTGGCTCATCTATGGAAGCTTATGTTGGAGAAAGAAATGGGACACCTTCAAGTTTCCCTTCATACATAGTTGGTGTTATTTCATCCCAATAAATTATAGAGGAACTTATTAGACAAATTTTGGAGACCATAGGATAGGGTCAAAAAATTATTCCCTTTTAGATGATTATTATCATTGTTTAAGGTAATTTCGGTAATTTCAAGGTAATATCTATGTTGATCTTATGCTTGTCTAAGTCACTTTAAGTCATCCTTCAGTATGGTTCAAGTGGTGTTAGGGGTTTAAGCTCTATTTTCAAGTCATATGTTATGTGTAACAATCATGTCACACTATTTATAGTCTAATTAAGTGACCAAATATGCTTTAGGTTGTATTCAAAGTCATTAAGTCATGTTTCACATTCTTCTACATGTCACTTACATGTGTAAATTGTCAAAACGTCACTTCAAGAGATCCATAAGGTTAAAATAACATAGAGAGGAATTATAAAATGACTTATTAATATTTATATAACATATATTTGTTAGGTTTATTATGATAAATCAGTTTCAAATGTTGAAAAGTAGTTACAAGTAGGTTTTAACACTTAAAGAAGGCTTAATATCCACCTGTACAGACCAAAAGACTGAGTTGTAGGTGTAACTTCATGGAAAGATGTCTCTCCATATTAAATATTACAAATACATTATTTTATCATAGGTTTAGGTCCAACTTCTACAAAATTTCCTTCCATTCATCCATCATTCCCTTGACAAACTAGTAGAGGTTAATTTCACATGCTCATTATGTACAACACAAGGAGCATTGGGAAATAATATTTTTACCATTTTATGGGGTAATAATGAAATTAAAATAAATTGACATATTTTTTATATTGTTGGCCCGTCATTTATGAACAATCATGAAGAAGGAAATGTGGTTTAAAATGGCCTATAAACCCCACATGCTAAATTTCTCTCTTTAAAATGATAGTTTAATATTAGTTTGAAGCATGGGAGAAATTTTTGAGGATTTATATGGTATATATAATCATCTTAAATGTTTTTACAAGTCCCATTTGGCATGTGTGGGCTCAATAGGGTATGAAAATTCCTTTTTTGCACATTTGAAAGATGACTATCATTGTTTCTTAGTTGTTCTAGGGTTTTCAATAGTAAAATAAGATGGATGAAGGTTTAAAATCTTATCTCACTCTCTAAAATATTTTATACATCCATAAATGACTCTCCATTCTCATTTCAACACCACTTTCTCCAAAGAACATGTAATGGCCTTGGGTTTTGGACTGTAAATATGACTTCTTGCATAATAATGGTTTGAAAGGTCTAAGATTGAATTTTCAAATGAGTATGAGGGTTATAAATTATTTATAAGTTTTTTAAGGTAGTTAATGGTTATATAAATGCTTTAAAAGGTCAATATAGGCTTCATAAAAGGTTTTTGCATTAAAAATGTAGACCTACACATCTACCTAGACTTGTAGGTCTCTTTTACACATAAAATGCAATACTCATGCATTAGAGATGAGTTTAAAAAGTATAAATTATATCTTGGAATTAAAATACATTATTATAATGCATGTTAAAATGTTAATTTCCTTCTCTATAGTCCTAATGCATTTAGAACTTGAATTGCCTATGCTTCATTTATTCCATTCTCTCAATAAATTATTAGTGAAAGGGGTGATTGTGATGGTTTCAAATGAATATCTACTCTAACTTGAGTATTTTGGATACCTAGTGATATTTTTATATGATAAATACATTTGTATACAATATTACAATGGAAAAATTAGATTCAAAAAATATAAACCATAGTTAGGGGAACCCTAAGTTCCATGAAGACCTACAAGCTATGAAAGTCATCAAATGAATGTTTGGTGTTTGATCAAAACTATGAATGAAGGGTAAAAAATATTTCAGGTTTTTAATAAATTAAAAAATAATAAAAATTTTCATGTTTAAATGGATTTAAGTGATAAAATTTAGACCGATAGGTTTATAGACATGTAGGTCTCCCTTTCATGAAAATACAATGCATCATGTCCCTCAAATGTGGTTTAAAGGGTGAATGAAGCATAAAAAATATTTAAAAACATTTAAATAATGTGCTTAAACTTAATTAAAATATAATATTTTCTTGTATAATCACCTTTTAACTCCAACCTATCATATTTGATGCCTAAAATCAAATAAGACCTCTAAGCTTGCCTAGAGTGAGAGGATGCCTACCTAGTTTGGTTAGAGAAAAGTGATACATAAAGGTAAGATATGAGCCTAAAAATATTTATTATGATGATTATTAATTAAATTAAATACCTTTATTAATATTTCAGGTTATTATAATATTTATAAAATAAATAACTCTCGGTTAATTCAAGCCTAGCAGGCCTAAAAGGTCAAACATGCATGTGTGTGTCAATTACAAAGAAAAAAGGCAATGGTTTCCTAAGAATTGGTTTGAGTGAATAAAATAAGTGAATGTAATAAATAAATAAATACTAAATAAGGTGTTTAAAATAATTATAAGTTAATACAAATAGAACTTATCTTAAGCTTAAAGCTAATCAACCCTGTATCTACAAGTAGGATAGTCAAGCCTACACATACATAAGCTCATGTGATATTATGAATAATGTTTGCTTAAATAAGGGTATAATTAGAACATGAATTATAAAATAGTTTATTTATAAACCTCTTTAATCATTATATGAAGATTTATATTCCTTTAATAGAGAGAATATAAGACAAATATAGTCATTAAGGTCATTTGCATTAGAATGCTTATAAACCCTAGCTTGAGTTGATGATGGTTATGACATGTTGAGAGAATAATAATGGTGAGATGATAATTGGTATATGTCATGATGTATTTTATATACCTCTTTTAGGTGTTATGAATCAAAACTAAGCTCTTATATAGCATTTTCAAGTAAAATTCTCTCTACACCTCACCAAACATAGTATTACCAGCCTAAGGAGACACTTTCTCAAGCTTTGAATAGTATGGAGGTTTTTAATGGTGTCTAAAGATATTATGTCTGGTTATAAAGGTTTATTAACTCAAATATTTAGGCATTATTTCTTAGGTCAAGGGAATATACTTTATGAATAATCTTTAAGATGATAAAGCACTTGCAGGGTACTAAGAAGGCTAGGATTGACTAGTAAGAGAGATTAGCTTATTAAGAACTTGAAATTAATTGGATGACCCTTTAAACCCATTAAAACTCATTATTAATTATAGGAGGACCCTCACCATGGTACTTTCCTATACCTAAAACTATAGAGTCATTAAATATTATGTTTTTGTGAGTTTTAGGCTCAAAATAGGGTATTTGACCTCACGAGCAGATGCAAACCATTGGGGAGGATGGATTGAGGTGTATTTTATCTCTGAAACTCAAAAAAATACGTACATATAATCTATAAAAAGTTTCAAAACCTAAAATTTGACATAGATCATGGAAATAAGATGGGAAAAGTGAATCCAACACTTATTGTAAGTTTCACATGTGTGGGATAAGTTTAGAGCCAAAACTCAATTTCTAGACCTAGAGGCCTAATTGAGGCTAAATTGGAGAGATAAAAGGGATAAAAAGCATAATTTCACTTTCTTTCAATTAATGAAACTTGGTATGAATCTATAAGGGAATGCTGGGTACTGAAAATTACCTTTATTTTTTAGAAATGATCTATACATTCTTCCACACAAGGAGCTTTGTGTGTTTTTAGGGCTATAAGGAATTAAGGCTAAGTGATAGATTTAGGTAAAATATGTAGCATTGGAGAGTAATTGAGGATTCAAAAGGAGTTATTTTAGTTTTAAAAAGGTACATATATACCTTTCATGGAGAGAATGTATTGGTAAAGGTGAAATCAAAATTTGAGCCATTTTGGCCAAATAGGCATAGTAAGACAAATTGAGCTTCAAGACACCTAAGAGGTGTAATCATCATTACAATGTCAATTTTAGTAGTTTCATAAAATATTTAAATGTGTAAAATAGTAAAGAAAGATCAAATAATCATGAATTGATGATGAATGAGACCATTTTCCATTTTTGAGTGAAGACAAGGGTAGTTTTCAAGAGGAAAGCTAATGTGTCAAGAAACTAGACGTAACTCCTACATAACTTAGAATAATATGAATCTTAAAGAGATAAATACTTTTATTTTGAGACCTAATTCAACTATTTCCAATTCTTTTCTTGTTTGTAACTCTTATTTGACAATTTTTAATGGCTTACTTATACAACCCTCTCTCTCTCTCTTCTAGCCTCTTTCTAGATAAATACAACCTTGTTGGGCTTTGTATGGATCCTTTTACTGAGTATGGAAAATACCTACTCAAATGAACACTTTTACTATTCCTTGGAGAAATAAATGAAGTTGATTCTTACCTTTTCACATGATTAAAATTAGTGTACTAGTGTGATGGCTATTGAATGTTACTAGTAGTCATTTTACTCTTTCTCATTCATCCTTTCCTACCTATTTTAAAATGGATTATCTTATTTTAGGTCACATCATGAGTTTTATGTAGTTTTACATATCTTCAAAGTGGATTTCCAATAATTAATTCCTTGTTTAGACATCTTAACTAACCTTCTCATTCTATTCATTTTCAAAGATGTTGAAGTATTCATGCTTGAAGGCTCTTGTTTTGAGAAGTGTAATTATTATATTTATTTTTATATGCATAATTGTCAAGTCGAGGGTGTTGATTTTGTGTATCAACTCATTATATTTTTTTATTTCATGCCTTTCTATCCCTTTTCCTTTGTCCAAAAAGCAAGTAGTAATAGTGAACCTAGCTGATACATCAAGGGGAACTATCCCTATAACCTATAGGTTTAGTCCACCTAAAGGTCACCCATAACCTAGGACCAATCCCATCGTATATCCAAATTTGAGGGATTGATTCACCATCTCAAGGGTGGAAATTTGAGCTATAATAGTTCTAACATGCCTAGTGGGATGATATTGACATCAATTGAAGGAATTTTTGGTGTTATCCTTCAACATATCATCCTTTAAAGGTAATAATTTACACACAAATGGTGAATCTAAATGAATCTAAAATATTATAGGTATTCAAAGTGCCTCAAGAACAAAAAAATGGTATGTATCATCATTCATATGATCAATATGTTTTTTGTGTACCTTCATATCAATATTGTCAAGTTGATGGTCTTCATGGTTTCTCCTCAGGTATCCCTTAAATAATTTATTGTCAGGTTTATCAATATCCTACCTATCTCTCTAGTCAAAATTCTTAAACCTATGCTATCCCTCCTTGACCTTTAACCACCTATAAAATATTTGTGTTAGACCTCATAAATTAGATGATAAAGACTGATAGGTGTTGAGACTTAGGATTATCCAATCAATGAGAAATTAGAGTTTAATAAGTTGATGAAATTAGTAGAAGAAAAGGTAATGATATAGGATCATGTGAAATCATAACCCAATAAGTTCTATATACCTCCTCCTCTCTTAATTCAACCCACTTTTGATAAAAATATCCTCCAAGTTGTAATACAACATCAAATCAAGCTCAAGGAATCTCCTAATGAGTCCACTAGCTCTAAAATCCCAAGTTAGAAGTCTTATACTCCTCAAATCAAACCTATTTCTATTCCTATTCCATCTACCCTTCCTCAAGATCCCAAGACCATTCCACCTTGGAGGCCTTCTTGGACCATGAATCGTAATTTTGTCATGCTAACCCTAGAGAGTGAATATTCTTCTATACCCATTCAAAATCAAGAGAGAAAAGCTGTAAAATTTATACCTAAAGGTCTTATAGGTTGGCAAGAAGTTTTTCATATGAAATATCAAGATTAATATGGAGTAATATTTCTAGAATTCAAGAGGAATATTATTGGAATTCAAGTCAAGAGTGCATACAAGCCTACCAATTCCTTCATTTACTATTCAGGTTACATCTATCAAAAAAGCATCTAATCAGCCTAAGTCTCCCAAAATACCAAAGTAGAAGGATACATTATCAGGTTTCAAGTAAGCTAATCAGGTTTCAATCCCTCCCACCCTCTCCTTTTATGAAGGATAATCAAGTACATCAAGGAAAAAATATGGACATCTAATTTTTAAAGAGAACTTGTCAAGAAAACATGATGACATTGTTATCTTGGAGAGGCAAGATGTTGTAGCTAAACATCAAGAGTGTGTTATAGAGAGTGATCCTAGTGATCATTAAGAATAGATAATCATTGGCACTCCCCTTAGTATAGAAGATCACCAACTAAATTTAAAGGATGAACATGATCCTTTACCTTTCAACCAATAATTGGATAGCTCTCTAGTGGTAAAAAATGGTCAATTAGATCAGCTTGATTGGTATAGTTTTGAGGTGAATGAAGAAGAGAATTCAAGTTTGATAAAGAAATAAAATCATGAAGTGCTAGATCTTGAATAGGCAGATGAACTTCCATTATTCATGGAGGAAGATGAATACTATTCTATTCTTAAAGAAGAGAGCTTACATTCTTGTCATTAGCCTACTATATCATGTGAAAAATCTTACTAGCCATTTAATTAAAGAGAAAGATAAGCTTATCATTGAGTTTGATAATTTTTTAGTTGATAAATAATAATATTCCTTTTGTGAATAATTAGAAAGATTCTTTTCTAACTTGGATAGTAGACATATAACTCATGAGAAAAATGATATTGATCTAACCTTGGCTAAGAAACATAATAAAAAATGCATGATAAATTCCTTGAAGATAATACTATGCTTGATGATCTTATTGAATCTCATGAGCAAGTTTAATAAAGTTTTGAAGACATGTGGAAATCATACTTAAACATGTTTAGTGAATTTGAAGATCATGTTAAGCTATCACTTCAATAAATACAAGAGGAAGTTGTTGATGATGTGTCAACATATGATGAGTATTATGTTATTCAATATGAGTAAGAGAACAATATGCCAAGTGGTCAAGAATAAAGTGATCTTGAAGATTTACTTGATGACATTCTAATATTCTCTTTAACAATGACAACTCAACAAGTGAAGGTTTTCAAGAGATCAAGTAGTAGCCTATTGATGAAACAAGAGTGTTATTGTTTAAACCAATAAACCCAACTTGGGATGAGTTTGAATTTATCCTTGACTCACATATTTAACTCATGAACATGGGAATGAAGCCAAATTGTATGATTTCTAGTCATGGAGATATTGAGAGCATGCCAATCACGTTGGCAAGAAAGAATCATGAACCATAAAATGTTACACTCAAATGGAAACTTGTTCCACAACATGTTTTATCTCATGAGGCAATTGATCTAAGAGGCTTTCCATTTGACCTAGGAGGAAGAAGGTAAGTAAGATAGTTGTAGATAGTAGTCTTTTCTTGGTTTTCCATAAGTGCCTTGGAAGAAGTGTGTGCTATCTAGTTTATTTGACTTGTGTGTTGCTTGTGTTTTGTGTGTATTTGGAGGTTTATTCAGTTTTCATACCTTGGTAAAGGTCAATCCAGGTCTGAGTTTGAGTTCAAGTGACTCCATTACCCAATGGATGGACTAGGCAATCAGTCTAATATGCTTAGTAATAAAGCATCCCCAGGATACCACCAAAGATGTTAGCCAAATTTTGGCTACCATAGTATAGGGTCACAAAATTAATACCTTTTAAATTCTTATTAGCATAGTTTAAGGTAATTTTTGTAAGTTTAAGGTAATATCTATTTTGATCTTGTGGTTTTCTAAGTCACTTTATGTCATACATCAATATTTTTCAAGTGGTGTTAATGGTTTAATGTGCTTATCTAAGTCATATGTAATGTGTCTTGGTAATTTAACACTTTTTCTAGTCTAACTAAGTGCCCAAATAGGATTTAGGTTGTATTCAAAGTCACTAAATCATGTTTCACATTCTTCTACATGTCACTTAAATGTGTAAATTATCAAAATGTCACTTCAAGATCCCCAAAGGTAAAAATTACATAGATATTTATTATAAAATGAGTTATGAAGAGTTATATAACTTTAATTTGGTAGGTATTTTATGACAAATTAGTTTTAAACATTGAAAATCAGTTACAAGTAAGTTACAATGCTTAAGGAAGGTTTAACATCCACTTGTACAGACCAAAAAACTAAGTTGTACATGTAAATTCATGGAAATATGTATCTTCATCTTCCCCAGGGAAAATACATGATTGTTTTATAGGTATAGGTCTAGAGAATACAAAATTTGTTTCCTTTCTTCCATCACTCCCTTGGAAAGCTAGTAAAGGTCAATTTCACATGTTCATTCCAAATAGCACAAGGAGAGTTGGGACCTAATATTTTTTATATATGAGGGGGAAATAATGGCCTTCAAATAAATTTCCATATTTTCATATTTTTTTCCCCTCTATTAATAATTTTTAAGAGGGTAGGGTGGTCTAAAACTGTGTAAACCCCACATGATCAATTTCTCTCTTTCAAACTATAGTTTCAGACTATTTCTAATCATGGGAGAAATTAGAGATGATGTGTAGTGAATTTAAATTAATATTACATGTTTTTATGAGTCCCATTTGGCACGTGTGGTATCAACAAGGGAATAAAATTCCATTTTTGTATATTTGCAAGATGATTATTATTGTTTCTTGGTTGTTCCAGGGTTTTCAATAGTAAAATAAGATCAATTAATGTTTCACATCATATATTACTCTTTAAAATACTATATATCCCAATATTTTACTCTCCATTCTAATCATAACACCACTTTCTATAAATAGCATGTAATGGCATTGGTTTTTGGACTATGAATATGACCGCCTGCATAATAATGGTTTGAAAGGTCTAAGTCTAGATTTTAAAATGAGTATGAGGGTTATAACTTATTGATAATTTTTTTGAGGTAGTGAAGGGTGATATTAGTTATTTAAAATTTTAAGATAGGGTTCATAAAAGGTTCTTACATTTAAAATGTAGACTTATAGGTCTATCTAGACCTGCAGGTCTCTTTTGCACATAAAATGCAACACTCATGTATTAGAGATGAGTTTCAAAAGCCTATACAAGATATGGTAATAAAAATACATAGACGGAATGCATTTTCTAATGTTTTATTTCCTTATATAGAGTCCTAATGCATTTCGAACTTGAATTGTCTATGCCTCATTCACTCCATTCTCTTAATAATCTATATGTTAAAGGGGTGATTGTGATGGTTTCAAAGGAATATCTACACCAACTTGAGTATTTTTTTATACCTATTTATATTTTGATATGATAAATACATTTATATAAAGATTATAATGTTAAATTATATTCAAAAAATATAAACCATAGTTAGGGGAAATCTAAGTTCCATGAAGACCTATAGGTTATGACAGTCATCAAATGAAGGTCTGGTGTTTGATGAAAATTGTGAATGAAGGGAAAATAAAATTTAATTTTTTTCATAAATTAAAACATAATCCAAAAATTCATGTTTAAATGGTTTTAAGAGATAAAAGTTATACCTAGAGATCTACAGACCTATAGGTCTCCCTTTCATGAAAATACAATGCATCGTGTCCCTCAAATGTGGTTTAAAGTGTGAATGATGCATTAAAACTATTGTAAAGCATTGAGATAATGTGTTTAAGATAAATTAAAATATAATATTGAGTTGGATACTCATATTTTAAATTCAACCTATCATACTTGATGCCTATATTTAGATAAGACCTACAAGCCTGCCTAGAGTGAGAGGAGCCTACTTGGTTTAGTTAGAGAAGAGTGATATATAAAGGTAAGAAGTGAACCTAAAAATATTTATGATGATGATGAGGACTTATATTAAACACCTTCATGAGGTTTTAGGCTCTTGTAATAGTGATAAAATAAAGAAGTCTCAACCAATTCAAGCCTAATGGGCCTAAAAGGGTCACACAACCTTATGTGTGTCAGTTGCAAAGAAAAGAGGCAATGGTTTCATGTGAATTAGTTTGAGTGAATAAATTAATTTTATGGAATAAATATAGACTAAATAATGTCTTAAAAATTATGAAAAATTAACACAAATCAAACTTATCTTAATCTTTTAGCCACTCAACCTTGTACCTACAAGTATAGTAATTAAGCCTGAACATACATAATCCTATGTGATCTTGTGATGAAATGTTTTTTTAATGAGGGTGGAATTAGATTATGAATGAGATAACAAGGTAGTGGTAATGCTAGTGAAGCATTTTATGAAGTTTTAGAGCTCTTAGATAAAGAGAAGATAGGATAAATGTAATCATTAGGCTTATTTTCATTAGAATACTTGTAAACCCTAAATTGATTTGATGATGTTTATGAAAATTTTAGAGAATAATAATGGTGAGAGGTTAATTTGGATATGTCATGATGGATGTTTTAGACCTCCATGAGGTGATTAAAATAAAAAATAATCTCATAAATAATATTTCAAATTCAAATTATCTCTACACCTCACCAAACATAGTCTTACCAACTTGAAAAGACACTTTCTCAAGATTAGAATAGTATGGAGGTTTTTCATGGTGTCCAAAGCTCTTATGGATGGTTAGAAGGGTTTGTAACTACAATTGTATGGAATCATTAAATACTATGTTTCTATGAGTTTTTGGGATCAAAGTAGGGCATTTGACCTCATGGGTATATCAAAACCATTGAGGATGATAGATTGAGGTGTTTTATATCTAAAAAATGCCAAAATTTTGTACATAAAATCTTAAAAGTGCTCAAACAAATCTGATTTTTGAAGGTAGTACAAAAGAGCTTGTAGAAGACTAGGTTTTTTGGCCATTTAATGTTTTACCCATCTATACAAGGTTTCAAAACCTAAAATTTGACATCAAGAATATAATTAGGGTGATAAAATTTAATCAAACACTTATTATTAGTTTCCAACATTTGGGAGAATTTTAGAGCCAAAACTTAGTTTCTAGGCCTTCAGGCCTAATTAAGGCCTAATCAGAGATAGAGAAGGGATGAATAAGTGTAGTTTTACTTAATTTTAGGTCATAAAACTTGGAATGGATATGTAATGACATACTAGCTACTCAAAAATACATTTATTTTTCCAATACCATTTTTACACTCTTCCACATAAAGATCTTTCTATATTTTCAGGGATATAAGGAATTGAAGCCAAGTGAGTACTTTGGGTGAAAGATGAAGCATTGGGAGAGATTGAGGATTTAAAAAGAGTTGTTTTAGGTATGATAAGGTATATAAATTACTTTCATGGAGAGATAATTTATTGGTAACTATGAAATCAAAATTTGGGTCATTTGGGTAAGATAGGACAAATTAAGCTTCAAAACACCTATGAGGTGTGATCATCATTGAAATGTTAGTTTTAAGAGTTTCATAAACAATTGAAAGGTGTTATAGATTAGAGAGAGATCAAATATACATGAATTGATTATGAAAAAGGCCATTTTCCCATTTCCAAGCCTAGAGAAGGAAATGTTCAAGAGGAAAGCTAAGGTGTCAAGAAACTAGATGAAACTCCTATGCCACATGGAATAAGATGCATATTCAAGAGATAATTTTTTTTTGAGACCTAATTCAAACATTTGCAACTCCTTTCTTGGTTTTAACTTTCATTTAACACTTTTTAATGGCCTAATTATATTCCCCTTTCTCTCTTTTAGCCTCTATCTATATAAATATAGCTTTATTGGGCTTTGTATGGATTGTTTTGTTAAGTATGGTGAATCCCTACTAAAATGAACACTTTTACTATGCTTTATATTAATTAATTAATTTTATTTTTACCTCCTCATATGCTTTAAACTAGTGTACTAGTGTGATTTTTGATTAATTATAGTAGTAGTCCTTGTACTCTTTCTCATTCATCATTTCCTACATATTTACAAATGGATTGTCTTCTTGAAAGTCACATGGTGAGTTTGATGTAGTTTTTCATATATTTAAAGTGGATTTTCAATCATTAGTGAATTGTTTCAACCTCTTGACTAACCCTCTCATTCAATGCATTTTCAAAGACTTTTATGTTGAATTATTCATGCTTGAAGGCTCTTATTTTGAGAAGTTTAATCAGATTTAGGCCTAATCATTGTTATTAAGTGCATGATAGTCAAGTGGAGGGAAATTTTTTGGTGTATCACCTCATTATATATATTTTTTCATGCCTTTCTATCCCTTTTCCTTTTTCAAGCAATCAAGTAGTAGCAGTGAACCTAACTAATACATCAAGAGGAGCTAGCCCATAACCTAGAGGTTTGGTCCACCTAAAGGTCACCCACATCCTAGGACCAATTCCATTGTATAGGAAAGTTTTAAGGATTTAATTACCCTATCGAGGGTGAAAACTTGAGCTATAATAGAACTTAAAAGTAGAAATGGAGCAACTGATATATTTTATATATTACCTCTACCTCCATTGACCAAAGCACAAGTAGGTTTTCATTCCTTATTATATCAAGTTTTTGTTACTTATCCTCCTTTATGTCCACCAAAAATGACTTAAAAATCCTTTGTGAAGACATACCCATCAGTACATACCATTATAAAAACACCACCATTAGTATTACTTCAGTCCACTGGATTGTGATCTTCACCACCCATCCTTCCTCCAGTGGTCACCACTCCTCCCAATCACTTAAAATATACTAACACTATAGATAATTCCCCTCACATTACACATTCAAATAGGAAAGACTCTATTTTAATAAAAATAATAATGGCATATACAAGTAAGCCCAATACCCTTCATATTTTAA